>CM057167.1:22625450-22655160 GCA_029962745.1 Echinometra lucunter
AATGATATGAGCATGTTTAAAGGTTAAATTAAAAGTTTGAATGACACTTCTTCTTTTCACAGTTACACAATTTCTTCTTCTTGTACAAAAAGATTCATGCGGAATTTCAGTTGCCTGGATATTCATTTTGTTTGTTTTCTTTATACGAAGTATGTTTCATATCATACTAAAATTTAAAACAAACAGTCATTGTTCAATGTGCTTTTTGAAATTGTCACATTTAGTCTATATTAACCTGTTGAATAACATACTATGCCCGAGATGCTGGTCTGGGGTCTATGGAAAATGTGTGTTGTACGAAAATCGAATTGTGCTCAACAGGTTAATATAATTATTTAAATTACACTTCACATGAACACATTCGTATCCACAATTTTCTCTCTCACATAAAAGATCTCTTCAGAACTCCACTTGCATGAAAATTTAAACATGTATTTTCCCCCACTTGCATAGAATTTTCAGTTTGAACATCTTTTTAAAGTATATTTCTTCTGTGTTTAATTTATGTTATTAAAAATTTCATACATTATTTTTATTTGCATCTTATTTTCTTGAATATTTTTTTGTTCAAATTTGTATGTTGGATATTTCATCATGACTTCGCGCTCACTGGGGAGCGTTTCATGAAGCGTCTTTTTAGTGATTTCTACTGACAAATTTGCTTTCAGCCAATCAGATACAAGGATTTCAGTAGCCTATAACAGTTGTCAGTAAAAATCACTGACAAGACGCTCCATGAAACGCTTACCATATGTTCACATACTCTGCAAATCTCTAACACACTTCTTTCTTGCACTCTCTCTGTGCCCCACCCCCTTTCACTATCAGACTCCGCTATGTACTTTACATCAGAGCAAGTAAACGCACATTCCAATGGTGAGTGATTCGGCATGTGCATCTTCCCCCTTTTCTTCTTGGGTCCCAGTGCATGCCAACTCCTTGTAGAGTGTTGCAGTTGAGCATCTTTTAGACTTAATGTGGTTAACTGTGAAAAAAAACTAAAAAGAAAAAGAGAGAAAAAAAAGCATGGAAGAAGGAAAAAAAAACAAAACAGCAAAACCCAGCCAGGAAGTAAATAACACTGAGGGTTATAAAGAAACAATACTTTGGGTAAAAAAAAGGGGGAGGGGAATCCCCTTCCTGTAGGGGGCACAGGAGGTGGTTTTGTTTTGTTTTTGTTTATGGGATTTTTGGTGGGGGGCACCTAGGGGCCACAGGGAATCAGGGAGGCATGTGCCCGCAGACCCCCCTCCCCCAATGGCTACACCGCTGCCCCATCCCCCCTATTTTGCCTGTCTTTCTAGCATGTGTAGTCCCACATATTGAGATATGAGTAGTACTGCTGAACTGCTGAGAGCAGTGGTTGTGTTCTAGGAGTGCATGTTTTGTTTTTTTTTTTTTTTTTTTTTTTTTTTTTTTTTTTTTTTTTTTTTTTGCTGAGGCATGTTTAAAGAATTCCTTTTTAGCATCCCACCAATTTCCATCTGAAGAAGAATCTGTGGATGGATTTTAAGCAGAATGGGAAAACATTCTGCCTTAAGGGATTGGCATGCTTTTGCTTGAAAAATGAATTTGAATGTACCCCAAATAAAGGAAGTACATGAAGGATGATTAGCTTGTGTTTTTCATCATTCTCTATCATACAGCCTGCATTTTTGCCATTCATTCACTCCTTTCTTTGTTATCTATTATTCCTTGCAGCTTTAAGTTGATTAATTATAAAACAGGGAAAATAAACACTATCACACTACATGCATATTGCAAATTAATAATTTACATTCATTGAATGTGACAATATTCTTCTTATGAAATTACACTGTATAAGCTGTGCACTAAATTCATGAGTACATATGTCCCCCTCCCATGGGGAAAAATGTTTCTCATTCTGGTTTGACTTATGAAAGTGAATCGTATCATGCCTATAATTAAAAAATATGCTTGAACTTGAATGCCTCTTTGCATGTTGGTAGATATTGTGCATATTGAGCATTATAAAGATTGCAGTTAAAGGTTTTGAAGTTTACATTTTAACTCTGCACTTTTCTTTACAAAGTAAAAAGTGTTAAAATGTAATACATCTACAGGATTTTTTAAAAAAGTTTGAATTTAAGGGAATATAAAATCACATATTTTGTTTGCAATTCAGAGAACTTTCCCCTTGGCAGGGATATTTTTTTTCTCAAGGGCTATTTTAAAGCTTTGGAGAGAGAGAGAAAAAAAAAGAAGCTCCCATTGAACTCTTTAAGAGGGTTATTTTGGGGCTCACAGCAGCCAATAATCATAAAATAAATTATTTTTTCAGTGTTAATTTTTGTAGCAATAATGCATCCCAGTGATCCCAGTCAATGGAGTAATGAGCCAAATATTTTGAGTCATTACTAGACTTTCGCGTCCAGTCACCAGGGAGAGATTTTTACGGTTATTTCATTTTTTAACCCATTCGTGACAGGAATTATTTAAAGCCTTATTTGATCAGCTTTTATTTTTCAAATTGGCAACACCAACATTCTTATTTTATTGCTACATTTTTCTTATAAAACATCATGTATCTGAAATGAATATAAATTGACAGAAATTATGATAAGTCAAAAAGTTGCCAATTTGCAGGGGAAAACAGTGATTTTAAACCTTCTATCACATTGCCAATTTAAGGATTTTAGTGCTTATTTTCCTTTAAAAAATTTTCAGCATCAAATAATGAATATTGACACAACCAAAATGGGCACAGTTTGTGTAGAATTTTTTGCTCTTTCTGCTCATGTATTTGGTATGATTTTTAGGGCTTTGCATCAAAAGATATTAGGCCAAACCACAAAATATGGACCTCTGTCACGAATGGGTTAACTCATATTTTTGCTTACAGGGAAATTGAAAAAAATTAAGGGGTGAAGTGCCCTTTGCCCCTGTGTATTTTTTCGCTGCCTTGGAAGTATGCCGTATTTATTCCATGATTCTTTGTCGAGGATATATGTGCGTTTCCTATGATTTGCTTGTGTCATCAAATGATTTGGAAAAGTGTTGAAGATACACATGCCAGTGTAGGTTTGATTTTTATGCCCCCCCCCCCCCGAAATTGCCCCACTCTCCCAAGTGTTTGATTTTATAGATTTCTTTGCTTAAGTTAGTTCATTTAGATTTTGTGAGTAAATGGTAGATTGAGAGTCAATGGTTGATTAAGATACATGTAGATATGCTTTCCATATTTCAGAGTAAACATGATTTCATATTTCTGTAGGGTTAGGATGCTTTCTGATCAACTGGTATTGCATAATTATGCTATCACTGCTAAAACTATGTGTAGGTTTTTTTTTTGTGTGTGTGTGTAGTGCATTTGAATTTGAATCAGAATTATTGACAGTTCCAACTTTATCTAAGATTCATTCTAAATTATTTCTGAGACTCATTTTTTTTCCTTCTTTTTTCTTCCTTCCAAGGTACAAAGAGAGGACAGCCCCCAGCACCACCCAGACAATAAGAACTTCGCTATATTTTCATTGAGCTAGGGAGAATGATGCACATGCTCTCCTCTGACAGAATGGACCAGCCGCTGCCCAATCATCCTAACAATGCAGTACCGCCTCAGCTGGTTGGAATAAAACACAAACAAGAAGGGGCTGCTCAGCATCCAAGCGAGGCTTCGAATGGAATACTTATTCTTTTGGATGAACTTTTGCAAGACAGGAAAAGCAGTAAAGGGGGCAAGGAAGCTATGCTTTGTAAAAAAAAAAAAAAAACCTGTAAAAACAGAGCATGTTTCTTGAACTGTGGTAAAAAAGAGAGAGAAAGTGCAGTATTTTTTTGGCAAGCAGTGCTGGTATTGTATAGATCTGTGATATACATTTGCATTAAAGCTTGGTCAGTCCAGAGATATTTTATGATATTGATAATATTTTTGCACTTTCTTTACATACTCAGACGTTCCTTTATTTATGTTGCAATATTTGCAGATACCTTTTGAGGAAGACGAATGCATTGCAGGAAATTCGCTTGATATGATACAGCTAAGTCCTGCATAGATAGCCCACAAGATACTCAATTCCAATCTTCAACATGGCAATAAAAAGTCTTTGAAACTGGCTGTAGTCAACATTGTCCTTTGAAGTATACACTCAGCAAAATACTTGTGGATTAGAGTTTCATCTAAGAGTATATTTCCAATAATGTCCTCTTCGACATTTTCAATTTTTTCTTTGAGTCATGTGTTGCCATCACAGAAAAATTAGCGACAGTAGACGCATTCACCTTGGGTGCTGTTTTTTCAACCATATGGCTTCCAGTTTGCCTAACAATCGTTGATTTATACACTGACATAGCAATGCACCTGACTCATTGCATAAACCCACTGAATCATCTTTTCTTCTTATTTTGGAAGCACCCCAGTCATGGTCAACATATTAAAGTCATAGTGTTATAAAACGGAATAGGTCTATAACAGGAGGATGAAGATGGTAGGGAATGAACAAGCCTGAACAAAAACATAATGAAACAATACAGCAATTAAATAAACTAAAGTAAAATACCAGAAGCAGAAGGAAATCATGAATGAACCTTCAGTTTTTTGACAACACTATCAACCTCATTTAATTAACTATCTCTCTTTGGAGACTGGATTTGCAGATCACGAGGAGGTCAAAATATCTGTTTCTTTAAACAAAAGTGAAAGGAGCATTTTTGTCAATATTAGCAGCTCTTTTCCTAGTTTGTCTTCCAGGTGATAACAAAGCAATTTTCAAGATGTGTGTCTTCAGTTTTATGGCTCCGTATGAAGGTGTTCACAGCTAGAAGGGCAAACCACCGGGGCACTATTAAATACTCACACCACAAGATGATGGCATGGTTTTGGATGAAATTTCCTCTTCATCATAGACTTGATACAGGAACCATCTCATTCCTGCAAGTGACCGGTTAACCCATAGCAGTGCAAAGTTTTCTTTAGGGCTTGATAAATCAGCTTTCCCTTCCTCAAATTGGCAACGAATGTCTAATTTCTGCATAAAAATGGTTGGAAAATTAAGATAAATGCAAATAAAATGAACCAATGTGAATGAAAATTGCCAAATTTAACTGAAAAGTTGTCAATTTGTAGGCAAAAAAAGGGATGAGATACTTTTCACTATGTTACCAAGTTAGAGAGTGTAATGATTAGCTAATAACAGATTTCTCTTCTTGCATTGAAAATTAACTCAGAGTTACAGTATCTGATTTAAGCTTTCTGGTGATGTATGATGTGTTATGCCCAGCATTCTTCTGGATCAAAAGATACTGCAACAGTGTCACTAAAAAGAGACACTGTACTGTTATGGGATAACAAACTGGATGAAGTTTCTAAACAAACATGGCTATTACGAATATGGTAGTGCCTATGGAAAGCCTTTGGGACACGTGTACATTTTGCCATCTTTGAAAGGTGTTAATCAGTGCAAAACTTATTATATGGGAGAACCACCCTCCCCCCTAAAAAAAATAAATTCTTGTTCTCAAATGTCACAAACATCTCACTGAAAAGTGTTAAATCTCAGAATTGTATGATACCAGGGTTTGCGTTTACCAAAGGCCGTCCGATGTAGAGCAGTGGCATGAATGCTCTGGGCTATATCAGTCAATAAAACTATCTGATATAATTCCAGGTGATAAAGTTTATATGACTGAGTAAAAAAAATGTGACTACACATCCATCATTATTGTGATATTTCAGTTATTTTCCACTCAATTCTGAAATTATAAATGCTGCTTTTTCAGATGCCTTATCGGGTTCTTGCGGTGAAGTCGTCTTTTTGTATCAAAAGTTACCAAAAACACATGTACGTCATGTTTTGTAACCAAGCTTCCTCAAGAGATCTGTGGCAATATTTCAAATCTCCAAGTATTTGTCATCTACACACTTGTCATTCTTGTCATGCGCTAGCATCAAGGCTTGTTAAGATATAAGGAGACAAATTCCTGCAACATTTTTAGTGTACAAGTCAATAGGGTATGAGGCGACCCCCCAAAAATGTGGCTGAGGCAGGAGACTTTTTTTCTGTTGCCCGGCTGCAAAAAGCTGTGGATCAATCACATTCTTGAAAAGTTAGCGCAAAATATGTTGTCATGAGTTTGTCTGTGCAGCTTGTGAAAAAATTTTCTTTTATTTGAGAGTTGACGCGTTAATGCGCATTCCTTAACATAAGTGGGGTGGTTTGTTGCGCCACATCTGAACACTGAAAATGTTGCGGGGATTTGTCGCCTCATATCTGAACAGGCCTTCACTGTATCGTCTGCTGAGGGCCAGAAGGCACTAACTCACATACTCTTACATAAGTTAACCCATAGCAGTATAGATATGTTCAACTGTTTAATTTAATTGGCTTTCCCTCATGAAATTGAATTGGCAATTGTTATTCTTATTTTCCTTTTCTACATAGGGGTTTTTTTCTTCTAGAAATGCACATAACATGAATCAATATGAAAGAAAATGCACGATTTGACATAGAAATTGCCAATTTGCACACGAAAATGGTGATTTAGAGATTTTAGACCATATTGCCAATTAAGAGAGCATAATGATTAGCTACAATCAAACATGAAAATGGTGATTTAAAAATTTACATGATATTATCAATTTAGAGAGTATACTGATTAGCTTTAATCAAATAATCAAATTGCTCTCATCGTAAGCGATGCAGTGTACACTTGAAAAAAAAGGTGAAAAATTGTCTGTGATTTTAGCTTTTTTCATTCATGTTTAGAGTGTTTCTCCTAGTATTCTGTATTTGAAAATCTTGCAAAAGTGTCACTGAATGGAAATGCTATACTGCTGTGGGTTACCACCCTTGATGCCTCCAGCAGACAATTCTCACATTTCGCAATCCCTGCGCCCTCATTTGGTTCAGTTGCGAAAGTCACTCTGACGCGTTAATTCTGGGAGGTGGATCGACAACAGTACCATCAACACCTTGACTAGTCGCCTTTTCTGCTCCTACATGTATGCTACGTGATAACCGACTTTTATTAAACACTTCATATTTTCCCTGGGCTCTCTCTGCTAGTTCTACTAGCTCATCCTTCTTCTTCCCTGCGCTTGGGATCCCTCGGTCAGTTAAATATTTCTTCAATTAGTCAACTTTTACGGCATCTGCTATCTTGGAAATAGTTGTCAACCCGAGAGTGGGAAAATCGGCCTCTCATGGTACGGACGTTGGTGGCGCATGCACTGTGGAACACGAGAATTGGTAGCAGAAAGTATTGTCTCTAAAGTCTTTTAGTGACCTTTGGAGTAGGGTGCAACTTTCAAATGTGGATTCACCCACTCTAAATACAACCCCAGTGATACCAACATCTTCAGCCAAGGTTTTGAGTTGAAATCGAGAGTAAATAACTTCTTTCTCATCTATGCTATGTTACAGTAATTTCTGATATAAGATCCTTTGCAGGCCCTGAAAATCAAATCCAAGTTTTGCTGCGACATTATCAAGTTTGCTTTTGCAGATGGTGATAAAAAGCGACTATGAAAAGCATGTTTGTGTACTGAACGTTTAAGCAACTTGTGTGTTAGTTTGGACATATCTTTGTATGTAATTGCTGCAACATTTCTTTTATGAAATTATTTTTATTTTCATTATTGAGAGATAGAGGAGTGTGAATAAATGCTTCTGGCTTTTGATTGACAGACAATACAATATGCGAGACATCAAAAACATTCCGGCTTGTCCCCACACAATGGCAACACTCTGTGTATTGGGGCCTTGGTTTGGACACTTGACTGCATGGTCTAAAAGAGTCAAGTGTTATGATCGTCAGTTTTAGATAATGCATCATCACACACTGTATGTTCTGTATTACCAAAGCAAATCTGCTAATTTGGTGGTTGATGACATTTCCCCATATACATGTTTCTTTACTGATACAAATACATGTACTTTAGAGTACTTCCCTGAGTATTAAAGAACTTGTTAAAATATTCAGCCCCTGTAAACCAAGGCAGGACCTATCTAAACCCCTCTTATGTACTCCAGCATAACCGAACTGTCCCTAGACAGGTATCAGGCCCGGCTGTGCTTTTGTGCACATTTTGATGCCTTGGGCATGAATAGATAGTTTTCTCATGGACTTGAACCTATGCCCTACATGTGTAATGCTCTGCTTTTAGTGACCACATGTCACTTTGAATATATGGCAAATCATAACTTACCAAAGAGTACTTCAGATATTCCTGAGTCTCATCGAATGTGGTCCTGGAGTGCTTTATTCTGAAGTAATCTTTGGACACCACCAATTTCTCTTCGCACCAGAATGAAGAGGATGTGAAGGAACTCCAAAGTGTGTTTGGCCGTTCCTTGAACATTTAAAAACATGATGTTACAAGGGTGCTATTTACGTGTATGAGCTGTGTAAGGTAAGGAGATGCTGTCCACTTTCTATTCTAGTACAGCCAACTCTTTTTAATATTATTACAAGGAGAAAAAAAGAAGGTTTTGGAAAGTGAGGGGGAACGTCTTAAATAATGAAAATGGAGAGAATGAAAACCAGGGCTTTCCATGAATTTCTTGATATTACCTATGTTTATGTATTTTGAGACTTTTTTGACTCATTAAATTTGTATGACATTATATACTACATGTAGATGAGGAAATGACTCATACTTTTTATGCGGAGAATTTTTCCAAGAAGTCAAAGAATATGTTGTTCTTGTTGACCATATTCTGTCTACGGCATCATTTCGAATTATGTGACGAGATGTATGAATTTTTTTATGATTGTATTTTTTCTAAGAAATGTCTGGTATATTGATATACCTTTTGTGGAAGGAATGTTTTTGTCACATACTGTACAATGTCCGTAATACTTAGATACATGTAATGTAATTATATTTTTTCCGTCGGTATGTTAATTTTGTTTCACTTCATATCCCTGTCCTGTTTCTGACAAGTTTGTTATCCAAAAATCACAGATTATTGTAAGAGTATATTCTATTTTCAAAATCCAGTACAAGGACAATTAGTATAAAAGGTTGTTAACCTTCATTATTTAACTTTCTGTGTATATAGTTATGAGAACTTCAGTGTTCTCATTTGATTGTATTTTTCTTTTATTTGTATTGTACCTAAAAATAAGAAAATCCCTTTGTTTTGTTTACAAGTGGTCATTGATTTTGGGGACGTGATGTATACCGGTCCTACTTATATGAATGTTCAGTATTTTAGGCTACAGGAATTGCAATTCCAGAAATCTTTTTGATCAGGATGTGATCATTAAATATATCATCAGTAGAAAGACTTCTAATAATGATTATACAGCTATGTAGCGCAGCACATAATGTGAATTTCTTCGATGCACTTTACGATGTTATTATTACCCCTGGTCACTGGGAATAAAGTGCAAATGCTAGTTGGAATTTAAATTACAAGAATAAAATTTTTAAGGAGAAGCTTGAGTTCTGGGAATTAAAGGCGAGAAATAATTTGTGAGCTTTCTCATTATTTCCATGTCAGTTTGGAAGAATATCATGGTAAACATATCTCCTAGAAAGGATTGCTCTTCAAATGCCCTCATATTGGAAATATGACAAGAAAAGCTGGAAAATTCAGGGGTACAGTGTAACATCCATGCCAGATTTGTGTGTGGTCTCATATACTCATTTTTTTTAGTGTGATCTTGTGTGGTCCCATATACTCATACCTTTTGGGGAAAGTAAATGAATTTCTTATCAATTCGGTAATCTCCAGATCTCGAACTAGACACGTTTATATACACGTACAACTAATCTAACTCTCACAGTTGGTGTGGAACAGTTTCTATCACATTATGATCGCATGACCAGAATTCCAATTTATCTTTAAGTGTATACACTAAAAACTCTATGACACTACATGTACTTTCAAGTGGCATGCTCTTGCTTGTAAGACTGATTGTCTGGATACGTTTCATGAAATAGAAACTTATAAATCCTTACAGTTCATATAGTCCTAAGGATGAGAAATTATAGATCAGAGACTGAAAGATAAAATGCCAAGTCCAAGAATTTCGATTTTCTCAGTAGTGGAAATTCGAATTCTTGTTAAATGAAGCAAAAATAACTATCTTTAAGGAAAATATAAGAAGGAATTACTGTACATCTCAGGATATGAGTGATTCATCTGTTACTCAGAAGCTCGAGGTAGAAAAAGACTAAGATATGCTGTTTTCACTACATTCTGTGGAGGGAAAAAACATTTCGTTTTTTTCCTTGCAATCTAAATGCTTGCAATGGCTCATATGTTTTAGTAAATGTACTCTGTAGCATTTACTTTTCAGATTTATATTAAATGCTGTCATTCTTGCGTCCCATATGTCTATCTCAGTGTTACTGCTTTTAACCAACCTTTAGCCTGGTTTTGTATTTTTTTGTATTTTGTATTTTATTTGAAAACATTCACATCTGTGTATGAATATTCCGTTTACAATGCATAGTCATAATTAATAAACCAATATATAGAATATAAAACAAAGGAAAAACAGTCATGCAGATAACAAAAGTTACATACAGATAACATACAAGGAAATGGTTTTTCATATTATAATGAAACAAAAACAAAACAAATATATAATGCCTTCAAAATTTGCCTCTTAGGTTTATGTGAGAAATTTTGCGAAGTGATCAGTAATATTTTCCTCTTCTAATTTCATAATTTTAACAAATTGCTCTACCTTATCCAAATCTTTAAATTCTACATATATTTCATTTATTTGATCAAACAGGGCCTTTCTTGTTTTGTATTTGTTTGGTTTACTAAATGGATAGTCTTTCAAATACCAGATTACTCCCTTTCTTACATGATTATCACAAATTTTGGTGATTATTCACAGTTTTCCTCAAATAAATCTCACTGCAAGTACTGCATATTACTCTTGAGCATTCTCATGTGTATGGACACTAAGGGAAAGCCTTTTGTAAGTAAAGTATTGATGCAGTCGATGCATGTGTCATATTTATTTTTGAAGATGAGTCTGTGAAGTTGCTCAGAAATCATTTCCCAAATGAAATGCTAAGTCGTCGTTCTTTCATTTCAGTTTTACCCTCCAAATGTGAAGGTAAACTCAAAACTGTTGTAGTCATGCCTGTGTTCAAGAATTATTTACCAGTAACATATTTTGTTTGTCTAGAGGAAGATAGGTCCATGATATATGACCCTCCACCATAAAACACACCTAGAAGTTGGAAATTTTTGTTTTGTTTTGCTTTTACTTTTAACAAAAATTATAAGGCTAGCTTAGACTCTTAAAGGTAGTAGCCCACATTTGTAAGTGCACCCAAGCTGCACAAAAGTTTTACTTTAGATTGCTTTAAGCCACAGGAAAACACTCGTAAAGTTTGAGATCCCAGTACATTCGTGTTTAGAATTGAGATGGAAATAAAACAAATTTTCTTTTTATTTTCTTTATTTTGTAGAGGCGTTTTCCTGACGCTTAAAGAGTAAAACATTAATTTTTCAGTTATTCTTTGGAATATTGTTGTAAATTTGATAACATGATCTAGTTTTACATAAATATCTGTCATTTAAAATTGAAATTGGCTTATTTCTCTTCAAATTCTGAAACAATGTTGTGCAAATGTGGTCTGCTACCTTTAAGTTTTAAAGCAAACCTTTCCAAATTTCATTAGTGGCCAGTTGCTTGATAGACCAGAACAACAGAGAAAATGGGCGCTGAGGAAGAGTGATGTCTCAAGCACAGCGATCCATTTCCTACATGTCTTGTCTGTAGCGCAAAAAGATTGAATCAAAACTCCACACCAATCAGGATGAATTAACTACCTAATGGCGAAACTTGGCATACCTTTAAAATAGATAACTTTTTTCTCCTGCTTTGAACATCGGGAAGTGCATAGTTTTAGAGCTATTTCTCAAATTGCGATGTGAAAATCAATCCTGTCAAGTTAACACACATTATTGTAGAGTTTCAACAAAAAAGTCATTTTAAATGAATGGAAAAACACATTTCTAAATGTATCCCCCCTTTAAATTGTGAGATGATAGATTGATAAATGAACTTTTATAAAATATCTAAAACCAAAATAATGTTTCTACCCAAAGCCATCTATTTTAGCTCTTTACGATATAACTCCCATTGTGACTTTTTGGTGGATTGTCATATATCAACATGCCCTTATCCATACAAAAAGTTATGGACCAGTAATGCAGTTATTTTTATATTTTCATTCTTTTTTCTGTAGTAGATACTTGATAAGCATAGAAGACAGGAGATGTTGGCTATATTTCCACAATGTAGATACACAGATATGGCCAATATTGCTGTTGGCTAGTCCATTTTGGATCGTATTTGTATGTTGCTGTTGTATATGCCTTTGTATTTTTATTGTTCACTTATTGTCTATTTTTTTCTTGTAAGATCATTCGTTGTGAATGAGTTGCAATACCGAGAAATCTATGAGAGAGAAATTTTGTACCAAAAAATGATTTAAGAAATTAGAATCTTTGTAAATTGTGTATCAAATCCTTACTGTTTATTTAACCACACTTTTGTAAAGAATTTACTAACCATAGATACATCCTCGTATTATGATTTGCTATAGTAAACAAAGATTTAATGACAAAAAAAATTTATCTATTTAAATTCTCTCATTTTCTTGCATAATGTATAATTGAATTTCTATTATGTATGTAATAAGAACATGTGCAGGAATTGTTTTTTTTTTTTATCAAGTTCTGTTGCTTCATTTAGAAGAGGTGTACATTATAAATATATATATAAAATTTTCTTCATCTAGTCATTTTGTTTGGGGTATAAAAAGAGAAATAAAAATGGTTATGATTCTTGAAACACTGTGTAGTACAAGAGTGATGATTCTTGAAACACAGTGTAGTGCAAGAGTAATGGATTTCCTACTGTGTGAAAGTGTATCAATCGCCAAGACATTTTGCTCTGTATTTGAGGGGTTCATTGTCACTATACTATACCAGGGGGGTGTTTCATAAAGCTGTTCTTGAAGTTACGCATGACTTTACAGGTAGAGGATAGTTCCTGCCTCACACAGTTACCTTTCGTTTTGACATCATAGACACGTCATAGAAATGTCATAGAAATGAATATGTATAAGCATGTACATATGAATTCCAGGTATACATTTCTTAGAGAACCCACACCGGTGTCGATCGCTCACGCAGCTCAATGTGTTGCGCGCCGGTATACTGTCTCAAGATCCCGAGTTCAAATACTGCTCTCACCATGTGCATTTTTGCTGTAGTAATTGATTAACAATGGCGTTTATTTTGTCAGAAATAGTTAAAGTATCAAAGCTTATTACTGATACATATTCATTTCTATGACGTTAAATTGGAAGGTAACTGCAAGAGGCAGGAATTATCCTCTACCAACTTTATGAACTGACTTGAATGTGAAGTGCCAAATGGCGAAATGAAACATCCCCCAGAATTCAAAATATAAGCGTCAAATATTACTTCTGAAAGAGTGATTTGAATTTATTTGAACAAGGCAAAACTTACATCAGTCAAAAGACCGCTCTTCCGCAAGTCCGTGAACATGATACATGTACATATGAATCAAATTATCACAATACAACAAAAGTCAAAGCGCATAATCATATGGAACAAAGAAATGATGGATGAGATAATCAGTATAAGCTAATGAACTAATAATGAAACTTAACCCATTCGTGACAGGAATTATTTAAAGCCAATTTGATCAGCTTTTATTCTTCAAATTGGCAACACCAACATTTTTATTTTATTGCTACATTTTTCTTATAAAACGTGTATCTGAAATGAATATAAATTGACAGATATTATGATGAGAAGTCAAAAAGTTGCCAATTTGCAGGGGAAAATGGTGATTTTTAACTTTCTACACATTGCCAATTTAAGGATTTTAATGCTTATTTTCCTTAAAAAAATTTTCACCATCAAACAACGAATACTGATGCAACCAAAATGGGCACAGTTTGTGTAGAATTTTTGCTCTTTCTGTTCATGTATTTGGTATGATTTTTAGGGCTTTGCATCAAAAGATATTAGGCCAAACCACAAAATGTGGACCTCTGTCAAGAATGGGTTAAGATAAATCATGTACTAGCTGTAGAAAACATTTTTTTTCTTCTGGTGATTAATGGACTTTAATGTCTCTCAGTGGCAACTTGTCCCTCACTTTGATTGATTTGTGTCTCTTCATACTTACAATGGGAAATGAAAGGGAAAGCAACAAGTTGTTAAGTCCAAAATAAGGATAGAAACAGAAATGGCAAGGTTTGTGCAAAACATGTTTAAAGACTTACTCCAATCCTTAATTTCTGGAGGCAGCATGAATTCATTTAGCGAAATTTTGTCACATGAAAGATCTCAATTTAGATGCGCCTGGATCCCAAAATGCAGTTGTATTCCATGCACATCTTTTCATGCCACTCTGTTTCACTACCTTCACTACCTTCCAACTTTCTCCATTTCCTTTCCTACTCTCTTTCTTCAAGTCTATTGCCCCCTCTCTCCCCCCCCCCCCCACTCTCTCAATTTTTATCTCTCTTCCTCAGGTTTGGTATATGTCTCTATCTCACTATCTTGTTTTTCAAAGAAATGAAAAAAACCCCCCACAAAACCAGAATGTTTGCAAGCGTAAAGCTTCAGTCAGACCAATGAGACTGAAGGCAGCTGTACACTACACGATCCAACTGCGATCCGATTTTGAAAGAAATACAATTTTGCATTATTCGTAATAAATTTGAAATATGAATAGATCTGGGTTCTGAATGACAGGAATACCAAAATCAAAATTTTGGTTGAAGGCTTGTTCAGGTGTGACGTGACAAACCCCCGCGGCTTTTAATTGTTCAGATATGGCTTATGATATGATATGGATTTTTAATAGTATTTGTACTCTTGCTACTATTTAGAACTTTGATTGTTAAGCTTTTAAATATTGAAATGTTCACAGTAATTGCTGTAACAAATTTTCCCAAACCTGGATTGTAGATGGTGCAGTAGGCTTAAAGACGCTCAGTCGTGGGCTTTCATAGGGAATTTGACACCATGGATGCTTACCCTGTAACACGTGTTGTCCATCATCATGAGTTTTATGACCAACAGACCTTATGTAATGCTCAGTATATTCCACCCTTTTCCCCATATGGCAAAGTCATTATCTCACTTTCCCTGGCCCGAGAATGCCCGAAGCAGGCCGAAGAATGTTAATGGTGGGACAGCTTGTTTTGCTGTTTTCCAGAAATGTAGCTCTATTGCATGTATTTCCAGTGCTTTTCACAAAGTCTGGTATCAGCAAAATATGATCCACTGTCCATGAAAGCCCAGAACTGAATGTCTTTAACATGTACAAATCTCCGAAAAATAATTTGTGTACAGCCAAATGAAATACCCACCCTCCCCCTCCTTCCCCCCCCCCCAAAAAAATCAAGAACTTTACCTGGCATTCCAGGTATTCTAGGTGGAAAAAAGGGATAACATAAGACCACACAATTAGGGCGTGCATGTACATCGACTAGTCTACCTTACTAGTCATTTTTAAGTTGTACACACTTTTAATCCATTCTTGGCAGAGGTCCACATTTTGTGGTTTGGCCTAATATCTTTTGATGCAAAGCCCTAAAAATCATACCAAATACATGAGCAGAAAGAGCAAAAAATTCTACACAAACTGTGCCCATTTTGGTTGCATCAATATTTATTGTTTGATGCTGAAATTTTTTTAAAGGAAAATAAGCATTAAAATCCTTAAATTTGCAATGTGATAGAAAGTTTAAAATCATTGTTTTCCCCTAATTGGCAACTTTTTGACTTACCATCATAATTTCTGTCAATTTATATTCATTTCTGATACATGATGTTTTATAAATAAAATGTAGCAATAAAATAAAAATGTTGGTGTTGCCAATTTGAAGAATAAAAGTTGATCAAATTAGGCTTTAAATAATTCCTGTCACGAATGGGTTAATATGAACTTGCAATAGAAGTAACATTCAAAGCTCATATATTGCACATAGTGTAGTGACATGGAACCCGTAACATACAGAGCAAATTGTCTTTTGATTATTGGTAAACTTTAACACCAGACTGACTTCAAACCAAACAGACATTACATTAGAGAAAGGAAGAGAGGAAGGCAGGGAAAAAGGTAGAGAGAGAGGGAGTGAGTGAGAGAGAGAGTGAGTGAGAGAGAGAGAGGAGGGAGGAGGAGGTAGGGGATGCTTATATGCAAAAGAATTACATGTTTTAGAAGACTTTCTCAAAGTATCAAATTTTTCTTTTAATACATTCAGATATAAATATAATGGACGGAACAGATTTACAACTGGCAGTAAATAGCAATACAAATAAATAAAATCTGCAGTACAACACATCAAGGAGGAGAACAAGTAATAAGTTATTCATTAGTCATTTCGTTTCATTGGATATGATTCATAATGCATATGTCATAACCGAAGAGCAGCAAAAGGAAAAATAACAGACTATTCTCAAGACGAAAAGATACAGTCAACTCTGCCTAAGTCGAATTTCTTGGGACTGAAGAAAATGTTTCGACTTAGAGAAAATTCGACTTATAAGGGGTCAAAAACAATAGAAAATAAAGGAATGGGACCCAGTACAGACCTTCGACTTAGGCAGAGTGGACTGTATTTATTAAAGTTTAAAGCTCATGTTCAGTATTAGTAGCAAAAATAAACTTGGCATGAAACTATTAAATAGCCTCACAGTGTCTGCCTGGCATCAAAAGTTACATGTGTGAGATCATGTGATTATTCCATCCATGACTTCTGTCAAATTGTAGTGTAAATATCTGAAACACAGATAGACTCTGCCCAAGACAGGACTCATGCAGCCTAATCACACCCTGCACAACGATTTCCTATGCTACATGTAATTGAGTACACAGAACTAACTCTCAATGGGTTTCAAATGTGTTCGGGTGCTGTGTGATACACATTGACATTGTGGAGGGTTTAAGTCGTTGGCCTAGGGATCTAAAATATTTTGTGCCTTTTATTTGTTTGTAATTCAACTTGACATGGGAAAAATTTCTCAGCATCTTAACTTTGCAAGTATCTTGCTATTTCTAAATGCAAAGAATTCTGACAATTTCTTTTGGAGAGATTACCAAAACTGAACATAACATTTACCCCCCCCCCCATACAATAAATCTACAAGGGTGCATCATACCCCCAAACTTAACCAATTTGTGACAAAAAAATCCCCATAACCTTTGATCCAGAGCCTTAAAAAACATACCAAATACTAGTATATGAACATAAAAAGCAAAAATATTTAGACATTCTGTATCCATTTGGTAGCATCAGTATTTGTCATTTGATTCTGAAAAATGTTTAAAGAAAAATCCTTAAATTGGCAAAGTGATGGAAAGTCTAAAATCACTGCTTTTCCATGCCATCTAGCAAACTTTTGAATTCTCCACCACTGATCTCTACCAGTGGATAAAGCAACGCCCTCTACATTTGATGCGATCGGTCCAACAAGTTGTGTACAACAAGCTTAGTAGGCATTATACGATCAGCAATTAGTATTATCATTGCCATTTTTAAGGTGATGAAACTCAAAAAACTTAAGTGACAGTTGTACCAAATATCTATCATTTACTCCTTTTGAATTCGGAAGGGCTTCTATATATATACTGACTCGTAATGTTACACAACAAAACAAAAACCTATGACTTATACTTCATAGAAACAAAATAATGTTGCAGACCATTCTACTTATTGTAATCGAGTATATCAGCAGAAAAATACAAACGTAAATTGGTCTATTGGATGCGAGTCCCCTGGTTCACTCCGAACCACATATTGCAACGTGTGTCATAATCTGACAATTTCAAGGTGTTGACTTTAAACTTGCTTTGATATTTTTAAAATACAAATATACAAAATAATTTGAATGCAATAACAAGCCAATAGCAAGATTGTGTCTCGCCCACCCGTGACTAAATAACATGAAAGTTTCCCCAAAGTACATCCCTAACCAAGTTTGATGTCACAAGAAAGTCTTGCAGGTAAACTTTAATGTTTGACCTAAAATGACCTTTAACCTTACCATGTGACCTGACGGCACAATAGCATGAATGTACCCCTAGTGCATCTATCACCCAAATTTGGTTGCTATTGCAGCAACATGTGCAAAGTTACGTGTCATGAGAGAGTCTTGCAGGTAAACTTTAAAGGTAGGAGATCCCTTTTGCAAAATCTTTGAAAATCCATACAATTGGCAGGAGTTAAGGATATGCCCTTCTGATACTTTATTTAATCTTACGGTCATACAAAAATGAAAATCTGGCTACCATCCTTGAATAAGCAAGTCGGATCAGCTCACCGGCAGTTCTAAGCGAAGCCAGCTAGCTAGCTAGCTCAGCCGCGCGCAGCTCGCAGCCACCACACGTACTGCATAATAGCAGCGCTGAACTGTATGTAACGTGAATCCTTTTGTTGTGCGCTATCTCGAAAAAAAATCCGCTTAAATTTTCGGTCCGAAATAAATACAGAGTTATCAAAAATGTTAATTATTCAGTTAATTAGCCAAGTACAATCCATTTTTCTTTCACAGAAGTTTTTAATAATCATTCTCTTATAATTGAACACATATTCACACATCTTAATATTTTAGAGCTGCAAATGGGATCTCCTACCTTTAATGTTTGAAATGACATGACTTTTGACCTTACCATGTGACCTCTGATACCACTATCACATGAAGGTCCCCCAAGTACATCTATGATCCAAGTTTAGTTGAAAAGGGAGCAACAGTTGCAAAGTTTTTTGTCATAAGAGAGTCTTGCAGATAAACTTTAACATTTGATCTCAAATGACCTTTGACCTCACCATGTGACCTCCAACAGCAGCACAACATGATGTTACCCCTAGTGCATCTATCACCTAAGTTTGGTTGCCATTGGACCAACAGTTGTCAAGTTATGTGTCATGAGGGAGTCTTGCAGGAAAACTTTAACGTATGTAAAAAGAGTCTTGCAGGTACTCTACAACAATGTGACCTCAAATGACCTTTGACCTCACCATGTGACCTCCGACAGCACCGCAACATGATGGTACCCCTAGTGCATCTACCACCCAAGTTTGGTTGCAATTGGACCAACAGTTGCCAAGTTATGTGTCACAAGAGAGTCTTGCAAGTAAACTTTAACACTTGTGACGGACGGACGATGGACGGACGATGGACAGACGCCATTTTGATCCCCCTGGGGCCCGTTGCATAAAAGTTTTGCCAGAGTTTTTTATGGCAAAATTTGAGGAAACTACGGCCAAAAAAAAAAAATTACCATAGTTTTCCATTGCATAAAAATTTGCCAGACTTTTTTTTGCCAGAAAAAAGTCTGGCAAAAGTTTTATGCAACGGGCCCCTGGTGGGCGAGACAAAAATGGACAATTATTAGTGACATTAATTTTTTGTAAAGTCTATAGGCCTGTGACCATCTCAAATAGCTTGCCTTCCATGAGCTTTCAGATAAATTCATTATCCCAGACTTTAAAGATTAACATAGAATTTGTAAAGATATTTAGGAAACAATGTTACAGAATACCAGATATTTTAAATGTTTGATGTTGTTTTCATATTGTATTTTCCTGCAGTTTATTGAATTAATTTTCAATAATATGTGACCCTTCATTGCAAAAGACCAATAAGTTGGAAATTTGCATTTTAGAATTTGAACATATTGGTAGTTTGAAAGCTTGGACTCTAAGCTTTTGAAGGACATATACAGCTTGCCTTCTCTAAACCATGCAAACCCTTTGAAATTACAATGAGAATGAGAGCTTTTCAGACTGCCTAATCATGATGGACATGTACATGAATATGGATATGATATTGCTCATAAGCAAGGTACGAGCAGGCCTTTAAACCATGGGGAAAAAACGTTTGAAAACACTGGCTTCTAAGAATAACATCATGAAATGATGGAATGTTTAAAGAAAAACATGAACAACTTCTTAGCTCTTTGAAGAATTCCCTCATAAGCCACTCTACAGCAATGGAATTCTCTGCAATATATCTCTCTCTCTATATACATGCAAACTAATTACAAACTATACACAGAATGGAATGCTTTCCCTATCTTGATGCTGGCGAGGGTGTAAAATGGCGCTGTTTATCTCCTGGTGACCTCGGAGACACCAGACTTGACCCTGCCGTGGCCATGGCCTGCCGTGACTCGTTGCGGACTTCTTCAATCTGGTGCATGTGAAGGCTGTGCTGATTGGAATACTGGGACGCCCTCTCCCTCGACTGGTGGATGAAGTCTACACTCAGGCGGAAAACATCTATCATGAAACATGAAATTATCATTATTAAGTCGAGAAAGCATGATTGTACATGTACATCAATAATGCTTTTTGCCAAAAGGCACTGCAATTTTCACTAGTTGGCAGCTTGTATAACATACAGGCATACAGGTATAACTATGACTGAAAATACTTTCCTTACTTTACAACAGGGTTAAAAAAAAACTTTTCCCATGAGAGCTTTTCTCTGAATAAATAGCTTCCGTGGACAACTTTAAAGGAGCTATTTCTAGGCCCAAGGGAGCTATGTTGAATTTTAATTGCTAGTGATCCCAATCTTCTCCTTGAGAACATGCGAAATTGAAATACCAGTATATGATGCGTTAATGTGTGTGTTGTGTCAAGAAATGTTAATTCTGCTGCTCCTAGATCATGAACAATGAATTTTTTGCTTATTTTCGGAGCTGAGGCGAGGGCAACTCTGAAGAAAATGGTTGCCCCAAAGAATTGAGTTTTAAGGATTTTTGGGTCAGGGCTATTTGAGCTCCACCGCAGGTGAAATTGCCCGGGCCCCCTGAGTATTGTTTACCCTGCTTCACAGGTGCTCTTCTCCAGGTGAAACATAAGAGTTCTGTGTTGGTGAATTTTACATCTTATTTACCTGGGCCAGTATTCAAATCAATACTTAAGTCAGAAATATGAGTATTTTTATTAGTTTTTTACTTAGATAAAGTGCTTAGCCAATTTTGGTATTCAATTCAATATTCTGGCTAATTTTTTTACTCTAAATCTCAGAAACCTACCTAGGAGACTTAACCCTAATATACCTGGGGGGGGGGGGGCAAAAAAAGGGGGGGGGGCATTTTGGCCCCCCCTGTTGAATTTTTGACAGTACTCCACAACAACTAGATGTATCGATCTGAGATTCAATGACTTTTATCTCTGATCCTTCCCGCACATTTTGATACCAAATTTATGTCGATTGGACCTACGGTTCTGGTGTCAGATTACGATTACGAACGCAAGTCGTTAAAATTTCACTATTTCTGTGTGTGACTGTGTACAAACCTATGGGCAAAACTAGAAACTTCAAAATTATGTAAATACTGTCAGGAAAGAATAATTACTCTCTCTAAAATAGTGAGAAACATCAAACACACACTCTCACATACACACACGCACCACACTCACACACACTCACACACACCCACACAAAGACGTTTAAAAAACCAAAGAAATACATAAGGAATTTGTAAAACAATAGAATACATAACAAAAAAGTTGATGGCCCATTTTTTTAGTAAAGGAGTGGATGTAAATGCTATGAAAAACATTTGTACCAAAAATCATTGTTCCTAAAGCTTTATTCCGTGAGATATAGCCAAAACTATGATTTCTCGCATAAATTAGCATAAATTAATTCATATAAAATAAAACAAAAAATTTGATAAAATCTAACCATATAGCCTTGTAGATTGCATTATTCTACCCTCATGCCAATTTTCGTGTCAATCCGGCGATCCACGGCTGAGATCATGGGGGGGGGGGGGCCATAATTCATAATCCCCCCCCCCCCCCCCCGGATAACTAGACCAGAAATAGCCCGGGTCTTTTAGGGTTAAGCCAATTATTTTGGAAGCCTTGATTGGCAGGCACAGGTTTTTATACGCAGCCATCATGAGCTGCACAGAATTATATCAGAGCGTATTGAAGCGCATTATTTTGTTGCGACATGTAAATTGCGCAATGAAATATGACGTCACAATGCTTATCAGTAAGAATTTTGGCTTAAAGTTGGCTTACAAAATTAAAATTCAAAGTATTGATTTGAATATGACTTAAGCAAATTTCTTAGCCAAGTAAAATACTTTGTAAGAGTTTTACTTATCCAAGTACTGAATTGAATAACGGCCCTGATACTTACCCTCTATCTCAACATTTTCCTGTCCATTACTAAAACCACTACCATGAGCATGAGCATCATCAACATCTTCCTCCTCCTCCTCCTCCTCCTCCTCCTCCTCCTCATCACTGGACACTGGATGACCCGCTGCTCTCTTCTCATCCTTGGTCAGCATCTCACCATCCAGCTGCTTCAGATTTGGGAGGGCTGCCAGAAGTCGAGTCCTGAAATTTCCACCAAAAAACAAGAGTGGCAGTCACCGACAGACTAGCTTCCTAATGAAGTAAACTGTTGCATTTACTTTTGGCGGAAAAGTCGCTTTAGATAACCCCAAAGTTCGTGTGATAATTCCATTTATTCAGATGACATTATGGATACCATTTTGATGTTAAGTGCTACACGTAACTCTACACAGAACTGAAATGGACAGGGGTTTTCCATGTATCATTCATTCCCCATCAAAAATAAAAGCAGTAAATGACCCACATAGTAGTTGCAGTTCCACAAATAAAGAAGCAATGTTTAATCCATTCGTGACAGAGGGTCCACATTTTGTGGTTTGGCCCAATAACTTTTGATGTAGAGCCCTAAAAAAAGATACCACATACATCAACAGAAAAGGCAAAAACCTCCATACATACTGTGCCTATTTTGGTTCCATCAGGTATATATTGTTTGATGCCAACATTTTTAAAAAACAAAAATAGGCACTAAAATCCTTTAATTGGAAACACAATGGAAAGTTTAAAATCACCTTTCTTCCATGCCAACTGGCAAGATTCTCAACATATTTTATGCCAATTTATATTATTTCAGAATCAAATACATGACTTCTTATAGGAAAAATGCAACAATAAATGAAAAATCATAGTGTTGCCAATTTGAAGAAAAGTAAATCAAATAAGGCTTCAAATCATTCCTGTCATGAATGGGGTAATTCAATTTCAGTGCTTAACCCTTTGAGATGAGAGGAAATACTGTTTTAAGAAATTTTGTGTAAGAATAAAAAATTAAATAATACTGTTAAAAAACACTCAATTTGGGGAGATGTGTGCAGTTGTCCACATCACAATGCAGCATTTACCCATCACTGTTGCAGCTATTAATCCACAAGGTGTTCACATGAGTAACCTAGTTCTGGTTCAAAACAATGATCTAATGTCTGTTTTGCTACATGTTTCATGGTTATGATTTTGATGTTTTGCTAAAGGAAAATCAAATACTTATTGGATAGCTATACCATTTTTGTTGGAAACATGATTTTCCTTGCATGAATGGGGGGGGGGGGGGGGAGAGGGAGGGAAGAGGAAGGAGATTAGTTTAATAACTCACCTGTAATCTGGTAGATCTGTACAGGGATTCCCTCGCAAATCAAGAAACACCAATGACTTTGGAAGCTCCTCTGTTATCACAAGGCAGAAAGACAAAACAGAAAATTTGAAATCACCACGGCTGGAATTCGCAAAGGTGGTTTAAATCTAGACCACGGTTTAGGCAAATTTCATGGTATAAGTGTGCTTGATATATGTAAATTTACGCATGGTTCATATAAAATAATTTACATAAATCGTGGTCTAAATGATAGCAACTAGCGCAAATTTAGTGCTTTTTGCCACATACGTGTTCATTATTGGACCTTTCTTAGTGTACACACTAAATCAAGTGCACTTATACCACGAAACTACCTAAACCATGGTCTAAATTTAAATCACCTTTGTGAGTTCCGGCTCATGTGTTTACCTCATTCTCTCTCTCTCTCTCTCTCTCTAAAGAAAACAAGAATGTCTGGTTTTCATGGAAACCATTTCTACTTGCATAAAAGACAAAAAACAAAAAGCAATATTGGACTCTCTAAATCCTTGTAATTTTATAAGGGTGTGACTTTCCTATAACTAGTGGTAGTAAATAAGACCTTTAATCTTATCTTATGAATGAATAAAGAGGAATTGCAGCAAAAACTAGATTATGTGCTTGCTTTCTTCTTCCTTCCTTATAAGGGTCATATTTCCGATAGCCCACTTGAAGTGTTCTCTTCTGAAGTAGTTTGAGGAGTTCCAATAAGAATGATGCAATTGTACAGCTCTCAACAATACAAAATAATTCCCACGTGCTATTCACAAGGAATAAGAGAACCCATTCATAATATTAACTCAACAGTCACGTCGGTGCACAAAATGGTGGAAATGAATTGGTCATGTACTGTATAAGCCAATATTTTCGCGTACAGATATTTTCACGAATCATAGGCTCGCAGACATTTTCGTTTCAGTTAATTTCGCGAACGCAAGAGCAGGACTTGCAGTAAACTTATTTTGTACATGAAAGAGCCATATTGGCAGATCCGGACATGTGGGAGGATTTGTTTTTTGATTATTTTTTGCCAATACCATCACACTCGTAGCTTGTGATAAACAAAAAAAGCCGTCATAAAACCTCTGATTTCTTGATTTATAGCGTGTTTTCGGCGACTCTCTTTCTTACCACCTCACTAAAACCCCGCACGCTTTGGAAAAATGGCACCGATTCTGCATTTTTGGTAGCAGAATTGGGCTTGTTATAGGGTTTTGGAGGTGACCATGTACGGAAGTAACATGTGGTGAGTGACAATTTCTCTGTGTGTTGTGATATATTATGCTACACACGGAGCGAAGGACTGCTGCACTTTCCGCATGCATAGTGCATGGCAATGGCAACAATGTGCCGATGACACCGCGAGGTAAAGCAAATGTACATGCAGATATTTTTGCGTGTTGTCAAATTCGCGATAGGTGAGTGATTTGCGAAATTCGCGAAAAATAAAACCATGAAAATTTCAGCTCATACAGTACTTTTCCAATGCAACTGTTCACACCAAACACAAACCATGCTGTGGTAACTGGAATGGTAACTGGAACAGTTTTTATGCGATCGCTCTGGGAGCAATTTTATACGGTTTGGGACATGGTGGCCCGGACTGGATTCGGTGTGACGAGGCCTTTATGCTCAAATATTAGCTCTAAAAAGTTTTAGATATGTTTCCAAATAAAAAATTTGTTTGTAATATACTGTACTAAAAATTTTTTAGAGGTACTATTCCTTTAAAAAAACATAAGATGAGGGGGAGGGGGATAAAAAGACAGACTTTCATTATGAACACTATTGAAGGGCTTGATTTGATTTGTTGATAGATACCTTCTGATAACTCGGTACTCTTGTTGTGGGAAAGATCGAATATTAAAAAAAAATAATCTTGCACATCTTCACAAGACCAATGTGTCTGCCAAATTTCAGTAGCATTGCTCAAAAACTGAGGAAGTAGTTTGATCCGCAAGATTTGCAACGGACTGATCAACCGAACAAGTGACCGCCCATGCGCCGATAATACCCCTTCCAACTTCGTTTTGCAAGGGTACAAAGATAAGGGGGGAGGGGGTTATAGAGACAGGCTATCATTACAAACACTACTGAAGGGCTTGATAAATAAATGATGATAGATACCTTCTGATAACTCGGTAATCTT
The DNA here is from genome assembly GCA_029962745.1 of Echinometra lucunter. NCBI lineage: Eukaryota > Metazoa > Echinodermata > Echinoidea > Camarodonta > Echinometridae > Echinometra > Echinometra lucunter. Next base: position 22,651,089 of record CM057167.1, read on the forward strand.
GTTGTGGGAAAGATCTAATAGCTTGAGGGTATCAAGAATCTTCAAGTTCTCAATCTTCTGGATCTTATTTCCAGCAAGAGTGAGGAATTGAAGGGATGTCAGACACTCCAAGTTCTCTATCTTCTCAATGGCATTCTGAAAGAAAGAGGATGATTGAGAAGATGTAGTTTATGGAGAAAATGTAGTTCGTGAAGAGAATATATGATAAATCTGCATTTATTACTCCAAATTCTTGACATGACTTGACTAACAACAGAAAGAAAACATGAATTTGACTGACCTCAAATGACCTTTGACCTTGACTTTGTGACCTGAAATTTGTTCCATGTGATCTGTGATACTTGATAACCCTTGTGTGTTGTGTACAAGATTCATGAAAATTGAACAAATATTTTTGGACAATTACTACTACTACTTCTACTCTTAAATACTACTCCCTTTTGAAAAAGTATTTCCTGTTAACTGTTGTTACCCATGGTAATTTGATGAAATTACCATCAAAACCTACAAAGTGCCAACAAAGTACCATCAAATTACCATGTTTTGATGGTAATTTCATCAAATTACCATGGGTACCTGTTACCATAGGAATTAAAAAAAAAGGAGTAGTATTAGTAACAGTAGTAGTAGTACATGTAGCAGTAATAGTAGAAATAGAAGAACACAGTAGTTACGGCCCAATAGTATCATGAATACTGTGAATATTATGACATCACTGATGATAATATCATACCATTACTTGAAACTATATTCACATACCTGCTGAAGATAGAGATTAGTTACAGGTCCTAGCATCTCAAGGTTATCAATCTCTGTGATGTTCTCTCTGTCGAGTCGTACGTGTGTCAGCTTCATCAAACCAGCAATACTGAGCAAAAATATCGTTTTGAAGGAATAACCATTCAGTCTATTCATGAAAAACAGACTTGAAATCATTTGTGGACTTTCTCTAAGTTCTAGGACAACTGTCCACTGGGTCTACTTGTGCGCTTGTCCTGGTAGTAATCATGAAAGGGGAAGGCAGACTAATTGTTATAATGGGTATTGATCATGGGGTAATAGTTAGTTGGGGGGGGGGGAAGGTTATGTAACTGTTCTGAGGGTAGCTGTCCGGATACAGGATACATATTCTTAAATGTGCTTTCCTATTTCAGTCTTCTTTTGAATGTCTTTTTCTCTTTTTTCTCTTCTTCTTCTTGTTCCACGAAATTATATATTTTACAGATCTACTAACTGCTGTTGATTTTGTTTTTCTTCTTCTTGGCATCATTATTCTATATCTACTCCAGGCCAGCTCCCCTTCTCCATCTCTTTCTCTTTCTATTCTTCTCCTCCCCTCATTCTTTCTTTTTCTCCTTCTTCCTCTTTTCTTCTTCTGTTTCTGCCTACACTTCTCCTTTTCTTCCTTATCAGTGATATGAACCTTCAATATTCATCATCACCTCTTCCCCATTTATCCATCCTTTTTCCCCCTATAATTAAAAAAAAAAAAAAAACAGGGGGGGGGGGGATACATGTATGTCTCACTGAGGCCTGTACATCACTTTCCGAACAGCACCACCCTAAATGAGGATTGAAGCAGGAGTGGTTTTGATACCCTAGATATGGAAACCGTCTAACATCTCTTGATTTTTATACCTTAACAGGGTATAAATTAACATTTAATTCCGAGTTGCATCACTACCTTTGAATCTGATACCCTTTTTCTTGATTTTTGCTGTTTAGATACTCTATTTGTGTAAGGCATATTACTTGCCCTATGCTGAAGAAGTAACCATTTTACACGTTTCCATGTACGTGAATGATGTATAGGTCTCAATGAGACATACCCCCATGCTAAAAACTGCTTCATTTTGTGATACTCACAGCTCATCTCCCGATCCCTGTGCTGTAGATTCAGGTAAATTTCTCCTTGAAATCATGGACATACTAATATGGGCTGGCTGAGGTCGAGCTGAATTGAAAAAGAAATTATTATTAGCCTACATGTTTGAAAACAAAATGCTCAAGATTATATGTTAAAGAGTACATGTATTCCTTGACTTTTTGCATGAGCGTTGGTCTTTCTTATTGTTCAGTGGATAAGAATGACACAGCCGCAGCATTACAAATGGTTCTGCGAGTCCATACAAATTAATGAAATAAACCAACAATCATTCCAACAAGTTGGTCTACTTGTTGCTCCCTTTTACCCCAACTATCATTCTCTTGGTAGTTGGTACAGTACACAGGGGGAGCTCGCTGGGCTGTGTAAATTTCTGTGGAGGTTGGCCTCTCTCTATAGTTGAAGATCCTAAGGTTAATGTTACATGTACCAAGCAGACTGGGAGGTCTTGATGACTCTCAGCAACATCGCTCCAAGGATTGATCATGCTGGACACTTTTTTATCAATGTGAAAAAGAGAAGATGGGGAATTTTGTGAAATTTCATCTTCTGAAGGGATATTTTTCAAGGAACCCATTAATTCAGGATAGACAAGGCTATGGCCATAATGTGTCTCTCACCCCGTTTATTTGCAATCATTCTTGCAGGTACATTGTAATATTTGACCTCATTTGACCTTTGACCTACTTACAAGATCTGCGATCCCATAACAACACTGAGGTCCCTACAGGGCGTCTACCACCCAAATTTGGTTACAAATGGACTTTAATGATTCAGAAGTTGCCAACATGTGTAGATACTTGCAGGAAAAATTAACATTTGCACGTTTATTGTCTTTCGATGATGCGCACTGACCACTATAATTCAAATATATACTTTTCCTTTGAGATGATAATATATTTGATGAAGTTTTTTACCTTAATGATAAAAATAAAAGTGGGGCATCATCTGCAAGAGAAACCAGGTAACAAAATGAAAATAATTTACTTGACAAATCATTGTCTTCAAGAATTTTTGAAAGAAAAGGGAACGGTGGTGAGCAAAGGTGAGACAATATCTTGACAAATTAATTCTTTACTCAAGGGCAAAAAACAATTGAGTTGCATATCTTCAAGAGTGACGAGGCGCAATCATCTATTTGACGAAGTAATTATTTACATTAATGATGAAATAACAGCATGGCATCATCTGCAAGATTTACGACTATACTAGGAACAAACAAAATGAAAATAATTTACTTCTTTACCAATTTTCGATCCGATTCGAATATTACTACATGTACCAAAATTTTCAGCTGATTTTCGGTCCGATTTGCGACCCTCTTTAAATACACTATCTGGAAAGGTAAATTTCTTTTTTATTCGGGGGGGGGGGGGGGGGTGCCTCATTCCTCCTCTCGGCACCTCAAAGTGCACAAAGTGTTTTGGGCAGGTTGGCCTGAGTTGGTTCGGTCGGTGAACACACAAGCACCAGTGCAGTGAAACACACTAGGGTCTAGGCCTAAATGAGAGGGACTTATTTTACGATTAGGCCGTCAAATCAAAGGCGTAATATAATAATACACCCCTTCGAGGAGAGCCCCCCCCCCGATCTTGAAAGGGTACGTTTAAAACGCAACATTCCAGAATGTCCCAGAAGTGAGAGGTCTCAGTTCGATTCCCATTCTCGGCTATGCTTTATTTTCGCTGTAATAATGGATACCAATGGCGTTCATTCCGTCAGAAATAGTTAAAGTATCACAGCTATTCTTGAATGCATTCGCTGATACTAATTGGGGTCTGTGTTTTTATTCTGATATTTCACGAAGAACTTACTGCCATTTGTCCCTGTGGAGATTCATGTAAACAAAGTATTATGCCTCCAAATCACACTTTCTCATGCCCGGTTAGCCCTGCAAAACTACCTTCGAAGTTGGCTAGTGGACCAGTAGATCTAACTGTGATATTAGAACCTAAAATTTATTTCTCAAACTCAAAATATTGACTTTTGATTTGATTGATACTAGACCCAAACTTTTTGGCGATTTCGCCGCGTGATTAATATCCATTTCAATAGCGCGACCTTCAACACTGTGACTTTCTTCGTCTTTTAATTTGTTTTTTGGCAAGCAGTTAAAATTGATTATTTCTGCCACTACTTTTCTTACATATTTTCAATTGTACTGATTTATAAATTTTTCTTTCTCTC
>CM057167.1:22655660-22814803 GCA_029962745.1 Echinometra lucunter
ACGAATTTTGTGTTGGTCTTCTTTGTACATTTATAAGTTTTCGACTTTGTTTTTTTTTATATTGACATACTAATGGACATTGACGTTTTCTATCATTGTAAAGCTGATTACTTTTTCGTGTGTACACCCTTACAGTACTTTATTCATGATAGATATACACTCTTTCTCCTTTTTGTTCTTGGGTTACGAGCTTTGCTTGATCCCATTCCACCCCCATAATTGTTTGTGCAGTTTAATTCTTGTGCACCTCTTTTACAAATTGGGACTGATGAATACTTTATATTTTTGGAATAAGTAAAGCATTCACTCATTGTAATAGGTTTTGACAATGACTGTTTTTAGAAGAGGTAGCCAACTCGATCTTATGCGAACAATAGATTACTTGTCGATGTACCTTAAGACTTTCGAGTGAAGTTACACTCCTGATCATTGTACAGTGGCTATAGACCTCAGAACATGCAGAATGCAGTTATTGTTAACTCGTTGCATAATACTTTTACATCTTACTGTTAAAACTTTTTTGCTATGTTCGTTCTTTTGTACTTGTTCTGAAATTATGTATTGACTATATAGTCAGTTTCTTTATATCATTTATTATACTTCATTTATTGTTCATATACGCTTGTCAGTGATCTCCCACTCATTCTAAGAGGTTTCTGCAGTGAATTACGTGTTGTGAAGGGATAGCTCCACTCTGAATGTTATGCGAACATTAGTCTATTTTCTATTTTTTTTTAAGTATTTCGAGTGATGCTCCTTTCCTAATCATTGCTCACAGTAGTTGTGCAGATCTTCTCTTCTCGTCAATACTTTTACACTTTAACATGTTTAAAGAATAAACTCTTTTGTTGTGTCTGTTCTTTTGTACCATAAGACTATTTTCATTCTCACGGTATTCATCGACTACTAGTAATGTATTCATTTGAATGATGTATTTGACTGCATCACAATGATGCCACCCTACATCACGCTTTTCCGCGGATATGCCTGTGGTGGCCCCAGAATATACTTCTATACTTGTATTGCTGGTTATCTATTGTTATCCCTTGAATCTGTAAAGGGGATTGATTATTCTCTGTTATAAAATTATAACATTATTGATAATGGTTATGAATTGCTGCCCCGCCCGTTTTCGTTTTGGTATTTTTCCACCTGTGTAATCGAACGAGAAGTATTTCAGTTTATTATACTTTTACTTTGTTTTTTAAAAAATACTTTGATTTTATATTTTCTGTCTCTGTTTTCGTGTTTTTTGTGTTTGTTGTAATGAGATGAATAAAAGTTTTCATGTGCACTGTGCAATAATTACGTTAAGACCAACCATGGAGCACTTCGTTGTACCTCATGTAATGATTGGATTCATATCTCATGTGCAAGAATACCCGTTAAAATGTATAATGATATGTCTGAACTATTTTCAGATTGGCAATGTCCCAAAGGTATAATGAAAATATTACCATTTTATGAAGAATTTACCGATGTACCTGAAGCAAATGTCAGCCAGAAGTAAAATAACAGCAATGGGTCCGAGAAGTATTCAGCATTGTCTTTTAAGGGTTTGAAATTTGTCCATCTTAATATTGCCAGCTTACTTTAAAATACTGATGAATTGCGATCTATTGTCATAAAAAAAACACAAATTCACATTTTTGCACTCAGTGAAACTTGACAGGATAGTAGCATTAGAACATCAGAAATTGAAAAACCCAATTATTCCATAGTCAGAAAAGGCAGAAATAGCTTTGGAGGTGGAGATGCTATTTATTTATTCAGTTTTGGAGCACGACTCTCTTTACCGTCTTGAGGTCATACCTATTATCATCCGATGAAAGAATACTCAACCTATTATTTTCATTAACTGGTAAAGACCTCCTAATTCCAGAAATGAAGTTTTCAATTATTATGATGAACTTATATCTTTTGCGGCAGGATTTAACTGTCATCTGATACTGATGGGCACCGGCGTACTATAACCGTTTTGAGGATTTTTTTTTTTTTTTTTTTTTTGGGGGGGGCACCTTTTTTGCCGATTTTTTCCCGTGAACTCACACTTAAGTATACACACACACACGCGCGCGCAAATACACTTTCATCGCGGACACCCACACACATTATATTATTATTTTGCGAGCGAGCGAAAATGACCACTTTTATGGTTTTTAAGAGCGTTTCACATAAAATTCCACGATATGACCGTCATTTATGACACTTTTATAAAAACAAATCACCCACTGATTATTTACATTTTTCCTTAAAATGAGGGGGGATGTTTGTACACACCATCCCCCCTCTCGAAAAAGTGGGGGATATATCACCCCCATCCCCCCGGGATTTACGCCAGTGCTGATGGGTGATACAAATTGTAATATCCTTAAACAACCTTTAAATGAAATTAGAGCATGTGAAGACATTGATGAAGGAGCAAACAAATGGAAAGAACTGTTAAATATTATAGACAAATTTATGCCTTATAAAACTAAAAGAATGAGAAACCAGCAATCTCCTTGGTTAAATGAATCAATTTTTCTTTGATGAAAGAAAGAAATAAAATGAAAAGAAAAGCCTTTTTTGAAAAAAGATGAAACATTTTGGAAAGAATAAAGATGTTTAAGGAATAAAGTAACATCAGAAAATCGAAAGCTTAAAAAGAAGTATTATACTGACAAACTTTATGAAAGTAAAAATCGAAAGCAGCCTTGGAAGGTTTTAAAGTCAATTACTACAAATGACAGCTCTTAATCGACTATTCCCGTTTCTTCTAATGACACCGTGAATGCTGTTAATTCATTCATTTCTCATTTTGCAAATGTAGCGAATGACTTAATCAGTGAGTTTAACGAGGATGTAAACTATTATGTTGATTATGTTGATACTTCGTATGTTGATAACTTGTTTATTTCGCATACAGTTCAGGAATAAGATGTCTTAAAGGGAATTCTTAAAGTGAATACACAATGGTAAAATATTTTTTGATATGTGATCGAGAATAGAATTCTAAGAAGAATAACATTAAAATTTTGATGATTTTCAATCGAAATCAATGCATTTTGGCTAATTTTCTCATGAAAAATCAAGAGTTGACCCAAAAATTTGAGTATGAGGTATGACGTCAAAGTGGGTACCCAGCTTCGCGCATTGCAGTTGTGCTGCGCGCTAGACTGTACAATATGTATTATACCTTGCGCGCATTTTGCTAGAATTACGCGACAAGGTACCCACTTTGACGTCATTTTGACGTCAAAGTGGGTACCCAGTTGAAATTGGGTCACAGCTGAGGGGTTAAAAATATTCCGAAATCATACCACATTTGGGGATTTCCTTGGCAACACGACTTTTTAAAAAACTTTAGGCAGATGATTTTCTGCTGATAAAATCATGCTCTTTTAAATGAACTAACATTGTTTCGGCATTGGGTACCCCCTTTAAGTTAAAAAATAAGAAGTCTGTTGGTGTTGATGGTATATTCACGTTTATTTTGAAAACATCTGTAAATGAACTAATCGAATCCATAACATATCTAATAAATAAGTCGACTGTAGATGGCAAAGTGCCTGCATCCTGGAAGATAGCCTAAATAACTCCTCTACATAAAAAAGGGGACAAATCAAAAACTGATAACTATAGACCAATTTCCATTCTTCCTTGTAATTCGAAAGTGCTAGAAAAAATCGTCCAGAATCAGTTGCTTCAGTTTCTTAAAATAAACAACATTTGGTACCAGAACAACAATAATAAGAATAGATGTAACTTGTATAGCACCAGATCCACTCTGTGGAGTGCTCAATCAGGATTTAGAGCTAAACACTCAACCACAACAGCATTGCTGAAAGTATCTAATATAATGACTGGCTCCAAGCCATGGATAACGGACAATACACGGGGCGGTATTCATTGATTTACAAAAAGCGATTGACATGGTCAACCACGAGATACTTTTATCTAAACTGGCTCGTCTTGGTATAGTTGGGAATTCTTTGGACTGGTTTACAAGTTATTTGTCAGACAGGAAAATCACAATTTTCTTGAAAAGTACATTTTCGGAAGAATATTTCATTAATAACGGGGTGCTCCAGGGGATTTAATTGGCCCAATTCTCTTTCCATATTTATAAATACTTTAGCTTCTATATTGAATAGATGTTCATGCCATTTATATGCTGATGACACCGTTTTATAGTTTCTGATAAAGATCTGAAAGTTTTCCAAGCAATTTTGAATAGTGAACTTACGAAAGTGAGTTAATGGATGAATAGAAATAAACTGAAAATAAATTGCAGTAAAACTGTTTGCATGTTACTTGGACCAAGACAAAAGTTAGCAAAACGCGATAATTCAGATTTAAGAATTCAAAATACTTATGTTAAGAATGTTGATACAGTAAAGTACATTGGAATTTGTATCGATAAAGGACTTAAATGGAATGTACAGATCGAACAAATGTGCTCCGATATTGGTAAGATGATAGGATTTCTTGGAAGACGGAGATCCTTTGTAAATGAATCTGCTTTAAAAATTGTCTATTGCTCCATTATTCTCCCCATTTTGATTATGGCGCTGTAGTTTGGCAGTCCGTCCCTAAGAAATATCTAGATACGTTGCAAAAACTCCAGAACAGAGCAGGAAGAATTATCTTAAAGTGATTACACAATGGTAAACAAAATTTTGATAAATGATCGAGAATAGAATTCTAAGAAGAATGACGTTGAAAATATGATGATTTTCAATCGAAATCAATGCATTTTGGCTAATTTTCTCATGAAAAGTCATGAGCTGACCAAAAAAAAATTGAGTATGAGGTATGACGTCAAAGTGGGTACATAGCTTCGTGCATTGCAGTTGTGCTACGCGCTAGACTGTGCAACATGTAGTATACGTTGCGCGCAGTTTGCTAGAAGTACGCGACAAGGTACCCACTTTGACGTCAAAATGACGTCAAAGTGGGTACCCAGTTGAAACTGGGTCACAGCTGAGGGGTCAAAAATATCCTGAAATCTTACCACATTTGGGGGTTTCCTTGACAACAGGACTTTATAAAAAACCTTAGACAGATAATTTTCTGCTAATAAAATCATGCTCTTTTAAATGAACTAACATTGTTTCAGCATTGGGTACCCCCTTTAAGAATTAATCCATACTCTCATGTTTCTAATTCTCATATCCATGAAGTTCTAAATTGGAAGACACCGAGTGTCCACCTTGATGAACACATGTATATTATGATGTACAAAATATTAAATAAACTTATTCCTGAATATATTAAACGTCCTATACCAATTGAAACTGACATGCACCTTCTTCGCTCTAAGTGTAATCTTAGTCTCCCTAAACCGAGAACCAATAATATTGTAAAACAACATTTTATTACAGAGGAGCATTGCTATGTAAAAAATGCCATCTAATGTTCGTAATGCTTGCTCTTTTCTACGATTTCAAATCCAATCTGAAGGAATATATCACGTTACCATAGGAATTTGCTGAAGGGATTTCTTTTTCTCCCTCTTTCTCTTTCTCTCTGCCATTTTGTCTAGGGATTGTCCGGTCCATCCCTTGCAAAATACATTGAATATGAATTATAAATGTCAGTAATGCAGGGATGCCACTTAGAATTGGTAAAAAAGTAGGAAAATCATCTAAAATGGGTCCTTTTGTACACAAAAATGTGTTTTCTATGGACAAACATATAATGCTAAAGTAGGAATTCCTACGGCATCCCTGATAATGTTGTTTGGAACTCAAAATAATATCATATATGCTCAGTGCAATGTTGTTTTTTTTTTTTTTGTTTTGTTTATTATAATGTATTTATTCTTCAAGTGCAATTTCCACATGACTGGGTAATTTTCATAATTCGTATATAACAGTTCTTTTCACCCGGACCCCATGGAAGAACAGTTGTATTTTGTTAATACGACTGAAATGGACTATCCTCCGTTTATATCCAACATGTATATATTTGTATGTTATGTTGCTTTGAACGGAAATAAAAACAAACAGGCTGTTCCCCCCCCCCCCCCGCCCCATCCGGGCCAATCCGAAAAAAAAACCCGGATCGACGCCCCTGCGTAGAATTGTAGAAAGCCGTTAAAGACCGCATTGTTAAAAATGCGTTGTTATTACTCTTATTATTGTTATTATTATTATTATTATTATTATTATTATTATTATTATTATTACCATTATCATTATAAGGACCCTTCCTGGTACTAAGAACATTTAGGCCTATGTGTTTACAGCATTAGACAAAAATAGTGATTGGACGAATTGATAAGATCATTTGGATATTAGACCAACTGGGATTAGCCAAACAAAACACAAAACAAAACAAAGGAATGCTTATTTTGGGAACTCCATTTCCTCCCTCCAAAATATTGTCTGACAGCTATAGAATAAAAGACTGAATTAAAAAAGTTATCAATTCAACGGGAGCGGGGTCAATTTAAAAAGGTAGTAAAATGTATATTTTCCATCGAAAAGGGAAGGACACGGACCGGAAATGTCCCCCAAATTCCACCACTGAACTATAGTTCTTTTAACTATAAAAAAAAAAATACTAAAAAGAACTTAACGTAAAATCAGGAACACATGATAACAATGTTTCATGAGTTGGCCGATATTGTTCATAGGCCTAACAATAATAATAATTAAAAAAAAATATTGATCAACAGCAACGTAATTTCAGGAAAAATTATATACATGTAAGTATTGAAAGGTCATTAGCAAAAAAAACCATTAATTCAAATTATTCACCTTTAATTAAAAAATTGCCAGATTTGTCAATAATATATCACCGTACCACAAAAATTTTATGTATTTCTTTACCCCATCCGGTGGATTTTCCAAGGGCCCCACTATTATTCAATAAAACAGCCTCCCCATTCCCCCTAAAATGTTTGTATAATTGTGTTCAATTTTTTTCCTATAAATTTTAATTTGTTAATGTTTTTATTTGTGGACCCTTTTTGAAAATCAACTTCTGTTGAAGTGGCATCCATCCCATTCGAGGAAATAAATTTTGAAAAAAATAATAAAGAGGGAAGAGGCACATTATTACCAGCATTAATCCATCTTCTGTGTATTCAGCAGATCATAAGCCGGGATCATAAGCTCAAGTTGTGACAAAATTTTGTGCTGCCCCTCAATTACGCGGGACCTAAACACGCTACGCGCCGGGTACAGCTAGTAATAATAATAATAATAATAATAATAATAATAATAATAATAATAATGATAATAATAATAATAATAATAATTATAACAATAATAATAATAACAATAATAATGATAATAATAATAATAATAATAATAATAATAAATATCTATGTCTACTCTATATGTATATAGTGGTCAATGTCCGTGTTCTCCCTACGCGCTTTAATACATAATCTTATCGTTGGAATAAACAACTTACGAAGAAGAAAAAAAAGAAGGTAATAAACATAAAATGTGGTCATATAGATGGTAATACAGTGTTTGATATCAAGTTATAAGATAGAATAAACCGTTTATCAGTATTAAAATTGTTAATGACCTCAGTGACCAGCCCTTAGATCGCTTTCTCTCTGTTTCTGAAAGGGTTCGAGATAGTCAATAAGGAAGGAGCAGTTGGATACCAGAGTTGAGGTTTATGACTTCGTTTTATTTTGTTCTCAACATTACAAAAAACAGTCTCTGTATAGAAAAAAAATGTGTACAAACATGAATTAGAGAAAGAAGGCAATAGATTTATTTCTTGGTTATCAAAAGCAACAACAACAAAGAAGAAGTAACAACCAAGGGAAGACAAAATAAGTAATACAAAAAAAATTGATGATTTTTCTTTCTATAATCTATACATCCACGAGAGGTATATAATTATCACATTCAGTAACAAAATAGAAAATTCAGCTTACATCAGTTTTAAACATCTCAAAATCTCAAATTCAGTGAAGAAATGAAACAGTGGTGTAAAATAGTGTAATACAAGTCACCTCATTAGGTATTATCATGACATGTAAATACATACAAACATGGCAGATATAACCCCAACTCTACTCCCTAGTCATTACAAACAACACCGTGCTAACTCATGCATGCTAACATAGTACAGCTTTACAAGACAGTCATTGGCCTACATAATGTTCCTTCCAAAAGTCCTAGAAGTAACATTACATCAATAACAAATAATACCTGTAAATAATTACATTCATAACACCCTGTAGTACAACAATCTCAAGAGTATTTCATAAAAGAGTTAAATATACGTATTATCAGCATATAAGATTCTGCAAGAGACCAAGTTCAGCGGCCTTTTAACTTTCACTACAGTTCATACTACATGTATATCATATAGTTAATGATATGAAATATTAATGAATACAAGAATAACAAGATCACAATTCTAATAAAGTACAATCATCACTTGAAATAAAACAAGTGTATCAGTAAATTAAGGGATGCGTAATATATGACCCCGCCAGAAGAGTAGATGTTTGGAATGGCGTTACTTTAATAGTTATTAACACGATAAAAGGCCCATTGTACTGCCTATACAAATCATGTTCGGATTACGTGATAAGCCATTGTAAAGTCCGCACATTTCTAGAGGCAATAGAAAGGGCTATTGAAGTCCTCAAGCTCATTACTTCGAAAGTAGTTTCTATCGAGTTCTTTGTAATTTCTGATAGATCTTTATAGGTAAAGAGGAGAAATGAAATATGTTGCTGGGACGCAGATCACATGATCATATATGGAGAAGAGAATAGAATAGAATAGAATAGAAGAATAGAGGAAATGTAGCATTTTCGTTGATTTTGGATAAATTTGCATAATCAATGAATTTCAAAATTTTGTGTAGACATTTTGAAGCCCTGGCCCATCTAGTCTATATTAGATAAAACAAACAGAATCAAAATCAGCTGCAAAATAGAGGAGCATTTTGGGGGGTCATTTAGAATAAATTTGCATGAATTTGTATTATTAATGATTTTACACCTTTCTGAGTAGAAATTTTGAATCCCTCACCTATCCGCATCAGTCATAGCAATCGGAAACAAAATCGGCCAAGAAATGACAGAGAAGAAGCAAATTTATTATTTTGAGCACACACGGACACACAGACACCCAAGTCCACACACCCACACACACATAGCCCCCTCGTAAACTTTGCTCGGCGGGGATAAAAATCAACTTACTTAATTCTCTATGCAATTTCTTCCACTGTACACCTCCACTGTGACGGTACAGCATCGTGTCACTGCTCTAACAAAAGAGGTGAACTGATGCACAAATACAAAGCACTCGCTAAAAGGAAACTTTAATTGGGCAACAGGGGTACACCTAAAAATGCGGGAGAAAATTTGCGGGAGTCGGGAAAGGGGGGGGGGGGTGAATACATTTCAGGCAATATAATATACAGTATTCATCAATAAATGCAATAAGTTATATCATACGTATGGAAAATTTCAATTAACTTTTTCTTATATATTGAGACATTTCCACTTCAATGTATTCATACTTGTGTCATTTCTGTTCCGCTTGGTAATGGTTCTTCATCGCGAACTGGAACGATCGACGGCTGGATAAGCGTTTTCATCCTCTGCAACAGAGAAAAGCGAGATGGAAAAAAAAATCGCTCGGCTGAAAACTTCGAATACACGAACATGTAAGAATGAACAAATATGAATACATTTTCTGGCAACAAGCAAGCAAGAAAAGAAAGAAGAACCAAACAACAACAACAAATATAAATTAAACTCCCCTAAGAAATAAAATGGGTCTTCGACTTTCACGTGTCTCTTTTTACCACAAAATTCACAGACACACACACACACCCACACACGCACGCACAAGGTGCCTGCCCGCCCCTATGGATTTTCGCCCATATGGGACTGATACTGCGGTGAAGTCACAACACTATAACGATGGCTCAGTGCTAAGGGCAGTGTACGTGTCTCGTTACTGGTGTATACCGGCCGGAATGGGACCAAGTGGATGTCTTTTGGTAAGAAATGAATCTTCATTGCCACGCCCCTTGGAGAGGTACTTCAAATGGTTCTTAAGTTATTGCAAGAAGAAGCAGTTTTCACATATACAACGACAATCATGACCTTTGACCTTTGACTTGTGACCCCCAACTCTAATAAGATCATTGTCCCGCTCACATTATGCATACATGACTCATGTTTGAAGCTGATCTATAAATTGGTTAAGTTATTCCAAGAATGAGTCATTTTCATGCAGAAAATGACCTGTATGACCTTTGACCTTTGACCCCCAAATCTACTCAGATCACTGTCTCTCCCATATGCATACATGAGCCAAGTTTGAAGCTGATCCATCAAATGGTTCTTAAGTTATCGCGAGAACGAGCCATTTTTAGGTATATAATGACCGACCTTTGACGTTTGACAAATCACTGTCCCTCCCATATGCATACGTGAGCCAAGTTTAAAGTTGATCCTTCAAATGGTTCTCGCGAGAACGAAAACGGGACGGACGGACGGAAGGACAACCCGAAAATATAATGCCTCCGGTGGGCGGAGGCATAAAAAGTGAGATAGAATGAGGGACTCCATAAATTGTGATGGCAGGGCTGCTTGCACTCCAGCCCACCCCCTCCTCCGCCCCCCATGCATTATGTTTGGACCAGATCCGTAACACCAAATCAGACACGTTTATTCGGTCGATACCTTTCCCGATATTCGGGAATTGTAAAAATGAAGTAGAGGTGCTGTAGTCGAGTGGTTTAAGGCACTTGACTGGAGACGCAAAAATCGAGGGTTCGATCTCCGGCACAACACCCATGCCCTTGAGCAAGGCATTTTATCTACATTACTCTTTTATCAAAATGCTATAGGCATATATTGATACCAACGTGTGCACGTGTGTTTAAAAAAAAGAAGATTACACAATCAGACACATTCAGCCAATACATCTATAAAGTTAAAACAAAGGCTTCTAGCTTGCATGATAAAAATCAACAATTCTATTCATCATGATCGTGCCTTATTACTCTCGCTGCTATATAAGGAAAGTGAAGTGCCCCTATAGCAAAAACACTCCCTTTTCCTTGTAGTCGATGCACTTATCGCATGTGTACGACAAGAAAAAGAGTATACATTTTTTCTCGTCCTTTATACTTGCAGCAAAGTGGGTGCTGCGGAATAGATTCGAGAGGAAAGTGAAGCAATCAAAAGGAAAGAGATTACGGCTGATCTTCTCTGATAACTAAAAGCCAAGTAACAGGTCAAGCTGCCATATGAGAAAAGTTTGAAATTTTTTTAAAAATAATGAAGAAAAAGTGTAGTAATTCTATCCAAACGTAAAATGTAGAAAGAAAGAAAAAAAGAAAAAGAAAAAGAGAAGCATTTGCCTGCTCTTGCTAGTTGTATAGATGAATGTTCTCACCGTGAAAAAAGGTCCATTCCCTTCAATGAGTTGGTAAACGACAGCGTAGATGATTCCTACTGGAATGCATATCATCGAAGAGACAGTCATGAGGAAGCCTAGTCCATCGGCCCAGGGTGGATACTTATCACCTACACTGTTCAGCAGGAACCAATGAATCAAGCTGCCAATCCCTACGAGCTAGGAATATGAAGAAATGAAAAATGTCTTGTAAAGATGTGCTATATTAGTATGCATGAGTCAGCAGAGTGTTGTTCGCACTGACTGGTGAATAGAGTTGGGGTTACGACAGACAAATAAGTATGGTAGATTAGTGAAAGATTTAATGAGAAATTCATTTCGATTCCAATCATTTTCATTCATTTCTAACTTCTAACTTTGGACGCTCAAAATACCATTGGCATTTAGATGCATGCTGACAAGAATCACATTTCCTATCACATTACTCAGCGAAGACATCAAGACCCCCCCCCCCCAAAAAAAAAAAAAAAAAAAAAAAAGATGTATATATATCTACACTCAACAACCAAAAAAAAAAAAAAGAAAAAAAAAAAGAAAGTAAACACTTTTTCAAGTTCAGATTTTTCATAGAAAACTTTGATAAAAATCTATATATCATATATCAAATTAAAGGAAATTTAATGGTCTTTTGATCTGGTAGGTAAACATAGAAAGAAACTTTACGGATGAATGAGCACATTTGTTTTTCTCTTCCAAGGTACAAAAAGTAAAAATTGCAAAAATTAGCAGTTTGCCATTCATTGTAAATGCCCTTCCACAACAATGGGAACAAAAGATCAAACTAACACATTGGGAGACTTACCTGAAATAACATAACTGAGCATTTTTCCTCTTCCCACCCCACTCCTCTATTCGCCCCCCCCCCAAAAAAAAAAAAAAAAAAAAGAAAGAGAGAATAATCTTTTGTTACGTTCAAATTTAGATAACATCAGGGGAGCGTTTCATGAAAGTTTTTGTCAGTGATTTTCACTAACAGTTATAAGCTACTGAAAATCCTCGCATCTGACTGGCTAGAGCAAAGTTAGTCAGTGTAAATCACTGACAAGACTCTTCATGAAACGCTCCTCAGGAGTAGCCACATGAGTGATTAAATGACCCATATGTGATTTTTGTTATCAATTCATGACTTCATGAATTTATGAACTTATCAGTCAAATGTAAGGACAGCATATGGTTACTCAATGGTGTAGCCTGTGGAATTAAGCACAGTGTAATTCCTGTTTTTTTGGTCCATTTTTAGATTTGAAGATTGATTTTCATTTCAAGGGCAACGAACCATACAAACTTTAATCATGCTTTGTTTGTAATTTCCAGTGCAATATGACGGTGAATAATAACGGTGAATTTCAAGTCGCTTGACTTAGAAAAAACCCCACCCAAAATGGCTGCATTTTTTAAAAACTTTTACTTTGGCGATTTGAAACATTTGAATGAAGGTGTTCACTCATGCATAAAGCTCATTATATGTTCACCTACCAGGTGAAAGACAATTAAGTTTACTAATTGCAAAATTGATTAAAAATCAAATATGAGGCAGTCACTCTTGTGTCTACTCCAGATGTCATTTAAATTTTGGACTTACAGAAGCTTCTTCTCTTTTTTCTTTATTTTTCCTCTTTTTTTGGGGGGGGGGGGCTAGAAAGAGATTTAGAGAGCGAAGGCTTATTATTATGCCGTTACATTGTGTAAGTTTAACCTTTCGCTCCCATTGTTAAGTGGAAGGGCATTTACACATGAATGGCAAACTGTCCAATTTTGCAATTTTTTCTTTTTTTTTACCTTGGGAAGAGATAAACGCATATGTTCACTCATGCGTAAATTTTCTCTATATGTTCACCTACCAGATCAAAAGACCATTTAATATCCTTTAGTTTGATATATGATATATTGATTTTTAACAAAGTCTTCTATGAAAAATCTTAACTTGAAAAAGTGTTTACTTTCTTTTTTTTCCCCCTTCCATTTCAAGCCTAACCGCTCATGATGGCGGTCTCCTGCGTTCCTTGAATTATTTCTTTACTATGACAAGTATATTTTGTATTCTTGTTCGTATCCTTTATATTATGATTATATTGCTCTTGATCAATATTTATGTAACATGTATGATTAATACTGTATTATTTGAACGCAGAAATAAAAGTAAACAAACACTAAGGAGTTTGAACAGCACAGTGAAGCCTTCTACTTTAATATGTTCTACCACGTACGGTGACCACAGACAACCTTAAAAGGATATAGAGTTTTCAGGATTATATATATATATATATATTTATATATATATATATATATATATCGAAAGAAATCACTAGGCATGCTAGGAGGCGGATTTTTTTTTTTTTTTTTTTTTTTTTTAGTGTTCTCGGGAAATTTCTTCCACTATATATATATATATATATATATATATATATATATATATATACATGTTTCTTGTATTTAGGAAAGAGAAAAAAGGAATGGAAGCAAAAATAAGACGTATTCCTCTTTCGTGTACTTCATAGGTGTGCAAGATTGGGTTTTCCTTGGGGTACGCATACCTCCTTGCGGCCCGCAAGGGATCCTGCTTATTTAATCTTATCTAGGCTCGTGGGTCAGTTATATAAGTACGGGCATGTCTTCGTCATTTTGAAATATATATATATATATATAAATATATGAGAAAATGAGAGTTTTGTTTTGGAATTGAAAGTTCATTAGGAAGACAATATAAGTGAAAAATTCTGTGAAATTGTGCGTACGTACACGATATAAAACAAGAAAAGTTTCGTGCTTTGTAAATTATACTCCAGAATGTTCCTGCATTAATCTTGCAATTTTTCAATGGTACCATACATTATATCAAGCACTCTTTGGACTTACAAAAGAAAGAAGAGGAACAGTGGCAGGCCAGCATATTGTGTACCATTCGATCTGACGCCACTTCAGCATGTCGGCAATATCAGAGGAGAACCGTCTGACACCTTCAAAGAAAGAAAGATACTATAAAATAACCCACTCATGAGAGGAATCATTTGAAGCCTTATTTGATCAGCTTTTCTTCTTCAAATCGGCAACACCAGTATTTTTTCTCTACTGCTACAAATGTAGCAGTAAAAAATACTGGTGTATAAGAAAAATTTCTTATAAAATAAGTCAAATTAACAGAAACTGTGCTGAGAAGTTTG
Source organism: Echinometra lucunter (assembly GCA_029962745.1). NCBI lineage: Eukaryota > Metazoa > Echinodermata > Echinoidea > Camarodonta > Echinometridae > Echinometra > Echinometra lucunter. The sequence continues at coordinate 22,670,227 of CM057167.1, forward strand.
AAAGTTACCAATTTGTATGAAAAACAGTGATTTTTAACTATCAATCACACAAAAACTAAAAGACTTGAAGTTTGAAGTTTGAAGTTTCTTTTATTTCCACATAATGTAAGTAACACAATGAAATAAACATACATATTCTTATTCTTGGAATAACAATATTTGAAATAAATTTGCATATGAAAAATAATACATTTTACTGTTTGTAAATATTAAGTTAGATTAAGAAAAATAAATCAGTGGAGGAGTCTATTTTAAGAAGCAAAGCTTGTATTGTATAGATCCCTGTCTTACAAAAATAATACAACAACAATAATGTAATACGAACGTATATGTGCTTATATGTTACTCCACCCTCCCCCTCCCCCCCCCCCCCCCCCCCCGCCCCGCGGCCCCGACCACAGAAAAGAAGGAGTAATTAAGTGCTTATCTTCCTTAAAACAAGAATTCAGGCATCGACGACAATGATGCTACCAAAATAGGCACAGTTTTTGCTATTCCTCCTCGTACATTTTGAAAATGTTTTTTAGGGCTCTGTTCCTTAAACCCAATATGTACATATTTATATATTTTTTATAACAAATTGATTTATGTATGAATTTATGTTTACGAAAAATGTAATGACATGGAAGAAAATAAATGTTTTATTTGAATTGAATTGAACAAAAGTTAACGGGCCAAACGATAAAATGTGGACTCTCTGTCATAAATGGGTGGAAAGAATAAGATAGATAAGAAAAAAAAAAACAGGTTCCTCGATCATGGATTGCAAAGCTGTGTTTCAGACGATAAAACCTCCTTTCATTTTTTTCACCTGGCTTTTCTGAAATTTTGAGCACACTCGGGCCAAATGATCTGCCCAGCTCATCCCCCAGTCTGTTCCCGAATCAAAGGATACCAATCACAGAACTGTAGAATTTGTTTTAATTATGTTCAGTAGGGATTACATGCCGCCATATCATATCGAAACTAATTAAATAATCAATGAAGTACTTCTACAAAGAAATATTTCAAGTATTGATTCACTCTCAATGAACAAACATGCACCCTGTGAGTAAATGAGTCGACGAATCCATTCTTTTCCCCCACAGAATATGGCCCGCATGGAAAAGTAAACCTATTTTGCAATGGGTCCGTGGGAAAGGTTTCAGGTTTTTCTTGTATTTTCTTCATAATTTTTTTTTGCTTAACTCACAGAATTCAATGTAAAGATTTTTGGGGGGTTGCTGATTTGGTGCAGTCCAGCTGCAAAACACTTTTAAAAACATGTATAGTAACATTGGTACATTGTAAAAAATGGTCAGAAGGCAGCTCCGATAGTGTTTATGACAACTGAAGAGCTTTCTTCCAAAAGGAGCTAAATCAATATTGGTTACTTGAGAGAAAAAATACATTTCTTTGTCCTGAGTTTGTAACACGGTTGTGTCAATGGAAACTTAAAATTTCAAAGCACGATCTCTTCTATATTTACTTAATTATAATAATAATAATAATAATAATAATAATAATAATCATCATCATAATAATAATGATGGTCATAATAACATTCTTGTTTACTCAGGGTAGCATCTTTAGTACTATGTACTCTTCTCCCACAGGGCTCTGCATGCATATTGTTACCCTGATATTTCTTGATAACTTTGCTTCAAAATTTCATTCATACCAAATTGGTAAGGTCCAGCTGAATATCACAATGGCATTAATAATTCAACTTTGATAAAAACTGGATATAGCGCCTTATAGAAGGAAGCTCTTCGATTAATGGAAGATACGGCTTACCATAAAACCATCCAATGGCAACACTCTCGAAGAAACAGATCCACGCGAGGGCGAAGGGACTCGATGAATAGAGATCAAACAGCACGAAGACGTAAATACCACCCTAAAATACGATCAATGATATCGTCATGTTTAGCTTTTCATGTTTTAATGATACCACTGTAAGCAGTTGACTGTGTTGTAGCTGCTGAGGTCATTTGGTCTTCCATACGTATACAAAGTGGATTTACAACATACATGTTTACTGACATGAAATGACTGACATAATTTACCATATTCTAAGCTCTGATGTTGCTATAACACAATGATCAGATCAACTGAAAAAAAAAATAATAAAATAAGGTGCTCGTACTGGTACGTATGAGACAGGACTTGCCCTGATATTATGTGCCACGAACGTATGTATCACTCTAAATTCCTTATCAGGGAGAACTCCACAACTGAATTAAAAATCTTGATCTAAAAGATTTAGAAAACAGTCTTATTAATTATAATGTCTTAATCTAATTTGAAGTTGTCCCTAATAACAAACGACTTAGATTAATTTCTAATCGAATTAGAGTGATCAAGATTTCTTCTATCTTACAATTGTTACTGGAATTTTCGCATGCTTCGTGTAACAGTGTACTAGTGGGATAGACGGTATTAATATTCAAATGAAATACTAAATTCAACATCCAAAAAAAAAAAGAAAACAAAGGCAAGAAAAAAAAAGATTTGTTGTTTTCCTTTGTTTCCTTCCCCTTGACAATGATATCTTTTAAAGTTCCAGTAGCCAACGTGTCGGGAGGGTGGGGGGGGGGGGGGAAGATCTGCATCACCACCGGGTGGCATGAATTACAAGATAAGCATATTTTTTTGCCTAACTGTTAATATGAGAATCTGTCATTTTCCAACAAACACGTAAAAGCATATAAACTAGAAAACAAGTGAGGAAACCCCCGGAAAAATCATGTCATTTCAGCAACATCTGTAAATCACTGGTACCGAATTAGAAAGAAACCACATCTGAATATTTTTTGTTTTATTCATTTATTAATTTTTTTTTTTTGGGGGGGGGTGGGGCATTTGCCCCCTCCTCCCTTCCCCCCCCCCCCCTCTCAGTAAGCCAGTGACTTTACCCTTGACTAGTTTTCTCCTAATTACGTTTCATTACTTTTTACACCAGTCAAACTGCTAAACTGCATGACTCCAACCCGACTGAAAGCGGCCAATAAACCAACGGACCCCGTCATCAGTCTAATGTTGTGAACATCTCATCGAAACACATGTTACATATCTCTCTATGCATTGGTTGTTCAAAATGCAGAGATGTCGGCCTCGTCGGTGTGCATGGCAACTGCAATTTTCTCATGTATGCTCTTACCTCGGTTACCACAGAGAGTCCAATTAAGAAGTTGACGAAACAGACACCCAACACGAAAAGCTCCTTATAATACCCTATCTGCAACCTCTTGGGAAAAATATCCAAAACAGATGTAGTGAACGCCTTCATGGTGACAAGCTATTGCGTTTGAAAAAATAAGAATTAATTTTGAAACAAAACAGGATATTTAAAAAGTTAAAGAAGTCAACTATCATGACCTCGTCTGCAAACACAAAAATGTAATGTATCATAATTACTGTATCTTATTATCATATCATGTATTGTATTTAAATACATTGTATTATATAAGTTTTTTCGTTCATTCAATTTCATTTAATAATTACCCAGTCAAATTCGTGATCTGCATGTGCACCGAATTCTTCAGCGGAGTCATCAAAATTGCAATTGGGACCAAACGATTTCAAGAATGGGCAATCAATATCATATCGATTCGCTTGAATTCCCTATTCGAGCAACAATATTTTTTTACATGGCACTCCATACTAAATAAGGCGCAGACGAATTCATCAACAGTCGTCCGCATTCATTTATACACGTGCAAATGATTTTTTTGTGAAACAGAATTTAAAATTTCTCATTCAAATTTGTGGATTATTTAAGAATTCAAGCCTCCGATTTCACCCGTACCGGGTTCTGTTACTCTTCGGTCACTCAAATTCATCAAGTTTCAAATAAGTACATTCCATTTAGAGTGTCTAAGGCTAAGAAAAAAAAAAGACCGGCCGTTTTAATCGTTTCGTGCGTTCCAAACTGAGACCACCTTGTCTCTTGTGGAAATTATAGAAATGGACGACTTCAAGATGAAAAGAAAGAAGACCGTGAAAATTGTTAAACATACCCTTCCATCAACAATAATAAAAATGGCATTTGAATAACATGTCGAACATACAAAATAAAATGACATCCTCACATCATGAATCATGAATGCAAATTGACAACAGACAGAAAAAAAATAACAAGGACAATAAAAAAAGAGACTTAAATGAAAGAAATAATTTCAATATGATTGCAAAGAAATCTATGTCCATGGCGCTCATTTCTCATGTCTATTCATTTATCGTTATACCGGGTGTCCCACAAAAAGCGGAACGGCGGATTTTCAGTATTTTTCTCCAAAAAGTAGATAATCTTATTACATCTTTTATCGAGGAGAAAGTTACTAAGATCATTGAATTTGGTGAAATAATTTTGATTAATTGTCTGATTCTTAATATGCATTCATTTTGAAATTTCGCATGTTCTTTGGCGATAGATAAGAGCAGAATTGTGTCGGGAATGGCCTTTCGTATGGCATGTTTTGTTACTTTACAAGCATAAATGGGCTTCCCTCAAACATTGTAATATAAAAAGCTATTTCCGAAACAATTCAGTGCTCATCTGTCGCCGAATACATGCAAAATTTCAAAATGACTGTTGATTGAGAAAACGGCATTGAATCAAAATTACTTCATCAAATTCAATGATCTTCATATCATTCTTTTCGGTAGAAGATGCTTTACCCAGTGATGTAGAAAAATTATCTACGTTCTGAAGGCAAAGTACTGAAAATCCATCGTTCCGCTTTTTTTGTGGGACACCCGCCGGTATATACCAATGTCTATAATAACTATATCAACAGTATATCTGTATTTATATCCCTCAACGTAAGATTGTTGCTTTAGGAGTGTACACGACAAGAAATGAATAGCTTTAACCAGAACAGACGCTTCCTCCGCATAGTTCATTTTTCGTTGCTGACGTCAAGCATAGTTAACGTTTTCCCTAGGGAAAAACGAAGTATACTTTTTTAAACGTTTTCCCTAGGGAAAAACGAAGTATACTTTTTTAAACGTTTTCCCTAGGGAAAAACGAAGTATACTTTTCTTCTAACCACCCCCCCCCCCCCCCCCCCCCCCCCCTTTCAGTCAACTCGCGACGCGGCTGCATGCAGCAGCGGCTCAGCTCAGTGCTGAGCCAGTTCTCCACCGTATACACGGGCAACCTATGCGGCCAGCTCGCGCTAGAGCTCATGCACAGCAGCGCCACGGTAATGCAACTCGCTGCGATCGTCGAGCTGCAGGCTAGGCACGTCTTCAGAGCTGTTTTCTTCACTTTCCGCCAATTATTTCCTTGAATGTGGTGTGAATGTGAGTACATTTAATTACATGAGTGTCCGAGGAACGATTAGGGATATAAAACAATGTACAATGAACATCAAACGGTGCTATGCTCCCTCGGGCACCGTTTGATGTTCCTTCGATGCAAATAGTTTGAGCAAGATCCTCGAGTGTCATTGTATATTTGTATATTATATACAGGGTGGCCCAGAAAGAACGGAACCCCTGAAATCTTGAATTGCAGCGAGATAAATGATAACCAGTGTTAATTGTTGACTTGATTCCAATGGAAATTCTTGTTCCAATAATATGACACCAAGATCACCCATTTGGCTCACGCGTTCAGATGTTAGGGCTCATTTCGTGAGGCGATGTCATTTTTCAAACTTTGCTACTTTTCCGGCCAAATTCAAGTTCGATGAAGAGAAAAACCTCACACCGACTGCGTTTCGTAGAATAGGCTCATGCCTATTCATAAACGCGTGCAGTGGCGTAACAGCCGGGGGGGCAGGGGGGCAGAGTGCCCCCCTGAAAGATTTCAGCGGGAAAATCCACCAAACCACCGGGAAAAATGAAAGGGAGGGAAAGGAAGAAAAAGGAAGGGAGAAAGGGAAAGAAAGAAGAAGAAAGGGAAAGAAAGAAGAAGAAAGGAAAAGAAAGAAGAAGAAAGGAAAAGAAAGAAGGAGAAAAGGAAAGAAGGAAGGAGAAAGAGAAAGGAAGAAGGAGAAAGGGAAAGAAAAAAGGAGAAAGGGGAGAAAGAAGAAGAGAGAGAGAGAGGGAAAAGAGGGGAAAAAGAGGAAAGCAAATGAAACAAAAGAAATGAGGGAAAATTTTAGTACCAAAACCCCGGAGTTTCCGGGGGCTCCCCCGCAGTGGCTTTCCCTGTAGACCCCCATCAGGGGCCCTAAGCCAGAACCCTGGGACCCACCCGCTAAGCAACTTGCGGTGCGGGCTCACCTCCGCATATTCTATTTCTAGACTTAGTTACCGGGAAATTTTCGGCTCTGCCCCCCCCCCCGCCCCCCCCCCCCCGAAATCAGGCAGAGAATTATACCACTGACTCTAGACTTAATTACTGGGAAATTTTTGGCTATGCATGTGTCCCCCCACCCCATAACAGGCAGAGAGCGAAAGAAGAGCGGGAACTGACAGCGCAAAAACGTCGGAGCTTCCGCGCTTCGCGCGGGAGGGGGGAAACTCCCCCCTCCCTGCACCCTCCCCTCTAGGGAGCACTACATTGGTGTAAACTCCAGAAGGTAGGGGAATCTGTCACCCCCACTTGGGGGAGAGGGGGGATGGTGTGTGTACAAATTCTCCCCCTCCCCCATGCAGACACACTTTTTAAGGAAGGAAATATATTTCAATTAATCAGTAAGTAAAGATTCTGACTACCTATCATAAACAACCATTATATTTTAGAATTTCTATTTGAAAATACTATTGAAATAAAAAAAGTGGTTATTTTTGGCTCGCTCGCTCGCCAAAATCTTAGGATTTCCATCCGAAAATGCAATTAAAATCGAGAAAGGTGGTTATTTTTTGGCTCGCTCGCTTCTCTCGCTCGCAAAATAGTTATGAAAATGTGTGTGACAGGGAAAAAATCGTTAACAATTTTTTACATCCCCAATCCTCAAATTGGATTTACGCCGGTAGAGCACTACCGTCCTCCAAAAATGCAGTCCTAGCTACGCCACAGATTCTAGACATAGACTAGTTACCGGGAAATTTTGGGCTCTGCCCCCCCTGATAACAGGTACCTGTTACGCCCCTGAACGCGTGCCAATCTTCCTTTCACTCGAGAAGGGCCATTCAGTGTTTCCATTGTGGATGGGAGGATAGCAGGTTGCTAATTGCCTAATCGCCATTGTTATGTTGATGAGTTGACCGTGAGGGTTGTAGAATGGCCAATGGGAAAGTGATAGTGTATTGAAGATCTTGAGTAGTGTGCTTGTAATAAGGGTGTTTGTGCGCAGGGGTATCTCGGCCTGAAACATAGATTTCAGAGATATAGATCTTGAGTTGTGGAATACACCGTTCCCTGATAGCAGACGGACGTCCTGAAGACGTAAAGAACTGTTCATAAACTGGTCCACACGTCATATGTCGTATACACGACTATTTTACGACAACCATATGACGTCTTTATGTAACCAAAATTTTCTAAAATTTTGTTTGAACATAAGATGACATACATTTTACGTCAAATATTTACCACTTTTTAACGACTTTTTTAAAGACCAGAACAAGACGTATTTTTACGGCATTTATTTCCCACTTTATAACTGCTTTTTTCAAGACCATAACATGACGTGTTTACGTCAGTTTTACGTCGTGATACGATTGTAGTAGTTGATCGTGATTCATGAATATTCATGAATGACCAGAAATGACTAAACTTTGTGAAAAAGGGAAGATAACATTTGAATTTTAACATTTTATTCAATGATTAATTGCACTGCTGATTCAATGATTAATTGCTCTGCTGATTTAATGAACAATGTACTTCCATGTTGAACACCATTCAGTTCATGGGCATTATTTCAGAATGCATCTAGAAATGGTAATTTCTAACTATTTCTTTCAAGTAATACAATACATTTCATATATATATATATATATATAGTAATGTCGATACAAAGCATCAGTAGGTAGGTATAGGATGTAGGATGTTAGGATATAGGGCTCGTATGGGACGATCTATAGGCTAGAACAGTGCTTCTCAACCTTTTATACCTCGAGGCCCATTTTGGCTATCATTTTTTTTTCGAGTCTCACCTTCATTAGACGAACTCAATGCTTATTTCATCCACTTATCGAGATCATAAAGCCGAATTCTCCTGAACATCGTACTTCTCGCAGACGTACTCGCAGGGGTTGCAAAGGCGGAGTTAATAGAAGGAGACGTATTCCACAAAGTCCGATTCCAGTACATGTTGGTCATGGGAGACATACAATATCTTCAACAGGAGAAAACCGGCGTGTGAAAACTTATACCCGTTGCCATGGTAACCTTGTGCAGCTTTTGCATGTAGGAACAAAGAAACAGAACAGAAGAGAACTCACTTCATCATTCTGTATGATCAATGCACGTTCTCTGAAGAATAAAGCCAGTGAATTTGTTGACTTTGTTGTCGACAACAACCTGGACATCGTAGGTGTTTGTGAGACATGGTTATCTACTGATGACGACGCCGCAATAGCAACACTTAACCCCGGTGGATACTCTTTCATGCATATCCAAAGAACCGGGAAACGTGGTGGTGGAGTCGGCTTTCTGTACCGAAGTAATCTCAATGTCACAGTCCATTCAGCTGTCGAGAACATCAAGTCCTTTGAAATGATTCAGATGGATGTCATCGAGAACTCTAGTGCTGTACACTTGGCTGTTTTATACAGACCTCCCGGATCATCAGTTCAGTTCCGCTCAGGTGTTTCCTAAACGAGTTCTCAGATGTATTAGATGACTACTTTTTCAAACAAGCCAGCTTAATCATCTCTGGAGATTTCAACATTCACGTCGATACAACTTCATCAGAAGCCAGAGGATTCATTGATCTTCTTAATTCATATGGCCTTGAGCAACATATCTAACAGCCAACTCATGTACGCGGTCATACTCTGGACCTGCTAATCTCTCGGTCACAGAAAGAGACTGACACCACAGTGCTGTCCGGCATCAAGATGTTCGATGGTATATCGGACCACTCAGCCATTGCCTGTAATCTACACATAGTTAACCGGCAAACTTCACGAAAGACTGTTGCGTCACGTAACATTCAGGCAATACAGCCTAGCAGCTTTATTGAGGATCTGAATGAAGTTTCACTGATCGAGAAGTGCACAACGAGCAACGTAGACATAGCTGTCAGCAACTACAACTCAATTCTGATGGCAACCCTAAATCTGCATGCTCCTGTCCAAGAACGTTCAGTGACGGTTCGTCCGAACACTGAGTGTACACGCCGAAAATCGCAGAGGAAAAGCTCCTTCGCAGCATCTGGAGAGACAATGGCGCTCCTCGAACCTTGAAATACACCGACAACAGTATCACCATCAGTGCCTACGAGTTCAGTCTTTAATTCGCGTAGCAAAGAGAGAATACAAGCTACAACGAATCAAAGACTATTCTGGCGATTCAAAACGTCTCTTCAGAGTTACAAGTGATCTTATGAACAGAAAGCAGAAATCACCCCTGACAACACATGTTTCTGCTAAGGCCCTAGCTTCTCGCTTCAGCGACTTCTTTGTTCATAAGAACACCAGCCACCAGACCATCACCAGTGACTCGTCAAACTACTGCAGTGTTGGACTCCTTAACATCTGCCTCAGAAGATGAAGTTTGCAATATCATTTTGAAGTCACCGGCAAAATCTTGCGAATTAGATCCTATCCCAACTTCTCTTCTCAAGAAGCATATGTCTGCCATTTTTCCGACCATCAACAAGATCATCAATACAAGTCTTAATACAGGAGTGGTTCCTGAAGATCTGAAGAGAGCGATTGTTCGTCCAACTTTGAAGAAATCAAGAATGGATTTACAGTCTCTTCAGAGCTACCGTCCTGTATCCAACCTGCCATACCTCTCCAAAGTTTTAGAACGCGTGGCATTCTCTCGTCTTTTGGAACATCTACAAGATAACCTACTACTTGACAACTATCAGTCAGCCTATCGGCCTAACCACAGCGTGAAAACACTTCTTACCAATTTGACAGACGATATTTTGCAAGAGATGGACAAGGGCAACATCACAGCTCTTGTTCTACTTGATATGTCGTCAGCATTTGATACGGTCGACCACAGTATACTCCTTGATCAGCTGCATTCTCTGGGAGTCAACGGGACAGCCTTACGTTGGTTTATATCCTATCTGACAAGTCGCTGTCAGTGTGTTGGTGTAAGTGATGCCATTTCTGAAGCAAGTTATCTCGCTTACGGCGTCCCCAAGGATCGGTAGGAGGCCCCTCCTCTTTTCGCTTTATCTCCAGCCCGTGGGTAGCATTATCAAGGCACACAAACATCAGATACCACTGTTACGCAGATGACATACAGCTGTATGTGTCATTTCCGCCAACGTGTACATCAATGTCATCGGCTGCAAAGCAAATGGAAACGTGCATCAAGGAAATCAACAGATGGATGGACATATCTGGTCTGAAACTCAATCATCGGAAGTCAGAGTTAATCATCTTTGGCTCAAGACATATTCTGAACAAAGTTCCCACAGAGGACTTTTGTATCCATGTAGGGAATTGCAACATTCGTCCATCTTCGAAGACTCGTAACTTGGTGTTATCCTTGACACCAGCATGTCCTTCAATGATCATGTTTCCCATATCAAGATCTGTAAGATATCAAATTCGCAATTTTGGCTTTGACCGCAAGTATCTGACCCAGAATGCAACTGAACAAGTAGTCCACGCCCTTATCTCTTCTCGTCTTGATTTCTGCAACTCCCTCTTTCTCAGTCTTTCCCAGCGACAGCTATCCAAACTTCAACGCCTTCAGAACTTTGCTGCCAGATTAGTTACCCTCACCAAAAAAAGCTTGTCACATAACCCTTATTCCTAAGTCCCTTCACTGGTTACCTATCGAAAAGCGTATCACTTTCAAACTTCTGTTGCTAGTTTATCATGCGCTCAATGGTTCTTCACCAGTTTACCTACAGAACTCAATCCAGGCATGTCAACCCTCTCGCAGACTGCGATCATCAGACTCTTTACTGCTTCAAGTTCCCAGATCTCTGCACTCTTGGGGTGACCACAGCTTTTTTCACCCGGGCCCCCTCTCTCTGGAACAGTCTCTTCTTTCTTCTTCGCCAAGCCTCCTCTGCTAGTTCCTTCAAACATATCTGTTCAATTTGTAATTCCGTTTCTTACACATAAGTCATTCCTTATCCTATGTTAAATTTAGAGTCAACCTTAATTAATCATATTGTATTCCATTTTAAATTGTATTACTGTGATTTCTTTTATTTGTTGTGTTGAAGCTTGTGCTGAATCTAATTTTAAGCTACTTTATCTTTGTCTATAATTCTTCACTGTTCTGTAGATTATGTTGTTAGATTAACAATTGCATGTAGTACAAATTTGTTGCAATTTTCTATTCATTTGTATAAATTTGTACAATTTGCATGTATATAGCGTCATGAGCGTCTTGCTTTACAGATCTGAGCGCTTTACAAGAAGCCACCATTATTATTATTTATTATTATTCATTCTTAAAAATATTTTGAGGCCGCCAGGTAAATCCGGTTTGATGAGTGCGGGATGATCGACTTTTTTGCCGATTTTTTTGCGTGAACTCACACTTAAGTATACGCACACGCACCCTTACTCACCCGAGCAGACCCCAACACACATACCATTCCTTTATTTTGCGAGCGAGCGAAATATAACCACTTTTTTGTTTTTAGGAGTATTTTAAATGAAAATTTCACTATATGATCGTCGTTTATGTCATTTTTATTGAAAAAAATTCACCAAGTGATTAATAACAATAACACTTTTACTTCAAAATGAGGGGGGGGGGGGGATATTTGTACAAGTCAACTCCCCTCTCGAAAAAGTGGGGGATATTCCCCCATCCCCCCCGGGACTTACACCAATGTTTGAGGCCCATCCTACAGAATTTAAATGAGAAAAAAAAATCAATAAAAAATGACTAAAGAAAATAGAGAACCAATTGTGTGGTAGTTATCTGGACCACTACATTACCTACATAACATTACAAAATCCAACCTACATGTAAGGTTGCAATACATGAAAGATTGATATAATACCCCCAACCCAAATGTACAGAAATCTTTGAAAATTTTTAGCACACTGCACTGACGATAGTCCACAACTGTTGTTATCACTTTAATATGTTTAATACATTCAACTGAATTTGGTGTTAACAGTAGAGCTGAATTCAACAATTTTTCCTAAAATATTTTGGACTGACCTAGCGTCCCACCAGTGGGCCGCAGACCACCGGTTGAGAAGCGCTTGGCTAAAACATTAACAAAGAGAAAACGTCATAAAGTTGTATATATTCTAAAATATTTTATAAACCAGCTTTGAAGCTTTGACGTCTTCATGACATGATTTTTACCAGTCTGTGAGCTTCCTTTGGGTCGTAAAGACGTCATAGAGACGTTTTTTCCGACCAATATGTCAAATTGACGTAAAAATATGACCTCTTATTTTACGTGGTGTGCTGGTGCAAAGTATCGTCTTAAAGACGTATATATAATACGTAAATAAGACATATGACACGTAAATATCATATTATTCTTACCAGTCTCTGCTATCAGGGTTGATGATAAAGAAAAACACTCCTCGTCTCATCAATCCCATCTCATCAGTAAAATCTTTAAAAAAGAATAAGAAAAAAAAATGCTAATGTTGAGAAGATTAATTCTTTCACTCCATAATAGGAAAGAGGACATGAACATCATTTTTTTTCTCCGTTCTGTGTTCAGAGGCGGCGGACTAGGACGATGAAAGCCAGGCGCGGATCCAGGGGCAAGCGGGCCTTGCCCCCTCCCCCGCAAAAAAAAAAAGGAGAGAAGGAAAAGAAGGGGAAGGGAAAGAGGAGAGAAAGGGAAAAGAAGAAAAACAGGAATAAAAAAGAAAAGGAAAACACTGGAAAAGGAGGCCGGGGACCTGGGGGCAAAAGTGTCTTGCCCCCCCCCCTCAAAAAAAAAAATGGAGGAATGAAAGGGAAACGGAAAGAAAAATAAAGTATGATAAGGTGGATGCAAGGAAATGGGGGGGGGGGGGGCTTGCGTGCCAGCTGTTCGGTCCCCCCCCCCGGAAATCTCCTTGAATACGATTGTGCCCAGCCCGAACTGCTAGAATAAAACCCAGTTTATTTACCAATGACAGAAAGATTTTTCTTTATCATTTTTGCGAGCTCGCCAAAACGGTATTAACATAGCCTTAAACACATGTGCCTGCTCCGATCTGCAACAATAAAACCAGTTTATTTCCCAGTTACCATTTAAGAGAAAGTGTATTTTCCGCTCCCTTGCTACACTCGTTCGACAAAATGGAATTAACATTGCTTCAAACGCGAATGTGCCCCTCCCCCTTGCATTATGCATGTCAATCAAACCCAGTGTATGGTACCGAACATTATCAAGACATTTTTTATACTCTCTCGACAAACATGACTAAAGGGAATTAATATCACCTTAAACACGACTGTGCACGTCCCGACAAGATGGTGCAACAACTTACATTTTTTTTTTTTTTTTTGGGGGGGAGACACTTTCGGCCCCCGTCTTCCTCCTCTCCTTTTCAATTTTTTCTTCCTCTTCTTTTCTATTTCTCTCCTCTTTTCCTTACCCTTCTTTTCTTTCTCTCTCTCGCTCTTTCTTGGCGGGGGGGGGGGGGGGGAAGAGGCCCGCTCGCCCCCTGGATCCGCGCCTGGCATTCATCGTCCTAGTCCGCCGCCTATGAACACTGAACGGATATAATTTGATATTCATATCCTCTTTCCTATCATGGAGTGAAAGAATTAACGTTCTCGGCATTGGCATTTTTTCTTATTTTTAAAAAAGATTTTACTGAGATGGGATTGGTGAGACGAGGAGTGTTTTTCTTTATCATTAACGGTGTATTTCACAACTCAAGATCCATTATCTCTGAAATCTATGTTTCAGTCAGAAATACCCCTGCGTACGAACACCCTTGCAACCACACTACTCAAGAGCTTCAATACACCATCACTAACATCCAACTACAAGTTTCCCATTGGCCATTCAACAACCCTCACGGTCAACTCATCAACATGACAATGGCGATTAGGCGATAAGCAACCTGCTATCCTCCCATCCACAATCAGTGATGGAGTCGAGGCCGGCAGTTCCGAGTCACGAGGCCGCTGGATAAAAATTTTCTCCCATAGACTTTGTACACGTGACTCGGACCGAGGCCAAGGCCAAGGCCAGCAAAATGTGGCCTCGACTCCATCCATGTCCACAATTGGAAACACTGAATGCCCCCCTTTTTCTAACCAATGACTCTTCTCGAATGAAAGAAAAATCGGCATGCGTTTATGAATAGGCATGGAGCCTATTCAACGAAACGCAGTCGGTGTAAGGTTTTCTTTTCATCGAACTTGAATTTAGCCGGAAAAGTAGCATTTTTTGAAAATGACATTGCCTCACGAAATGAGCCCTAACATCTGAACGCGTGAGCCAAAATGGGTGATCTTGGTGTCATATTATAGGAAAAAGAATTTTCTTTTGAACCAAGTCAACAATTATCACTGGTTGTCATTTATCTCGCTGCAATTCAAGATTTCAGGGGTTCCGCTCTTTCTGGGTCACCCTGTATATCTACATCAACCTATCTCTACATCTAATCTAAATCTATATTATGATATCTACATCTATAATCTAAACCTTAACCTAAATCTAAATCCTTATCTATATCTAAATCTATATGGATGAATCTATATCTACCGGTATTATCTACATGTATATCTATATGATCTGTCTTTATATTTATGGTCTCTTCATGGATATGATAAACAATTATGATTTCTTCGACTCATTCATCTCTCATTTTTACTGCCAGTACGTGGAAAATGAATACATTATCATGCAGTATATGACAGAACTGAATTGCTAAACAAACAAGAAAAAACAAAAACAAAACAAAACAAAACCAAAAAAAAAAACGCGACTTCACAGGAATGAAATTCACTGTTCGGACAGGCTCTTCAGCAATGTTGTATGTCGATTTGAATGATCAGAATGTGAAAATGAATGTCCTGATGCTGGAAATCGTATGTACGTTCACGAATCTGATTGCCTCATAAAGAATCAAACGTCTATAACCGAATTCGAATGACCGTATTAATGAAAGTGCGATACATATGGATCATCATATTAAATGAAAATGCACATCTGAAAATGAATGTGCTTGCTCGGATTTTATATTCGAACGACCGATGTTGATCGTTGGATGAAAATTTGTGAATATGAATGCACTATCGTGAATTTGAGTGACAAGAAGACAAGAGCATGAAATCGAATGTCAAAACCTATATACCATGTAATATATAAAATTATAAATGTATCATAATCATTATTATTTCATTATCATTCTATGTATTGTATTTCATTACATTATATCATGCTATAAACTATTTTATGAAATTAAAGGATATCGCATTATGACATATCACGAGTGATATCATTTGGACCAAAAACCCTCCCAAACCTTCAACCAAATTAAGCCCGAAGCATTCATCAAAGCAACCTTTATTAGTTCTTTCATCATTTCGTTACCTGACTGTTGAGCCCGATCATCAGGACCACGAGGAAAAATAGAAGAGCCCATGGCCTGGACAATGCTGCAAAGGCAGACGGTAAGACCACGAAAAATAGCTCAATACCTACAAATGAGATCACATGGTAACAAAATAGAAAAGAAAACGTACAAACGGCAACAAAACACACATAAAACAAACAGTACTACTGAAGTGGAATTATAAGTTATTTCACGGGAAAGAGGTAGCACAAAAGCAAACAAACAAAAAGAATCATGAAATGTGTATTATTGTCCTGCCATGAAACCATACAAAACGCTTGGAACCTATTAGGAAGAAGAAGAAGGGGCGGGGCGAACGAGAACCTCCCCCTGCCCCATTCATTGTTCTCACCTTGAATACTCAAATCACCGACTGGGACGCCCTCGCTGTATGATGCAAAGCCGATGAAACAAAACATGATGATGCCACCATACAGACTCGTCACCAAATTCAAATAAGATACAATCATGCTGTCCCTAAAAATCAAGGAAAAGTAATTAACCATGATTTTTTTTTTTATCGGCTACAAAACAGTTATCGAAGGAGAGAATTCGAATGATCAAACATGAAATACATGTACATCACATGAGCCCATATTATGCACCTTTGTAGTTATATTCAAAGAAAAATGTGTATCAACACAGTTAACGCATGTTAGCTAGACCACTTAATGTCTTATTTCATTATAATTAAGATCATTTACACTCAGTGCGCCTAAGTTATTAAAATAGACAAACCGCTCTAGGATCTAGAGGAATTCCACCGGACCATTAAAGGTGGTCCAGAAGACTATTTTGTGATGTGGTCTTCTGGTGCGCTCTAGAACCGCTTTTACGAGCAATGTAAACAGAATATAGAAGTGGTCCAAACCCATTCTACAACCTAAAAGTGTGTGAGAGGTTGAGCGGGAACGTAATGAGCTGCTAAAGAGGAAAACTAGATGAATCCTCGACCGTGCGCGGTCGAAATTTATGCCTCCGCCCTTGCCAGATCCCAGGCCAGATCAGAAATAATTGTATCACTTGTAATTAATGGAAATGTATTAAGATACATTATGAGTACAAAACTGGAAAGGTTGATTTTATTTCAACATTGTGTCAGCCACGTTTGATGTTGATCCGTCGAATGGTCATTAAGTTATCTCAAAAACAAGCCATTTTCATGTATATTATGACCTCTATGACCTTTGACCTTGTGACCCCCAACTCTAACAAGATCATTATCCCTCTCATATGCATACATCACCCAAGTTTGAAGTTGATCAAACAAATGGTTCTTAACTTATTAAGTGAATGAGCAATTTTTGTGTATATTAATGACCTCTATGACCCTTGACGTCATGACTCCCAAACTTACGCAGATCATATGCATACTGATCCAAGTTCAAAGTTGATCCGTCACAGGGTTCTCAAGTTAACGCAGGAAAAAATCCATTTTCATGTATATATAAAATGACCTCCATGACCTTTGACCTCATGACCCCAAATCTAATCAGATCATTGTCCCTCTAATATGCATACATGAGCCAAGTTTGAAGTTGATCCGTCGAATGGTTAAGTTATCGCAAAAACAAGCCATTTTCATGTTTGTTATGGCCTCTATGACCTTTGACCTTGGACCTTGTGACCCCAAAATCTAATCGGATCATTGTCCCTCCCATATCCATCATGACCCAAGTTTGAAGTTGATCAAACAAATGGTTCTTAACTTATTAAGTGAATGAGCAATTTTTGTGTATATTAATGACCTCTATGACCCTTGACGTCATGACTCCCAAACTTACGCAGATCATATGCATACTGATCCAAGTTCAAAGTTGATCCGTCACAGGGTTCTCAAGTTAACGCAGGAAAAAAATCCATTTTCATGTATATATAAAATGACCTCCATGACCTTTGACCTCATGACCCCAAATCTAATCAGATCATTGTCCCTCTAATATGCATACATGAGCCAAGTTTGAAGTTGATCCGTCGAATGGTTAAGTTATCGCAAAAACAAGCCATTTTCATGTTTGCTATGGCCTCTATGACCTTTGACCTTGGACCTTGTGACCCCAAAATCTAATCAGATCATTGTCCCTCCCATATCCATCATGAGCCAAGTTTGAAGTTGATCCGTCCAATGTTTAAGTTATCGCAATAACGAGCCATTTTCATGTATATAATGACCTCTATGTCCTTTGAACTTTGACCTCTTGACCCCGAAATCTAATCAGATCATTGTCCCTCCCATTTGCATTCATGAGCCAAATTTGAAGTTGAACCGCCTTATGGTTCTTAAGTTATCGCAAGAACGAAAACGGACGGACAACCCGAAAACATAATGTCTCCAGCACCCACGTTCGGGTGGCGGAGGCATAAAAATATCAAAACGAGACATTTGAATTCGTCACTGGGGACGAATTAGGTGGTCTGTCAACATCTTTTTGAAAAGCAATATCATTCAAAAAAATAATCATCCTAGCTACAACAGATTAGCGAAAATCAAGCGTGAATGACCGAGCTGTTGCTAAAAGAAGAAAAAAATGTAGAATCAAAATTTGAGAAAAACTGTGATCTCATAGAGGATACAAGTGAAAATATGAAGAAAAAAAAAATCACACACCTCCATTCATTGTTCAAAGAAATTATGCCGTTATTAGACTGAAGAATCATTGTCGTTTTTGGCTAGGAAATTGTATCGGCTACAGTATATCAAAATCCTGGCTAAAATTGACCAACAATAAGCGAGATGGCCACATTTAAATGCAGAATATATAAAGTGATAAAATTTTGAGTTGAGGTGTCAATACGATGACGTCATAGCATCGAAAACGTTAATTTTTCGTTAAGGATTGATATCTACAACTCCTACCCTTTCATATCATGTAATTAAAATTGTGGGTCCCCACCATTCTGAATCGCTATGGCGGATTCTAAAAAGGCTTGATTTTTCACATTTTCATGTTATTTGCCCCACAGACGAGCGCACGGATTTTGAACTTTGGCACGCTTGCGACATTATGGTAAGATATAATCGATTCCAAAATGATGGAAATGGTCAAAGAAAGTATCAGGATTGCAAATCATACAAAAAACCCGGCATTTTTACATTTTCTAAGATTTTTGAAATGCTTAAAATGGCCCAAAACGTCTGCAGAATGAACTGAAGACGATTCTGAGCATTTTTAATTTTTGCGCGTGCGGCTATGTATCTGGAATTAATTGGATTTAAATTAACTTTATTCATGCCAAATAAAATGAGAAATGACCATCCGTTATGAAGATATGACATTTGACCTGATATGACCTGATTTTCACAAATGGCGCCTGGATGACGTCACGATGACCCGATGAACATGAAAATGACTGGAAAAGTTAGATCTTATTAGGACTGATTACTGACCAAAATTTCATGCAATTTGAACAAGCCGATTCTGAGATTTCAAGCCAAAAATTCTGACGAAATTAAGAGGTGATCTGTCAGAAGTGAGAGTAAATGGGGTCATATCATATGTATATAAACACACACACACACACACACAAATTAAAGAATTATTACCGTATTATTTCTGTATATTTTCTTCACTT
Organism: Echinometra lucunter; assembly: GCA_029962745.1. Lineage (NCBI taxonomy): Eukaryota > Metazoa > Echinodermata > Echinoidea > Camarodonta > Echinometridae > Echinometra > Echinometra lucunter. The sequence continues at coordinate 22,689,364 of CM057167.1, forward strand.
ACATATTATTTCGATATTCAATCATTCAGTTTTGTATCATTATTCCAATTACGGATTATTTTGACATTAGTTTGAATTTATTTCTATTTGTATATCATTTTGCCTGTTCGTTTCTTCTTTGTTGTATCTGTTCAGACCTGATGAAGGCCGAAAGCTTGTCCATGAAATAAAAGGATCATTGTGATCGAGAGCTACGTCAGCTTCATTCTCTATTTTCTTGCACTGTGTGTACTAAAATGTAGCACTGCACACGTTTTGCGAGGGGACATCTTCCTTTATATATATATATATATATATATATATATATATATATATATATATATATATATAATGTAGACAGTGATAACTTCGAAAAGAGTCGGGCCTTCCTCAGTTTATACAGTTTAATGACAAGATGTTTTATATATATATACATATCAATATCACTGGCATCGAAATAGTCAAAACAAAGCACCACGACACCATCATGAAACGATAGTCTCATTGGATATCCAAACTACAAACCTTAAGACCACGTGGTATCAATGCAGACCAATGACCATCCGCCTTCACGCCTAAGTAAACACTGACCCCCAGACACGCCATATCACTTCACTATAGCTCAAGCACACTAGAAACACACAATAAATTCAAATACTCATACCAAAATCGGGAAGTTAATTGACCTTTTCTTGTATATTCTTCTATATTGATGAGTATAATACGATTGATTTCTACCGTTTATACCTTATTTTTGTATATTTCTGCCGTCTATATGTTTATCGTTTCATATTCTTTTTATTGATGTGTTTATTGTCATTTCATATGTGCACTGTACTGTCGTCATTATAATTCTTGATTCCAGATCCTGATGAAGGGCAGGTGCCCGAAAGCTTGGTCTTAATTGGTGGTATATTATGTCTTGCAACGGCCCTCTTCGTAAACCCCCCTCTTCGGATCACACATATCATATGACGAAGAAGCCATAAACGTACACCAAAAATATATAGACCTATCTCAAAGCTCAAAGATTGGGTTGCCCGCTCTGCTGTATTGTATTGAGCACTATAGCTGAACTTGGTATAACGCCTGTACTATATATATATATATATATATATATATATATACCGTGTGTCTCATAAAAAACGTAACACTTTTGAAATGGTTGCCAAATTGAGCATATATTATTTCATGAAGAAATGTCAATATGTATGGAAAGCTAAAGGACCAACCTTTCATATGAAATGAAAAAATTGAAAAAAAATCATGCTTCGATGAACAGGGTTCACTTAAGTTAGAGGTATGAAAATGGGCCTGCGCAGGATTTTTCCTTCCAATTTTGGACAGGTATAGCATACAAAATAAATTTGATATGAGATATTCATGATCGATGGATTAAGAGTTAAAAGGATGTTTTGAATACCAGTCCTTTCTCTCTGTCATTTATCAATCCCCAAACACCACCCATGCCAGTACCCTTACTCAATCGGTACTTTGAAAGCCGTGATATTCAGTCAAGAAGAAAAGATAGCCATGTGGACTATGAACTGATTACTTTTGTCAGATCTTTCATTTTAAGATGAACAAAGCAGTTGTAAATAAGAAAAAAAATAAAAGAAACATGAACATCTTTAAAAAAAAGATTTAACTTGTTTTTGTCATGTCTGCCCTAATGTGTGTGTGTGTGTGTGTGTGTGTGCGCGCGCGCGTGGGTGTGTGTGTACGTGCGTGTGTGTGTGTGGTTTGTGTGCGTGTGATAATTGGTTTGAGCAATTGCTTGATGGAATTAATGTTTCAGTGATTTATCGATTGATTTCATTGATCAAAATGAGTGACTGGTTAATAATTTGATTATTAATGGAAAAAAAATGATCCACCAAACTTTCAGAAGAAAAGTGATAAAAAAGGAAGGAGTAGGTGAGAGGATAGGAAGAAGGTTGTATGTGTGTGTGTGTGTGTGTGTGTGTGGGAGGGGGAGGACAGTGGGTTGCGTAATGTTAATTATGATTTGGAATATTTCAATTTAGCCAATTCTCATTCATCCTTAATCCCGTTCACATCTACCAGATCAATGATACAATAAGATGGGAGTGGAAGTGTGTGTGCGTGTGTGTGTGTGTGTGGGGGGGGGGTGGGCGGTGGTGTTTCGGGATTGATAAATAACAGAGAAAAAGGAATGGTATTCAAGGTATTCAAAATATCCTGTTGATCCATCGATCATGAATATCTCATATCGACCTTATTTTGTAAGCTACAAGTAACTTACCTGTCCAAAATTGGAAGGAAAAATCCTGCGCAGGCACATTTTCATACCTCTAACTTAAGTGAACACTGTTCATCGAAGCATGATTTTTTTTCCAATTTTTCATATCATATGAAAGGTTGGTCCTTCAGCTTTCTATACATATCGACATTTCTTCATAAAATTACATATGCTCAATTTGGCAACCATTTCAAAAGTGTTACGTTTTTTTTGAGACACACGGTATATATATATATATATATATATATATATATATATATATATATATATATATTTGTAGAGTTAATTCAGTTGGTGATGAACCTTCGCGTTGTGATGTGCGCCTGTAATCCAGCTAACAGTGGAAGTTATGAACTGATTCAGCGGACCCAGGTTCGAGACTGAGTCACGTCTTTCGGATGGTGGCGCTAAAGGTCGGTCCCAGGCGTAAATAATTATTATCTGACTGATACACTCTGTACCAACGCAACAACAACAACAACAACATCAACAACCTTCGGGCGCCTGAAAAGGTTAATTTTTTTTTTTATTCCCTTGCATTAATTTTTATATTTGGTCAGCATTGAGAAACCCTTACAGAAGCCTAGCTACACCTCTAATATAGTGTATACCTATAGAAATTGTAGTTGAACTTGTTGTGGGATCCAAGGACTGTGAAAGCACCTAGTCCAACAGAGAATGAGTGGATGGCTGCCTTTCCAGCGGATACCCATACCTTAACAAGACCATAAAGTAAGAAATTAGCATGATTAGTGCAATCAATAATTATTTCTGACCATTAAAAATTCAAAATTCAACTCAATGTTAAAAGTATTTTGTAGTCATCCAATATCATAATTATCTTGATATGCTCAAGGGGTCCAGACAACTCGCCCAGCGGACAGCCCGACCCTCGACAACCCTCCCACCACAGTCGAGTTGTCTGGAGTGGGGTGTGGCGCCGGACAGCTCGCCACACTTTTTTCCCTTTGAGTTCATGGACTAAATTCCCTCATTTAATGCCCCATTTAAGGAAAAAAATGTAATTTCAAGTGCTTTATAATTATGATTTGTTTACAACTATAGTCATGGCAGAAAACATGACAACTATTTGATTTACAAGAAGGAGAAATGGATGACATTTTGCTTGCCTTAAAACTGTTCATGAACCTAACAACTGATATTGTGCATTTGCCGCGAGCACCGAACACGATATGTGTTTGACCCCTAGCCGGTCGTCTAGGTCGTGACTGCAAATGTGCTGATGCCAGCATGAGACTGAGTGACAGAGGCGTCGATCCTGGGGGGGGGGGGGGTGGCAAAGATATCATTTTGCCCCAAATAATTTCCCAACACCCCCCCCCCCCCCAAAAAAAAAAAAAAAAAAAAAAAAAGAAAAAGGAAAAAGAAAAAAGAAAGAGAAAAGAAAGGAAAAGGAAGGAAGGAAGTGAAAGGAAAAAGTAAAACAAGAGAAAAGAAAGAAAATGGGAAACTGGGAAGCGCTCGCTCGCATTTAAGTGTCTTAACCAATGCCGATGACAATTACTATTCTTACGAAAGGAAATCGGTTTACATCTTGTGTTTCTATCTAATGTTATACTATTCTTCTACTCATAGGAAGTAATATAACCAAACAAGATATCACTCATAGAAATCGAGCGGCCAGTTGACCTAAAAATAGATAAACTTTCAGGAGACAACGGCCTGGATAAAAGAAAAAAAACCCCGCAAAACAAAAACATATTTTTCTTTAACTCGCTCGCTACTCTCGCTGGTAAAAGATAGATACAAGATGATTTCGGGCAGCAGGTAGCTTATTATAGCAGCGAGATTCCAAAATATCATCATATTTGGGCAGCAAGGTGGTTGACAAAAGATTCTGGGACGAATCCATATAATTTTGCTGGGAGCGGTCGTTGACTTTGCTCGACATGGTAGAAACAGAATGGACTCGGACTGCTAGCGAGGTAGATAAAACAGTGTCACATTCGGCACACAGGTGATCGGATGTATTATTTAGATATCATACAGGCATGACAGGTTTATAGTGTATTCTGATGATAATGATGACAATGATATTCCGTTCTTGTATAGCGCATATCACAAAAGCAAACAAATTCGGTGAGATGAGACCGAATAGATAATGTAGATGTTTCAATGGCTCACAGCGTAATTTCCCGAAGGGTTTACTACATCTACCATGAAAAACTTTGTGTGCTTCCTCGCTCGCTTCGCTTGCTCGTAATATTAAAAAACAGAATGGATGGGGGGGGGGGGGGGGGAAAGCAACAATAGACCAACGATGTGACAGAGTAGAGTTCATATTTGGCAGCGAGGTAACCATATACATATATATTAGGTATCATTTATGCCTATATGATAACTAAACCCTTCTCTCATAACAAGAAATTTGTTATTTTTTGCTCGCTCGCTTCGCTCGCTCGCAAAATTGAAAAAAAAAGCAGGATGGTTCACATAGCAAGTTGCCTAATTTCCCTAATTTGAAAATGCTTCACGTTGATATAGGCCTATGTTATATACCCATATATATATATATATATATATATATATATATATATATATGTGTGTATATGTGAGGGTGTGTGTGTGTGTTACAAATAGTAGCCGTGGATTCATCTCCGTTTGGTCGTCTTGCCCCCCCCCCCCCCCCCCCATCCAGAAAATGGATCGACGCCTCTGCTGAGTGATGGATTCTCTTGCTGTGTAAACGAGGGAATTTTAGTCAAATCAAATCAAATCATATCAAATCAAATCAAATCAAATTAAATAGCCTCATTGTAATCCTGACTAAAAAGTAAATTCCAACAGTACAATGTTTCCTGAGACATAAAAAATGTCTCTTCCCTCCAGCCTTAATCAAAATATATTATCACAAAGGAAAGCTAGCTACATGTATACATTTAACTATTCAAGGGTTCATTTTCTGTCTCAACTATATACAACAGTCCACAAATCAATGAAATCATAGGGGAAAAAGTGTGGCGAGCTGTGCTATCCGCTGAGCGAGCAAATCCCATGTCATCGTACATGCAAAGTTCTCTGATTTTTCAGAATCAAACAGCCAAGAGGTTATAGAAGGTTCTGAAGATGCATTACCTCTGTTCTTAGAATTATATCATACTGGGGACGAAGATAATAGATCAGGCCATCTAAGGCTCCTGGTAGGGTGGCGCCACGTATCACCAATGCGAGAAGCATGACGTGTATGAAGGGTACAGTGAAATACGCCACCTGAAAAAAAGTTATGGAGAAATACTTAAGAATCTGCATTATACTATTAGTTTGAAATTAGAAGAGCGCACTTAATCTGAAATGAAAGTATATACATGTAGGAATATACGTACTTTGACTTGACCTGCCTTTAAGAAGTCCAGACGATTTCATTAAAATTACACTATAAAGCTTAAAATTCACGCTAACAGACAATGCTACTTTCATTTATCAAAGTGATTTCTGTGATTTTTAAATACATTTTATTATTCGTTCAATAGTTGATCGATCATGAAACCCATTTTTACATTTTCACATTTTTAACATTACTCGATTGACCACTCCCTAATACTCGTGTTTACGGCCCCACCAACGGGATTATGAATTGATTATCACGGCAGTGGGGCTGATGGGCATCAGCCCCGCTGCTGTGTTAATCACGTTTGGATCCCGTTTGGTGGGGCCGTAAACACGAGTATATATAAGAGAGTTTTAAAAGAAGATAATGATAATTAAACGTGATGATCGATCAACACATCCTTTTAAAAAAAATTGTGAAAGTCCGTCGTCTTCTATTTCTGTCCTAGTTAGATATGGTCTAAGTTAGGCCAGGAGAGATAATCGATCATGATGTATGTGGGCATCAGCCCCACTCACCATGCATTAATTGAGTGGGGCCTGAAACACGATTTTACTCCGAATAAATGAATTTCCCACCGAAACCCAAATATGGTCATTGGTCGTGTGACGTAGGCGTTACAGCTGCACTGCGCCTGCGCACTTCTTCTCTGCACATTCTCTATGCAAAATGCCCATATGTCTAGCTTTTGAGTGTACAAATCACACTAGTTCTGTTCCAAAGAGAAGTTTGTTTGTTTTTGCAATCCCAAATCCCCTGACGGACAGGGAGAGACGTGCCTGATGGATTAATGATATTAGAACGGAAAAATTCGACTTCATAACTTAGAAATTTTTGAAGTTAAAGAAAGTGTGCGAAGACCACTTCGAGCCGGAATGTCGTACACGCATATCGCTTGCATCGCCTGGCCTGCCTGCGGTGCATCAGCTACGTCACTGGGCCCGGGTGCGAACTGTATTGTGGATGAAAATGAGCTCGTACTAGAACTACTGTTTATACAAGTTAATTGTTGATTACTCTGTAATCCTAGGGTATGTCGGGTAAAGTAAGACATTTTCAAGCTGCTGAATTTTTTCTCTTTATGATCCATGCTTACAGAAATCGCCTGGACTTCTCCTTTAATGCCTTCCTTGTACAGGCCTATGGGGGACTGTCAAGATGGCAGCTACTAATGAAGGCCCTCCACTTCCTGCGGTCTTGAGCCAGGTGACTGGCTTGGGTCAGTGATGTTATTCCCCCTAGTATGCAGCCCAGGGGGGGGGGGTCACTTCCATTGAAGAGTGGACAGCATCCGCGAGAAAAAAACGCGGAAAAGGGTATTTTTTCAGGGGTAGGCGCGGAACGCGCGGAACGCGAATAGAGTATAAAAAACGCCCAACAATGAAAAAAAACCCTACATCACGATAATCTAAAACGCGAAAAGGGTATGTAATTTGCACCGACTGCGAGACCGACTGTAACAAGACCCGTGAACGGAAAATCCTATAACGCCTGTGTAAAACATAATGAGACAGTGAATTATCTCGAGATAAAAACGGCTCCAAACTTTCAATGGACCCCACTAACACTCTCAAGATATGAAAATGGGAATATCCTCGTTTAGGGTGTGCAAATCCGTGTTTAGGGTGTCCTAGCGGCCTGCCCTTGAATCCTCGTTTAGGGTGTTTTTCTAGGACGATTCTCGCGGATGCTGTCCGCTCTTCAATGGAAGTGACCCCCGGGGTATGCAGCTCTCTTTGAGACAGTCCTTCACTCTCTTGGGTGGGCGTCCTCTATGCCGAGTGCCATGATTTGAGCCTTTGAGAGTGATTTTGTGATATCTCGTGTTTTGGCATGGCCGAAGGAGGTTAGGCGTCTCATGGGGATTTTTTCTTGGATTGTTTTGTTGATGCCAAGGCCATAGCCCTGATGTGGTCATTTCTTAGTCTGTCTCTTCTACTGACTCCCATGATTCTTCTAAGGCAGGACATTTCGAAAGTGTGTAGACTCCTTTCATCACTGGCCTCGAGTGTCCATGTTGCTGCTCCATAGAGTAGTATGTATAGCGCAAGGATTTGGTGGAGAGAAACTTTGGTCCAGGATGCGAATGTTTTTGCAGACCATATGGAGTTAAGGTTATTCATGGCTGCATAGGACAATCCTATTCTTTTCACGTCTTGCTCACTTGTAGAATTCTCAGTTATCACACAACCAAGGTAAGTGAATGATTTCACTTGTTCCAGTACTTACGTTCAATTGTTCTGATTCCTTGCTGATTACTTGAACTTGAAATGGGTGTATAGTAGTCTGAATCTTAATTTCTTTTAATCATAATCAGCAATGCATGCTTAATACAACATTCACACCCATTAATGATTAACCCTATGTTAAGTGGGGGAGGGGTCAATTTGACCCCCCCCCCCCCCCCCCCCGTTGTAATTTTGCGACTACTACGGAACCGCTTCAGATATGAAGTTATCCTTTCGTGACTTTTTTCTTTGAAGTTTTGCGCAACTTTTGGTACTAAATTTGTAAAGATCGGACCGAGCATTAGAACGTCACATTTACGGGTCAAAGGTCATCCAAGAATAGTGACCTTTTCATAAATGTGTGTTATGGAATTGACATGTTATAAAATTTGTGAAAAACAATCCATTTCCCCCATACAATAGTATATTTGCATTTTCTTTGTGGTTCCCATTTCAAATATCATTGTAAAAATAATACAAAACATAAAAAAATAAAAAACAATAGAATACAAAAGAATTAAAACAAAAGAATACATAAGAAATTCAAACATGATGACAACATATGCAAATTTTATGCATGCCTATGTAAATATGTAAAAAGACGAAACCATAATAAACAATGTAAATACCTTAATGTCAAACCTATCTATGTTTATGATTCATTTGAGTCATTACGAAACTTTATACTGTTTTTCTTTGCAAAATAATAAAATAGCACAGATTACCACACTTTGGTAATTGATATGCGCATAATTTGCATATTTTACATTTTATCGTTTAAGTGAAAACATGAATGCATTGCTAATACGTCCATGTACCTCCATGCAAAATTTCGCGTGAATCGGACAATCGGTCTCCGAGATCTGGGGGGGGGGGGGTCAAATTGACCCACCCCCAGCCCCCAGTAAAATCTTGGTCTGAAATAGCCCAGTTGAAACAGGGTTAAACAATGCTAAAGAGGATAATGACATTAACAAATATTGTATTTACGGCAACAACAACCACAGTGAAAGTAATATCAGCGAAAGTAGCTTGAGCAAACTGATAACAGTAATATCAACAATAATATATGAGCCAGCACAAGATAAAAGATTCTCAAAGGGGATATTTGTCCAAGCGTTTTATCGCCAGCAATATAAATTGTTACCATAGTCACTGATAGTGTTAAGATTAAATGAATACTGTAAATAAAACATGATAAAACTGAAAGTAGAATTAATCAAACATCTCTTGCAAATTGCCAGTTAAATTACCTAACGATGCCCTTTAATTCAAATGGGCCCATCAGAAACCAGTCCGTATCGCATATCATGATTATGTTGGCGGCGGAACGTCGGGATTGGACATTGAAAATAGGGTGTCACCTTCACCCCTCTATCATGTCTATAGCTTGTTCGAGCTCGATGTTCCGCTGCCTCTGTTTTTTCCCTGAAAATGAATGTTCATCAACTTGGATTTCAAAAATCAATATAGAAATATACATGAAAAATACTGGCACTGCAGCTATTTAATTACAGTTAATGGAAGCTTTAAAAGATTTCTTCACCTAATACTCTAATGATTACTGATTGCACAGAACAGATTAAAACTGAACTTCTAGAAACTGTTATAACTAATTGGAATTTTCTCCTTGGGATGGGGGGGGGGGGGATGAGGGGGCTTGGCCATCACAAACATAAATGTGTACCTTTCCACTCCATTTAACGCCCTTCCAGAGGAGGATATAGACTAGTGTCCATGCGAGGAAAAGGGTTAAGGCAAGATGTCCAACAATGACTCCTGGGTCGTGTATCCCGCTTGATTCTGACCGTCTCAATACCTTGTTCCTATATAAGAGAAAAAATAATAAAGGTAATAAAGGTAGAGACCCTTTTTCCCAAAGCATTTCAGTATATGACAATCCACCAGAGGGTTGATGTGCTTATCGTACAGCAAAATAAAATGGAAAAAAATGTTCTGTTATAGGCAATTTCATAAGATATACATGATATAAATATGCCATACTCGGCGTTGTCACTCTATATTCAAAGGTGTAACCATGATCGTTCGGCAACCCAGAATTTGACTCCTATTTCGCGGCGTTTCAAATACATTTTCAGTCATTTTTACCCCTATTTGGCACAAAACGGGTACAAATTGGCCTTTCAAAAACATCCCTATTTTTCGCATTCCAAGTACACTTTTACTAACCACCCCTTTCAAATTCAATTCACGTCTGGGTCGAAAACAGAAAATTGCAAACAACGACCAGAAAAAAAATACACCCTTTTTTCTCAATTTCGAGTAGAGGTCTACAAACTCAAAACACCCCTTTTTTCAATTTCGAGTACAAGCTCATGAAAACAACCCCTTTTTTACCATCTTGACCTATACCCAATATAGGCCCATTTTACGCCAAATGACAAAATACATTCGAACATGCTAAAAAAAGACCTCTTTTTACGCGAAATTTCGAACAATCATGCGTACACGAAGTCAACACACACCGGAATGCCATAATTATTTACCATCTTGACCAATACCCAATATAGGCCCATTTATTGCAAAATGAATAAATACATTCGATATTACTTACTTAATTGGATTCCTTGTGTTTAATATAAAAATGAGCACTTTCAAACATACGATGTCCGTTATTCCGAAAGTTCATTATTCCCAAGGTTTGTTATTTCGAAACACGCAAAGTGCGTATACCTGGATGTTCGTTAGTCCGAAAAGTGAAAAAGGGTTCGTTAATCCGAACATTTTTGGCGTTATTCCGAAGTTTCGATAGTCCGAAAATGAAATAACGTTCGTTAATCCGAAAATAACCATCGAACTAACGAACCATATTTCATTTTCGGACTAACGAACCTTCAGAATAACAAACCTTATTAAACCTCTCATCATGTTTTCGGATTAAAGAACCATCGGAATAACGAACCTCCGGAATAACGAACCTTCAGAATAAACGAACCTTCGGAATGGTTTACAGACTGCTGAAATATGATGCAATGTTTAATAGCCTACTTGGTTAGATTGTAAAAGAAGAAACATTTCTCCTCCATCTTCTTCAAGTCTACAGTCTGATATCCGTTTCATCAATTCTCCCTCGCTTCAATATCTTGTCTCTCATTATCTATCCTTTATTATAAAGGGCTGTATATTTGCTATTCCTGAATACATTCATACACATTACCCGACTCAACGGGCCAACAACCATTTGCCGCATGAAGCATCCCGGAGTGGGCATGAAAAATAGCCAGCTAAGACAAGGTCCTCCAGTTCAATTGTCTGTCACATTTTAATCCCGTTTTATCTATTACCTGGAAGACTGAGAACACTCATAAACATATAAATACACAATAAATTTTTGTGACCACGAGTTCTGTGACAATCCCACTTTATATAATTGATAATGAACATTGAACAGGTCAGCTGCATTAAGTACTTAGAAGTATTTCTCAATTCCCAGTTGAACTGGGATGACCATGTCAATCATGTAGTTTCGAAGTGTAATCGCATGCTCGGTCTCATGTCACGTATGTCTGCTGGCGTCTCTTCTCAAGCTCTTCTGGCTCTATAGAAATCACTCGTGTTGCCCATCTCCGTCCATGATTATGGTGTGCCAGCTTGGATGGTCTACACTCAAACGCACATTGACCTGGAACATGTTCAACAACGGTCAACACGAATAATACTCAGACAAAGACGTCAAGAGATGCCATATAATGAGCGTCTCCAGTTTCTGAAATGGCACACTCTAAAATCTAGAAGGGTTTTCTCGATGATATATTTCTTTGTCAAATTGTTGTATGGTCTAATTGTATATGATGTAGCAGGAGATAATATTGTAATACGTGCGAGATACTCGGGAGAAGATGTCGGGTTTGTTCATCTAAAGGCAAGAATTGAGAGGCTCCACCAGACTGCTGTTCACAGATTTCCTATAGTCTGGGAAGGCTTGCCTTCTGTATGCAGGATGGAGATCGTCTCAGGGAACATTAAACATGTCCTTCGTGTCCTATAGAAGGAAGTTCTAAAATTAGCTTGAAGCTCCAGGACTTAAACTCAATAGCTTCCAGTTCAATGACCGCTTCTACCTGCAAGTCGAAGGAACGGCCATGGGTATCCCTGTAGCTCCTTCTTATGCTAATATTTTCATGACCGATCTAGAAAACTGGGATGGTATTCTGAGACTGTTTTAACTCTGTTTTAAGTCTGTTTTAGCAAATCGGTATTCTGAACACCGTTTTATCTCTGTTTTAACTATTGTTTTAAGCTTTGTTTTATCTTTCTAACCGCGCATCTTACTTTGCATGCCTGGCGCAAGTCGTGCGCAAGCGCGTAAAAATACCATATGTAATAACACGATATTCTGAAGACCGTTTTATCTCCTGTTTTAACTCTTTCCGCTTGACATTTCATGCCCATGAGATAAAACAGGGTGGAAGGTGTTTTAACTTTTCATGCGGTATGTCATGGCGGCAATTTTTCTCGCTCATAAATGTTTTTGGTTGGAATGAGGGGGTTAACGAGATCCAATAAACCATGCTTTTATTCCAGAAACAACATTTCGAAAGAATTTTTTCCTCGGATGGAGAAATTTGGCAATTGCGATAATATCAAAGATGATTTGCACAAACAATTCTGTCACAGCATCACATCTGAATTAAAGCAAGAAACTAAGCGCAAACTAATGCTCTCATTACAACGCAAATATATAAGTTCACGCGTTTCACGCACCCCTTCCTCAGGGAGCGATTTAATTGGTTGAGTCATCTTAGACTCATCTCTAACGACTTTCCCCATTGGATAATATCTTTGCGGTGGGTGTGGCTTTGATGACTTACAACACCGTTAAAACATTTCTCAGAATACCGTTTAAAGAGTGTTTTAGCGGTGTTGTAAATCAATGACTTAAAACAGAAGTTATAACAAAACTTAAAACACAGTTAAAACGGTGTTTTTTTTTTTTTTTTTTTTTTTTTTTTTTTTTTTTTTTGTGGCAGCATGGAGGTGAAATCATTGCTCTCCTATTTTTTCTCTGTTTTTGTTACTCCTGTTGAGTTTTCTTGCTCAAGTTGGCCAACAGGTTATTTGGTCTGATCCACTGACTTGACTGGACAAGCATTTATCTTCATTTTGGTCGCGTTTGGTGAGTTTTGGGCATATACTTTTATGTAACTTTTAACTCTGCAATGCCTGTGGCCATGTTCTGTGACATTCCATGGACACAACACAGGTTGGATATCATGGTCATATGCAAATTGGTTTCACTGCAGATGCTGGAATTCAATTAACATGACAATGAGAAAGTGTATGCTGTATGGAATTCTTTTTATACTACTACTCATCCATTTACTGTCCTTCCCAACAGACTCAAGAAACACTGATTTGCATTTAAATGGATCGTTCAGCACCTTTTTGTTACACAGCAATTTTGAATTTGCATATGGTACAAGGAGAGACTTTCATGAGAATTCATGTTCGAGAAAAGTAATTGGTAAGCGATGTTTGTATTACGCAAACTCTTGTGCAACTTTTCAAACTCGTATATGCTCTGGTGATGTACACCCTAATCCTGGACCAGATAATGAAAACTCAAGCAATATATCTCAACATTATTCTGTCCGAGAAAATTTGAAATGTGTTCTACTCAATGCACGCAGTCTTGGAAACAAACTTTTAGATATACAATGTCTAGCCGTCAATGATAACATTGATATTTTCTGTGTTACAGAAACGTGGTTAGATAACTCAATACATGATGGGGAAATCCTTCATAATTATCAAATTCTCCGAAAAGACAGAAATCGCCATGGCGGTGGGGTTCTTTTTGCTTGCCGGGATGATCTTCTGGCCTCCCGTCTTCCACAATATGAAATTCCGGCTGAAAACAATCATACGAAATACTGTGAGATATTGTGGACTCAAATTATTCCGGGGAAAAATAAGCAAAAAATATTGTTTGGTACTGTGTACCGCCCGCCGTCTTCTCCAGTTTCGAAATTTAGAGATGCTCTTGATTATTCTTTCCAACGCATCTCGCCAAACTTACACCATTATCAAGCCGTCATCTTATCTGGCGATTTTAACCTTCAGCTGACCGTAGGTGGCGTAAATGAGGGTCCTCCTGCTGCGTTGAACCAGGGCACCTTGGATGTTCTCGAACTTACCGCATCGCTTGGCCTTTCTCAGCTTGTTTCATTTCCTACGCGTCGAGGTAGCAATCAGCGAGACTCCATCCTCGATTTAATTTTCTGTAACGATGATGACCTCATTACAGACGTCTCTAGAGGTCCAGGTATTGGTGCCAGCGATCATGATGCAGTCCATTTTTTAATTAATGTTCAAAATCAATTTAAATCGCTTCCGCGTAATTTTCACGCTTTCCATAAAGCAAGTCGTGAAGACTTTCAACGCACACTGGAATGTGTTCCGTGGGATCTTTTCATCAATGAGGATAATATTGAGGAAACTTGGGATAATTTTACACTTGTTCTAAATGCAGTTGTAAAAGATGTCGTTCCCATCACGCAATCCAAAGGAAAACGACGCGCACCATGGATTACTTCAGATATTGTCAAGTTATCAAGAAAGAAGAAACGTGCTTATAGAAAAGCAATAAATAACAAAGAAAATGAAGACCTATGGAATAAGTTTAAGCAATTGCGAAAGGAGATGAAACAACTTACAAAAACTGCTTATAATGACTATCTCCAAACATTGGCTATGAATTCTGCTGCACATCCAAAAAGATTTTGGTCGTTTGTAAATACTAAACGCAAAAATCATACTGTGACAACATTTATGCATAATGATGTTATATTAGAATCTCCTATAGATATTGCTCGTGCATTCAATTGTCATTTTCAGGGTAATTTTACTCGCTCTGATAATAACTTACTCAATCTTGATCTTAAAGATTGCCAGTGTCACTCGCACATTGACTCATTATCTAAAATTGAAGTTACTAGTAAGGAAGTAATGCAAGAAATTATTCGTCTAAAGAGTAGCAAGCCACCAGGGCCTGATGGGATATTGCCTAACTTTTTAAAATTTGGTGATGTTTCAATTGTATCAATTCTTACACGTATATTTAATATTAGCCTTAAATCAGGGAAAGTTCCCCAATGTTGGAATCAGGCTTTTGTTGTTCCATTATATAAATCTGGCAAACGTGATGTAATATCAAATTATCGCCCGATTTCTTTATGCTCTGTACCTTGTAAAATGTTAGAGCATATCATTGTAAATAGACTAATCAAACACTCTGTAAAATATGGTATTATACCTGACTCACAGCATGGGTTCTTACCCAAACGTTCTTGTAATACTCAGGCTGTCAGTATGTTTTTTGATTGGGCAAAACTTTTAGATCGTCCTAATCCACCCAGAATTGATGTTATTTTCTTGGATTGGGCGAAAGCTTTTGACAAAGTTAATCATTATTTACTGCTGACCAAATTGCATAATTACGGTATTTGTGGTGGAGTACTTTTTTGGATTAAATCTTTTCTTTTAAACCGTAAACAAAGTGTGTTGTTTGAGGGCGCTAGATCTGACTGGGTACCAGTCAGTTCGGGGGTTCCTCAAGGGTCAGTGATTGGCCCAATCCTTTTTAATTTATACGTTGCTGACTTGCCTGATTTTGTTGATTCACCTATTCGACAGTATGCCGATGACACTGTAATATATCGCTCAATTATTAATTCAAATGATGTTGCCACTTTACAATCTGATCTGTCCAATATCATTCTATGGTGTCAAAATAATTACATGTCCCTTAACATTTCTAAATGTAAAGTAATGCACATAACCCGATCTAGAAAAATAATTAATGTCACTTATAATATAGATTCTCAACTTCTTGAAAAAGTCAACACTTATCAGTATTTAGGTTTTATAATTTCTAATGATCTTAGTTGGACTCATCATGTAAGAAGTGTTGTCACTAAATGTTCAAGATTATGCGGATTTATACGTAGAGTTGTTATGTCTAGAAATCCGTTAATTTTAAAGAAACTATTTTGTTCACTTTGCCGCCCAATTTTAGAATACGGCATCCCTGTCTGGTTGCCCTACCAAAAGAACCATATTCAATCACTTGAGGCAGTACAAAGACGCTTTACTCGTTTTTGTTTTTCTTTCAAAAGGGCAAATTCTTTATCATATCATTAACGTTTAGTTATTTTGGACCTGCCGCCTTTATATAATAGAATGATTTATCTTTCTGTTTGTTTTGTTGTAAAGAGTTTGCATTGCCTTAATGATATTCCTTGTACCATTTTACCAAAGCCTAGTTTTAGAAGGACTCATTTTCTTACTTTTACTCATGAATTTGCTAGAACCAATTGTTTGAAGTTCACATGCTTGTATATGTTCCCTCGTTTTATGGATACACTCCCCCGTTCTACTTGTGATTTATGTCTTGATGTTTCTGTTTGGCCATTTTTAAATGCTTTACGTAATATTTTGTTTGATATGCCCCCAATTATTAATGCATATTGAAGATTTCAGTTATAACCTAATGGTCTTCAGGCGAATGCCTTATGCTTGTCCTTTTATATTTTCCTTTCTTTTCATTACATTCTTTTCGTGTACATGCTGACCATTGTGTTTGTATGAATTTTATGACAACAACCAATGAGGAGAGCCTTTATACAGAAATTATTATTTCTTTTAGGTAATCCCCAGGCATTGGTTGTTGTTTATGTTATTATGTATATTGTATATTGTTAAGTTTCATATGAGAATTTGTTATGTTATTATGTTATGTGTTCCTGGAAATTAAATAAACATAAACATAAACATAAACACCCCAGACTACTTGAGACCTCCCCCGTAAAACCACTACGCCAGTCCTGGCGGAGATATATAGATGACGTCAACTTTCTATGGGCTGGTAATCAAGAATCCCTACAAGATTTCATTGACCATGCCAATTCCTTTCACCCCACCATTAAATTTACTTTCGAGTCATCCCCACAGCAAGTCCCGTTCCTAGACACTCTACTTTACGTGAAGGACCATGAACTTCACACCTCCCTCTACACTAAACCCACAGATAGCCACGCATATCTTATCCCACAGTCATGTCACCCACCCCACACCTTCTCCGGAATCCCTTATAGTCAAACACTCCGCACCCGACGAATCTGTTCCGAAGAAGAAAACTCAAACTCAGCTCTCTCACAACTAAAGACACACCTGACAAACCGCCAATATGACAAGGACCTTATCGAGAGAGCTGTAGGTAAGGGCAAACTAGTACCTCGCTCAGAACTGCTCACTTTTTCCAGACCCACCACTCCTATCATTTCGTCGCTGCAGATCCTTGAGAGACCTACTTGTAACATCTCGGATCCCTAACATACCAACCCCTGACCGCCCCCAACAGATAGGTTCCACCAAATGCGATGCACGGAAATGTTGCATTTGTCCTTTAATCGACGAAACCGATCATTTTTCAAGCACAGTTACCGGACAAAAGTTTCCCATCAACCAACGTATCCACTGCATATCCAGTTACGTAGTGTATACCTAATCACATGCGTAAGATGCAAGAAACAATACGTTGGTAAAACCATCACCACACTCTATACCCGAATGAACAATACCAGGTCGGACATCAAAAAATACAACACCAACATACGCAAAGATATTCCCATCGCCGTTCACTTCATCAAGAACAACCACACTATTGATGACATGAAGGTCACAGGTATAGAACTAATCCGAAATAAAGATCCATCAGTCATACTCAAGAGGGAATCTTTCTGGATTATCAAATTGAAAACTCTTACATCCAATGGCATCAATGTAGATGAATAAATGCCTGAGGACGACTTCACCACCCCCCCCCCCCACCTCCACCCCTCCTTACTAATCACTCCCTGTATTCTCTAACCCCCTTTTTGTCTACCTTCCCCCACAAGTCTTCCGGTGGTATATAGGCACACTTGGTATTAACACGAAAGAACGTGTGGATAGGTGATGCTTTTTACACATAGATAATATAAACATCATTCATGTATAATCATGTGAAAGTATGTACGTCCACGTATTATGTGTGTTATGTTTTCGTATACATGTACTTCATGTACAAATGTCTAAGTTTGTTTTGTTTTGTTTTTCTTTTTGTTTTTCTTTTTTTTTCAGGTGCATAATATATTTATGTGCACACAGGTGAATAATATGTGCTTGTTTACCTTCGTGTACACACTTTTTCTCCCCTCCCCCTTTCTCCCCCCCCCCCTCCCCATCTCTCTCTTTCTCTCTCTCTCCCCTCCCCTCTCTCTCTCTCTCTCTTTCCCACGTCCATGTATAAGCATACATACATGTATGTTTTGCTGCCATATGATTCCATATGTATAAGGATTATCATACAGACATATTTTATTTTTGTGCATAATTGTATGTGTATATTTTATGTACCAGGGCAGGCGTATAATTTTCTGTACCAATTTGCGTATCATGTTACGTGTTTTCTTTCTCACCTGCCTTTTCCCCCCTCTCTCCTTACTTCGCTCTCTCTCTCCTCTCCTCCCCCCCCCCCCCCTCTCTCTCCCTCTCTCTTTCTCTTTCTCTTTTCAAATAGCGTACACATTAAGTGCTGTTACCCGCTAGTGGTTCCGTTCTCACTACTATCTCTGTATCATTCACCTTGCCTAGATGTTCCAGTCCAACGAATTTTTATACTACGCGCACTCTATACATTATGAACATACTCACCTACTCATTCCATAGAACATTCTCTTACAAACTACACGCACACTACTTTTGTTACGACCAATGAGTCAGGTAATTACGTACTTCATTTTTCCTTATTTCGTTGAATCATACCACTTTCTTATTCCGACTGATTTAAAAATTTTTATTTTCCTTGCGTTAATCATGATCATGTTGCTTTATTTATAATCATCTTGATTCCGTTTTGTTGCCTGTCAAGTTGCTCATCATTATGATTTGTTATAATTTGTTTTATTTATTTTGTTTCATTTTGTTTTGATTTACATAGCAAATAAATCTGATGAAGGCCTAGAGCCGAAAGCTTATCAATCTTGTGGTCCAGACCTGCGTCATCTTGTACCTTACCCTTCTTTGTCTCACGTATATACATATAAAATGGTACAACCGGCTGGTACATACATCCAAACATCTCTCGATATATATATATATATATATATATATATGTATATATATAGGAAGATGGCCCCTCGCAAAACGTGTAAAGTGCTTTATTTTTAGTACATTTTAGTACATTTTATTATTTTTGTTGCCTGTTCGTTTCTTCCTTGTTGTATCAGCTTGGGCCTGATGAAGGCCTGATGATGGCCGAAAGCTTATCAATGAAATAAAAGGATCATTGTGATCGAGAGCTACGTCAGCTTCATTCTCCAATTTCTTTCACTGTATATATATATATATATATATACATATATATATATATATATATATATATATATATATATATATATCATACTCTCTTTATAATGATAATAGCTGAAATTTATAGAGCGCACACACCATCAAAGGACGCTCATGAAAAGCATCTGTTCGTTTCTTCCTTGTTGTATCAGCTTAGGCCTGATGAAAGCCTGATGATGCCGAAAGCTTATCAATGAAATAAAAGAATCATTGTGATCGAGAGCTACGACAGCTTCATTCTCCAATTTCTTTCACTGTATACATACATACATATATATATATATATATATATATATATATATATATATATATATATATATTTCTTCATAATGATAATAGCTGAAATTTATAGAGCGCACAAACCGTCAAATAGCCGAAAGCTTATCAACGAAATAAAAGGATCATTGTGATCGAGAGCTACGTCAGCTTCATTCTCCAATTTCTTTCACACTATATATATATATATAAATTTCAGCTATTATCACTATAAAGAAATATATATATATATATATATATATATATATATATATATTTATAGTGATAATAGCTGAAATTTATAGAGCGCACACACCGTCAAAGGACGCTCATGAAAAGCATCATGAAAATGGGAAATGTAAAATAGTGCGTACATTCACGAATTTGTACGCCTCTTTGCCCCAGAAAGAAATCGAAAGCAGGTGGCAAAAATTCGAATGATCTAATGAAAAACAGTTTTATCCATAGATTCATTTCAATGCCTAAAAGTAAATTAGAGTGTCTTTAATTAATTCCATTGCCCGTTTTTTTTTTAAATAAAAAAGACCGATATCGCTTGTAAAACGATACCCCATGAAATTAAGTGCACCTTAATCATGTTAGTGAATTCGAGTGAACTGGTAAATATATATGAAACTGGGAGGGAAAACCTATATTACTCGCGTTTTTTCAAACACTATCTGAGCATATCATTTTTCTCTTTTGTTGCTTCTCCTCGCGACTTAAGTTTAGCAATTTGCACATGTATAGATGTAATGTGAATCGTCTGTTTTGCTTGTTGTTGATGTTGAAGTTGGTTCCTCTCTACTGTTTATTTATATGCATTATGTGTGTATTTCTATGTGCTTTTCAAGCGAAGGAATTATAAACAAAATGAAATAAGGATAAAGATAACTGAAAATTGCGGATTTAAAGGGGGAACGGAGTTTAATCATATTTACATCCAGAATTCCTCGGCGGGGAGGGTTCTTTCGGGGATGTAACCGCAGCTAGACTCAGAGTTGGTGTCGTAGGTTCCATCTCTGTTCGACATCCATGGAAATGAGGGCTCTGATACACCAACCTCAGGTGTAGGATATTTGTCCCCCTTGTTGATGGTGACGTACGTTCCGTTGACGCATACCCATTCTGACTGAAGTTGACGGAAAAAACAAATGAAAAAATAAAATCAACACAGCATTAACAGCAACAACATCAACTGCAACATCATCGCCCCGATTACAATGATGATAAATGATGATGGCAAATATGGTAATGATAACGAAATTACAATAATAATCATACTAATAGTGATATAACACGGTTGCTCATAAAGTTGGATTAATGAAATGAATTGGACAATGATTTCTTCCAAAGAGATGAATATATATGTATTTCCAGATCATACTGAAATAGCATGAGTGTGGGTTTTTGTTTTTGTTTTGCGTGACTCTTAGCATGTTTATGCTTGTAAGAATTGACGGGACCTACGGCTTTAATTCCTCTCCAACTGTAATGACAAATAATTCTTTACAAAAGGGCACTATTATGTAAGTAATCGATATGGTTTTGAACCAGTGATCCCGGTAATGGTTGCAATTGCTTCAGAATCATGTCCGCACGCAGCTGGGGTGGGTAGGGGGCAGCCCTCATAAATTTCATGAAAACCAGATGAATCCTCGACCGCGCGCGGTCGAAATTTATGTCTCCGCCATTGCCAAATCGGAAATATATGGCACATTCATGTTCATTTTTTTAATGTATGCAATAACATCTTTGACCTTTGACCTGGTGAACCCCAAATCAAATGAGACCGATATGAGACCTTCCATATGCATACATGAACCAAGTCTGAAGTTGAACCATCACAGAGTTGTTAGGTTATCGCAAGAACCAGCAATTTTCATGTATATAATGACCTCTATGACCTTTGACCTTTGACCTTGAGACCCCAAAATCTAATCAGATCGTTGTCCCTCCCATATGCCTACATGAGCCAAGTTTGAAGTTGATCCGTCAAACGGTTCGTAAGTTATCTTGAGAACGAAAACGGGACGGACGGACGGACGGACGGACGGACGACCCGAAAACATAATGCCACCTACGGTGGGCGGAGGCATAAAAATGTAAGAAAATTTTTAATACAGCATTGCATTTGCCTCAGCTCCGACTGAAAAATCCCTTTGTATACGGCCATGCATTGAACTACAATGGTGTGTACCTTGGTCTGTACTCCTGGAAAGATCTAAGCTTCATTAATAATATATAAAGCATATCATCACAATCAATTGGCGAATGGAACACTCTGAGGTAAGTAAAAAAATATTACAACTTTAGCGATAAAAATCACTCATTGATGCAAATATTAATGTGCAAAAGTTCTATTGGAAATTTCTATTTGATTCGAATGTTTAATGTTATTTCTATTTTTTTTTTGTTTTGTTTGACATTATCACATAATTTCTCATAATATTGCTCTTTCATCAATAAATTCAACGTGATTTAGCCTTTGGCAGCTACTTTGAATGTTTCTTCTTTTTTTAAAAATAAATACACCTGAATGGTGATATGATTTTCTTCTTTTTCTTCTTTTTCTCATTATTACCAATTATTGATTATCATTATTCATTTTTTCTATTAATCATCAGTTAATTAATCAGTAGTAATTATCGTGAAATATTATTATCAAGAACGAAAAAATAAGAACAGCAGCGGCGTACTATAGTCACGATATAGTGATAACGATGATAATGATATCTATAATAATGCATACTAATGATAATGATAAAACATAGAATTTATACAGCACTCTTTACATGTGTTTCAAAGCGCTGTACGGCAATTACTTGTAAAACATTAACACCAATCATATACCTAAGACTGTAAGAGTAACATGAATTCACAACCTATAAACAAAAAAATATGGTAACATATCCCTATACACGTTAATCATTCAATTATATACATGCATCCCGAAGCAATCGCTTGGATCTAGCTGAGACGCTTGTCATTATTCAAAACTGTCTGTCGGTTAAGCAAATTGGGAGTCGTCGAATCCACTGGCCCGTTTCCTTGGTCTAGTGGTAAAGCACTGGCATTCATAGCCAAATACCCTGGTTCAAGTGTTTGGCGGAGATATATTTTCCCCCTTTGCAAAATTTCAAACAGGACACAACATCTCCGCATAGAATTTTGATTTATTATTCTCTGATTTCCCTTCGCATATTAGCATTATAACTTACTTTAGAATCAAGGCATGTCTCTGTATTCCAGTAATGATTGCAACTCGCCCAAGGGAGCTCTCCACCAATACAAGAACTGTAGAGGTAATACAGAGTCCAGGCTAAGATGACATTGTAGTAGATGTTATGCCACCATATAACGATGGTCTTTGCGACTCCAATACCTAGAATAATCAAATGATAGTAATCATAACAACGTCAACAATAATAATGACGACAACAACACTAATGATAATGATAGTAACGATAGTAATAATAACAATAATAACAATAAAAATGAGACATTTGAATTCGTCACTGCGGGACGAATTAAGGTCTGTCAAAGTCTGATTGCACTGGCGTAGCCAGGAATTTTCAGTAGGGGGCCAAGGCGAGGGATAGTACTATTCACTGAGGGGCGCAGCCCCGAAGTGAATGGTACTATTGGAGGCACCGAGGCCCATAGTTTTAATCAGAAACTCGAAATTATGGCAGAGTATATTTGTTTTATATTCTGGATCAAGATTTATATGTATTTTTACATGTATTTTATTTTGTTATATTGCTTGCATGCATTTATATTTTGTTTGATATGTATTCATATTTTTCTTGATTGATACACGGCCCCGTTGTAAATCAGTCAAGTAGGTGAAGTGGGCTTTTACCTTGTTTAAATTAATCAGTCAAATCACATCAAATCAATATTCTTGATTTCATGTTTATGTATTATCGAATGCTTTATGGCACTTAACGTTGTACGGACAAACTGCAAAACAAAAACTGAGAAACGCAGTATTCGTGACACCGCGAGAGTTACCCATGGTGCGCAGTCGAGCTCTCGTATATGCCCACTGAATATTCGCGCACAGATTTCACATACTGTGACGTCATTTCACAAATAGTATACAAATATACTTTGCCTTGAGAGTTTCTAGTTAAAACTATGGGTAAGAGGTGACTCCGAAATAGTACTATTCACCGAGGGGCGCAGCCCTGAAGTGAATGGTACTATTGGAGGCACCGAGGCCAGCTCTGGGGAACTTTGATTCATGCTACGCTATTATCCTCTCAACTGATCTCACATTTATTATTTCCACGAGAGTTGCCAAAGCTGTTGTATATGTTACTTGATCACAAATATATATTTATATTTAAAAAACATTGTAATATAATGATATATCACATTAACGTCTTATTTATCCCGGGTAGCCACTTCAGCTTTTATCAGCTGCTCTTCCAGCGGGCCCTAGAATGCAGACATAGTTTGTGAACAAAAATAAATTGAAAAGTGTATCATTTCTATTAACTCACTCGTACCTCAGAATTTTGTCAGCTAAATATAAATTACATGATTTACATAGATACTGCTGATATACTGAAAATGCATTTATATTTACATGACCTACAAAAATAGTTTTTGACAATCGTGGAGAACACTTAGCTTGCTTTCCAGTAAGTCACATGCCCACAATTAGACTGTATTTTTCACGTTGACGCGTTACAAATATTCACTATCATACAATTTCTTTTTAAATGTCAAATTATATAATGATATTTAATAGGACTAACCTGGCTGAGAATAATACTGTTTGTTTCTTAGTTATAATTATATATATATCTAATTATTTTGATACAATCTTCGTGGAGCATCTTTTGGCTGAATAAGCTTTTGACCGTCGGCGTAAATCCGGGGGGGGGGGGGGAGGGGGAGGGGATATATATAATAAGGACAAATGATATTGTAATTAATCAGTCGGTAAATTTTTTCATTAAAAATGCTATAAACGAAGGTCATATAGTGGAATTTTCATTTGAAATGCTCTTAAAAAAAGAACACTCGCACAACAAAAGAATTATATGTGTGTGGGGGTCTGCTCGGCTGAGTAAGGGTGTGTGTGTGTGTATATATATAGGCCTACTTAAGTGTGAGTTCACGCAAGAAATTTCGGCAAAAATGTCGATCATCCCCCTCCCCACTCCTCGAAACGGATTTACGCCGGTACGTTGGACAACTAAAGAGAAAATTGTGCCATGAAGCAGATAAAACGGTGAATTGCCACTTGGTCTCATTCCACTTTGTCTAATGCCCGTTTGGTCTAACTGCCACTTAGCACATTTACCATTCCGTCTAATTTCCAGTGAGGCTATACCCATTTCGTCTAATACTGAATTGTTCTAATACCACTTGGTCTATCTGATTGGACGACCCGTGGTAACAGACCAAACTGACCAGATGACTATTCGAGGAATGACTATTCGATGAAGTGGGGAAAACTAAGTAGACCGAGTGGTAATTAGACTGTAATGTAATGGATAATGTCATCATTCCATTAAATGAAAATATGAACACATGACCGTGTAAAGTGTTATTTCAAAGTTTATTGTGGAACATCATCAGGCAGAACATTTCATCCCAAGTGTCATCTAAGCGCAGTAATGCGCATGCGTGTTGTAGACATAGACCATTTGATCATTAGAAAAAAATGAGAATTAGCCCAAGTGGGTGTTAGACCAAGTGATCATTGGATCAAACGACAATCAGACCAAAGTAATAGTAGTAGGCTAACTGTGTTTAGCCATGGTGGTGTTAGACGATCTGAGAATTAGACCAACTGGTAGTTAACCAAGTAGCTATAGACTGATAAAAATGGGATGCCAGTTAAAGGCATTGGCTATAGCTTTGTGAGCAGCTGATTTAAAACATTCTCAAACTAAAATGAAACATGTGTATGAGTACTTGTATTTGTACTAAAAAACCTTGAAACCAACCATAATTTGAAATGAAAACTGTTAGTAAGACGCAAACGACGATTTTATTATTTTTGGTCTCCGAGACAATAAATAAGAGGAGCATTTTCCACTAGTTCAAAAAACCGTTAGCTGCACCTCTCTCCCTGTACTATATATGCACACACACACACACACACACACACACACGCATACGCATTACACACCCTACCATACCATACATGATATGCATACACACACACATACTCAGTACTGTTCAGGTGAACTCTATGGACATGCACATGCACGCTCCTTATGTCCAGTCTGTGCAACCGACCATTATATTTTCTTCAAACATATTGGTTTATTTTTAATATTTAAAAATAGCCTACTTTCCGTCTATAATATACTTTGAAAATTTCAGACTGGTATTTTAAACTATAACTCTTGTGTTTATACCATTGTCAAGTAGCAAAATGAGATTTTTAAAATTCTCACAATGTTAGCCTTTTATTTTAAGCATCCAGTGTATGTACGTCAAAGTTATGCTGGTAACTTTTCCTTTTTTTTTTTTTTTAGTTGCCTTTTTATTCAACCATGA
Source organism: Echinometra lucunter (assembly GCA_029962745.1). NCBI lineage: Eukaryota > Metazoa > Echinodermata > Echinoidea > Camarodonta > Echinometridae > Echinometra > Echinometra lucunter. The sequence continues at coordinate 22,715,378 of CM057167.1, forward strand.
GAAGATGGTGTACAAAGATGGTATGAAAATTACTGGATTCTCTAAACGTTTACCACAATCTGAAAAGTGTTGCCTTTTTACTGACTCACTCCGTAGATGACTCTGTCATTGTCTTTGCTTACCTTGAAAAAGCGGGCAGATCTTCCAGGCTTTGATGCTTCCTAAGGATGTGAACTGACCAATGGCCATCTCCAGAAAAAGTAGAGGAATTGCAAGAAACATCGCACCTAGTACATACGGGAAGAGGAATGCAGCTGTGGCAAAAAAACACACACACCATAATGATAAATATGGTGGGATGAATTAATAAATTATGAAGTAGAGTGATCGTAAAGGTAGTCCTTAAGCTTAGATTTGAAGGAATTTAAAAATGAAACCTGTTTTATATGACGAGGAAGAGAATTCCAAATAAAGGGTCCTTTGTATTTAAAAGAAAAAAAAAAGATGTATTTCTGCTTTCTTCGAATAATTTTCAGGATTTCTAGTCTTATTACCGTGTATTACAGTCTTACATTTAATCATAGAGGCAAGATTATATGGCACTTTGCTCTGTTTATGCTTAAAAACCATTAATGCAGTACAGCATTGATTCAACTGAAAGATAGTAAGGAAATTAAGTTTTTTAAAAAGTGGTTGTGAGGGAGCAGTAAAATCAGACATTGAACATATTCTTACAATCTTTTTTTTTTTTTTGGTGTGTGCAATTTTAATAATCCGAGGAGCCTGGTGGGATATGTGTTGACCCATACAGTATTACGCAAAGGCGTCAATCCTGGGGGGGGGGGAAGATATCATTTCCCCTCCTCCAATAATTTTTCAAATTGAAAAAAAAAATGAAAAAGAGAGAAAAGAGAGGAAAAGGAAGGAATGAAGGAAAGTGAAAAGAAAGTAAAATACAAGGAAAAGGAAAGAAAATGGGAAACCGGAAAGCGCTCGCGCTTTGCTCGCTCCCTTTTAAGTATCTTCTCCAATGCCAAAGGGGTTACTACTTCTACCATAAAAAAGGATGTATGTTTCCCCTCTCCCTTTACTCGGTCGTAAGGGTGGTTTCGGACAGCAAACTATGGACCAGCTATGTGCCAAAATAGAGAAATAATTGACAGCGTGGTGACCAGATAGGCCGATGGTGTATTTTGATGACAAAAATAACACTTCCCTCATAACAAGAAACTGGTTATTTTTGGCTCGCTCGCTTAACTCGGTCGCAAAATTTAGAAGCAGGGAGGCTCATAATCTAGCAAGGTGCGTCCTTTTCCCCCAAATTTAAAAACGGTTCACGTCCCTATAGGCCCTTTGTTTCGAAGTTACGGCTCTTATTGTCAACATGGTAGGAATACCATTATACATTACCACACACATCCAAACAATATATAAATAAATAAATAAAAAAAAAAAAATATATATGTATATATTATTATTATTATTATTATATGTATATATAAGAGATGACAAAGTATAGAAGTAATGCATTTTAGTCCAACAATGATGTTTATTCTTACACCACATTTTCGACGCAAACACACGTCTTCTCACTGACGTAGCTACGGGGGGGGCAAAAGGGGGGCATGGCCCCCTGTTGATCGGCGAGCAAAAAAAAAAAAAAAAGAAAGAAAAAGAAAGAAAAAAAGGAAGAAAAAAGGAAAAAAAAAAACTTTCTAATCCACTTCACATTACTTACCCTACCCCTACCCTGCGAATTGAAAGTAAAACGTAAATATGCCACTTCTCATATAATACTGAATTTTAGTGTGCAGAAAGTGCCATTTCCATGCAAGAATTTTCAAAAATCTCCCTACCATGGGAGGAGGGATACCCCCTCCCACACCCTCCCCCAGCTTGGTCCCACTATATGCCACTATTCATATAAGATATCCCTAATTCTAAATTTTAGTGTGCAGAAACTGCCATTTTCATGCTCAAATTTTCAAAAATCTCCCTACCGTGGGTGGGGGATACCCCCCTCCCACACCCTCCTCCAGCTTGGTCGCTTCGCTCCCTCGCCTAGGTCCCACTACATGCCACTTCTCATGTAAGATATCCCTCATTCTAAATTTTAGTGTGCAGAAAATGCCATTTTCATGCACGAATTTTCAAACAATTCCCTTCTGTGGGAGGGGGATGCCCCCCTCCCACAACCTCCCCGCGCTCGGTCGCTTCTCTCCCTCGCATTGTCCCCCCTTTATGCCACTTCTCATATAAGTTATCCCTAATACTGAATTTTAGTGTCCAGAAAAAGCTATTTTCATGCACGAATTTTCAAAAATCTCCCCTCCCCCTGCTCGGTCGCTTCGCTCCCTCGCCTTGGCCCTCCCTATATGCCACTTCTCATATAAGTTATCCCTAATACTGAATTTTAGTGTCCAGAAAAAGCTATTTTCATGCACAAATTTTCAAAAATCTCCCTACAGTGGGAGGGGGATACCCCCATCCCAAACCCTCGCCTTGGCCCCCCTGTTGAAAATTCCTGGATACGCCAGTGCGTCTTCTTTAGGGTTTACACGAGTTATTATCGCCGCGGGCCGCGGGTTCATCTCCACTTGGCCGGTCTCCCCCCCCCCCCCCCCCCCCCCCCATCCTAAAAATCGATCGACGCCTCACGTATTACAATACATTAATGGTAAAATCATTAATTGTAAATTAAAATCATAATATTTTGTGGCATGAAATGGTGCAGTTTGCCAATGACACAAATATCCCTTGATATTTTATTTGATACGGCTATGTTCATTCCATGATAAATGTTGATCTACGATAACCCTAAGAAATTTGTGGATTGCACACGTGTTATAAGAACATCTTTCATTTTCATGATTACATTAGTTAATACGTTATCTGTAATTAGACTTTGCTTATAATTAAAGTAAAAGAAACTAGTCTTGGAAGTGTTAAGGTACAACTTATTAAGTGTGAGGCATATCACAATTCCTCGTTCACAACTTGATCCAAATCATTTCATGATTGTAAAGGATATTAGTATCATCAGCAAAAAGAATGAATTTAAGTTTAATAGAGCAATTAACCAAATCATTTACATACGGTAAAAACAATAACGGCCGCAGAATTGAACCCTGAGTCACACTTGACTTTCATTGGGTCTGATTACCTGATAAAACATCATTGTAAAAAATTATTTGAGTTCGATCTTTTAATTTGTTTTCAAACCACGCTAACACATAATACTGTACCTCTTATGCCATTTTCCCAACATAATTGTCTGATTAACTGAATCGAAGGCTTTACTCAGATCTAAAAATAAACCAACAGTATATAATTTGTTATTCAATGAAGATATCAAATACATGTAATTATGAAAATATTCAACACGAGCCATTTAAGTAGAGACGTTCCTTCTAAAACCGTACTGCTAAGAATTTAATATTACATGTTTAGTTAAAAGATTTAGTTTTAAACTTGTAAGCGATTTCTGCATCATTGCAATAAATAACACTTGTCCAATCTTCTGTCATCAAATCTGATTTTAAGTCATTTATGGTATTAGCATTAATCAACTGTCTTTTTTTTACATTCTGCACAGGTCTGTTGAATATTAGTATGATTTTTTATTTGAAAAATTGGTAAGTGGTCTGTGACATCATTATAAAAAAAAAATCCAGAAGTAATGAATGAATTTATATTGTTTGTAAAAAAAAATATTGTCTATCACTGTTGCAGTACGAGCGAAAAGACGAATGGGCTTATCAATATTAATGGCAAGATTTGTGACGTTTATAATACCTGCAAAAATCAACGAATTCGTGAATGTACTTACTAACTTATCTTTCGTGTACGGAATTTTAGGATTCGTGCATTCAAATTAACAAATAATGGCCAATATACCTATTTGGGCAACCAATTTCATTTCGGGGAATTCAGTTTAATGATGTCTACTGCGCTCATTTGTTTCCATGACTTATGCATGTTGCATACATTGTGCTTGTATAGTATTCCTATTTCATACATACCGGCGCCATACAGTAACGTGTTTTTAAATTTAGTGGTTCTCATTATGGTCATGACAATGTAAAGGTATATAACAACTTTTTACATTGTTATGATGTTTATAAATAAAGTAGGATATAAATTTTCTTTGTCTATTTTATCAGTAGTCAGTGAGACAGTCCTATTTAGCTAACAGTGTAACCTAGAAAAGTTCTTTCCGTTGAGGTTTTTTTTATTGATTTAGGTTCCTTTGTAGTTTATGAACATTCACTATGAACATGGCAGACAAAGAAAGCGGACAAAATAAACGACCTCTCATTCTACCCTGCACAATGGTTCTGGTAATCAAAAGAACATCCCTTCACAGCTATTATGTTTAATCATGTAGTTCCAGGTGAATATGCATGTGACACCTGTTCCACATATTTTAGACAATAGCAGTGAAGGGATGTTCTTTTGACTACCAGAACCATTGTGCAGGGTAGAATGAGGGGTCGTTTATTTTGCCCGCTTTCTTTGTCTGCCATGTTCATAGTGATTTTCAGCTTGGTTGCCCAAACAGCAACCTTGAGCAATTTGCATAATTTGCATAATTCTGTATGAGTATAGGTTTTACAGCGCAAAGACAACTTACACAGAACGTTCAAACTTTACTACGTGCCAGTTGTGTATGTGCGGTGATACGGAACTTTAATAGCGTTGTCAATCTTGTGAATTCAACCTTTGATGAAACGAAACAACCTTATACACACAATCAGATATGGATGCACATCCAATTAGGCGTTTGTGGGACATGGAAATCATTTCAGTGTTACTTTCACAAATTAGAAATCACGTTTTTGTACTAAGAATCATGTTGATATCAACTTAATATGTGTAAACGACTGTCAGTGTACTTTTTTGCACATAGAATGAGAGTAAGCCTGCGCCTATGAACCGGTATTAATGTGCGCAAGCAGGTCGGTTGCAGCTTTCTTGCATTGTTTTAGTTCCTTTGGGGTACCTCTTCGTGTAATGTTAGCCGTATGGATTAAATCAACGTTATTTGAACACCCAAACACCTCAAGTATGTTCCCAATTCATTTGTACATTATTTTCAAAAAGATATTTTTTAAAAAATATGATTGTTGCAGTCATAGAGTGCATAATGATGTACATATGTATCTATTTAACTATAAGTCTTTGTATTTTGTTGAAATGCGAGAGCCCAAATATTTTCAACCACTGATATGTGATTCTGTGCGTGAACGCTACTTAATTCCAAATAGAATATGGCTGCAGTAAACTTTTTTTGTGAAAGATGGGCCTAAACGAAGAATATATACCGCTGTTAGTACATTCTTAATGAATGTAAGACCAAGTTTCAATCATTTGGATAACGAAGTTGACATTTTCTTGATTTTCAGTGCTAAACCCTGACCTGTAATTGTAAAAGTATGTTAAAACTCTATTCTACATCCCTACAAAACCCCTATTTTATGGAAGTATCACACATCAGTGTACCCCGTTTCGTTTCATCAAAGGTTTAATTCACAAGATTGACAACGTTATGAAAGTTCCGTATCACCACACATACACAATTGCCACGTAATTCAGTTTGAACGTTCTGTGTAAGTTGTCTTTGCGCTGTAAATCCTATACGCATACAGATTTATGCAAATTGCTCAGGGTTGCTGTTTGGACAACCAAGCTGAAAATGTCCATAAACTACATAGGAACCTAAATCAATGAAAAAACTTCAACGGAAAGAACTTTTCTAGGTTTGTAAGTTGTCCAACCGACTACAGTGCTCTTACGTTAGAAATATGTTTAGGGTGTATTTTAATCCACTGCATCTTTTGCTTGGCATTTTACATGTTTTCGCGATTATAACTGTCATGAAATAGGTACACACGGTTTGTTTTTTATTTCTTAACAAATTTGAAATTTATTTATATTTATTCAAATTGAAGTTTAAAAACTTCCATTTTATAACATTAATGTTGAAATTCTGTTCTTTAAATATCTTTTCATTTTTATTACAAATCCGCATTTTTGTTTTGTCTATAGGCCTATTTATACTCAACAGCCATTTATTACAGTATTTGTCAAGTCTGGAAGTGTTTGCATTCCACTTCTCGACTTTGATACTAATATGAAATCATCCTCATACATTAAACAGTTCACCACTTTCCCATTTAGTTCCACAAGTGTGCATCAGAGTTCCCAGTTCATGGCAATTCATTTAGACAGAGGTTAAACAAAGTAGTTTTGGCGGTAATGGCCAACCTCAACATCCTCAATCGATGCTGTGGACATGCATGGTGGATACAGCCACACGCGTGTGGCTGATTAAGGTTAAGACACACGCGTGTGGCTGTATACTATTACACTGCCAATAATAATACTACTACTAATCATCATCATCATCATCATCATCATCATAAAAAATATATTACTCTGCCACGAGAAACTTCTGCTGCTGCCGTTGTTGTGGGTGGCTACAGATCTACAAGTATCACCACAGTACTATACTATACTTCTCTACCACTGCTACTACTACTACCTGCAGGTAGCAGTCATGACTACCATGACTACTACTGTCAATCCCTACGTACTGCAGCTATATACTGCGGCTGCTACGACTACGAATATGACTACAAGTATATAGTAGCATAATAGCAGTAATAAGTAGTAATAGCCCGGAGTGATAGGTGTTCCCGCCCATTTTCGTAAACTTACCATCGGAATCAACGATGGTATTTTCGTTCAGTTTCACGCAAAATTGATTGACAATGGGGATCAACATTTAAAGAGCAAATATTATCGTTCAATTTGATTTTTTCAGCATGAGATTTACTGTTGGTAGAATACAAAATTGCAGAAAGAAAATTCCATTTAATTACAGGTGTAAACAACATTCAAATTCGTGTAAACAACATTCCAGTTCGCGCAGGACATGACTGGGAAGAATCAATCTTGGCATACAATTTCATGAATAGGCAAATAGTTTTGACATATGTGCAATGTTTTTCATCTTGCGGTAATGAGTCAGTGTGTGTTTCTGCTTATATAAAAACAATGAATCACTGGCGTAGCCAGGAATTTTCAACGGGGGAGGGGGGGGGGGGCAAGGCGAGGGAGCAAAGCAACCAAGCGGGGGAAGGGTGTGGGAGGGGGTATCCCCCTTCCACGGTAGGGAGATTTATGAAAATTCATGCGTGAAAAAATGGCATTTTCTGCACACTAAAATTCAGTATTATATAGGGGGACCTTATGTGAGAAGTGGCATATAGGGAGGGGGGGGGGCTAAGGCGAGGGAGGGAAGCGACCAAGCGGGGGAGGGTGTGAGAGGAGGTATCCCCCTCACACAGTAGGGAGATTTTTTGAAAATTCGTGCACACTAAAATTCAGTATTCAGGGTATTAGGGGTTACTTATATGAGAAGTGGCATATTTCGTGTTTACTTTCATGTCGCAGGGTAGGGATAGGGTAAGTTATGTGAGGTGGAGTCGAAAGTTTTTTTTTTTCCTTTTTTTTTCTCGCCGATCAACAGGGGGCCATGGCCCCCTTGTGCCCCCACCTTAGCTACGTCAGTGCTATGAATGTAGAAAGAACAAGACTGAGATTCATTAGCATGTAGCAGATGGAAAAAAAAAGAAATATGAAAAGAAACCCCCTCACAAATATGCAAATAAAGATCACAAAAAATAACCCATGACCATGTATGACAGGCATCTTATACTTAATTGTATGCAAAGATAAAGAATAAGACCACAGAAGAACAAAGGAATAATGACATATGAAATGAAATAAGGAAATATGAATGTCAAACATATTATGACATAAAAGAAATAAAGAATTAAAGAGAATAAAAGTGAAAATGAAAATGAAAAAGAGATAGAGACCACTTACCATAGAGTTAGTGCGTATGTAACTCTATGCCGCTTACGTTGTTCTAAGTGAATGGCGTAAGTGCGAAAGTGATTGCTAAAAATTGCATCATTTAACTTGATTTTCTCACTAACGCCCAAATTTGACAATGGGAATATTCTATTTCTTTCTTAGCAACATGTCCAAAAGTTTTTAAGAGTGAAATGAAAGTACTTCACGGAGATGGATCACGGAATGAAAGAATTTCAGGGCTCGAAACTGATTGATTTATATGATGTTATTGTGAAGTAAGGCAACTATTTTGATCACATTATAGTTTGTTATACTACCCCAACTTCAATTCGTCAAAGTTATAATTCATCCTGTCTTAGTTCAAGGGGGTAAACAATAGCGGGAAACTACCAACAGTATGTTTCAGTTTTGGATTTATTGTTTACCCCAACTTCAGTTTTATTGTTTTCTATAATGACTTTCAAATGATGCTGATTTGGTATTTTATTGCAGGATTTCTGTATAACTTCATGGTATTAGTATCTCATTAATCTTCAAGGTATAATTAAGAATAATTGAAATGTCATTATTTCTTTAGCGTTCAAGTCCGATTAAGTTATGTTTTAACTTCATTAACAAATCAATGTGAATTTAAAAGTTGAACTGATATTTGTTTGGAATAGATTTTGATTGAATATTCTTTAAAATCCTTTTTCTTCTTTTCTTTCTGATTTTCTTTCTTTTTCTCCTCTTCTTATGTTTTGATATGTTTGAGATAAAGTTTTGATAATTTGATGTATTGTGTGATAAACGAGTTTGTTAGGATAGAATAGATTGTAGAATAGAATGTTGCTTATCTTATACACTGTACTGTGTATTTCTATCTTTTTCTACTGATTATCCATTTAAATTGATTAAGACATAATTTACTTTAAATAAATGTGGGAAAGCCACATTTATTAACAAAAGGGGATGTTATGTGATAATAAGACCAATTTCACATTTTCTATAATTTATCAATACTTAATCAATACTTCTACAGGAAGTAAAACAGGAAGTTAAATGTTTACAAACTTCACTCTTCTTCAGAAAATATTACTCATACATCTTCCAACTAAAGCTATGACGCACTGGTCAATATGGTCTTCTTATGCACTACATCACTCCCTCCAGATAACTGACCCTCTCCCCCAATACTGAGTAAAAGTTATGACGTACATTAGGCCTTTGGTCAAGAGCTCAAGGTTGACCAACTCCCAATAGAGGGTTTACCCATTATAAAAGGGGTTCACTTCAGGACTCCAATCAGAGAGAGAGAGAGAACCAGAATACTTCAGAATACTTCAGACTACATCAGAGTACAGTCACCATCAGACTTACTCTTAGACTTCTGTTTGTAATTCTTATGTTCGAGTTATACATCACCAAAATAAATGTTATACCTTATCCTTTAACTTTGAGTATTCGTGTCTTCAATGTACATGTTCTCTGTTGCTGGACGGTTGAACTAAACACTAAAATCCGATCCCTACACGACATGGTGGAGAACCCGGGCATTCTCATCATCCTCCATCTTTTGTTAAACATGACAGAGAACCAGAATACTTCAGACTACCGAAAAACACTGCTTGATGATGGCCGCAACGAAGACAACATCGCCAAATACGGTGATGACGATGATTACTATGACGACGATGACAGCGAAGATAAGCAGAGATGACCTGTATACAAACCTGATGATCGATGACGAAGACGACAATGACGACAGCTTCGAAAACACAGACAAAAAAACAACTTTGACATCTTTAAAAACTCAAATCCAACTTCATCCCAAGACTGACCAGAGAGAGGATCATGACAGACTGAGTGACTTTAGATCATTGACACTGAGTCTGAAAGAGACCTTTGAGAGGACAACTTCTGTACTACTTTTTAAAAAAAATTATCTGTGTCTTTTGATGTTTTCACTAATTTTCTAGACTTGATTTGAATGGCTGCGGTAAGTCAAACCAATTTACTTGATTAACCAATTTTCTCTTTGCTTTGAATTACACTTAATTTACTACTAGTATTTTTATTCTGAATTGATATTTTCATTCAAGAGTTTGCTTAGATAACTTTTGTTAGTGTATTACCGTAAGAATGTAGTATAAGCGATTGTTTAATGTCTCCATGCATTGATATTACTGGTTTGATAAGCCCCACTATTACCGCTGACAATTAATTTTTATAGGAATAGAACAATGAATATTTCACCCCAATTAAAGGCTACCAACAAAAACAAAATTGAACTGTTTCATTTGTCATATTTTTCTCCAAAATCAAAGATTTGTAATCATTGAACATCGCACATGTATCCAAAAGTTCCTAGAAAAGTATTAAAGGAATATTGATCAAGTGACGTAAGCGTGAAATCCCCATGGGAAACTTTAAATGCATGCATTAATGGAAATGATGCTAACACGTTAAAGCTTGATTTGAATCATGTGGCGTATGTTTCGTGTATAGACTGACAATTCTGAAAAAAATCACATTATGATATAATCAGAGTAGATACCACAAAGCAATAATTTATGTATTTCAGTCTAAACTTTATAATGTCATATACGGTTAACATGTAAAGCAAAGCAATTTTCCAGTTTGAATGATACTAGCCACTATAATGTGTCAAGGAATACCAATAAAGGCATTGTGTGCTCCAATGTTAGAGTATTTCAACGCTTTGTGTATAGCATCAATAAATATCAAGTTTGAAAGTACTTGAAAAACCCTCAGAGAGACGTTATCCGAGCAATTTGGAGTAAAATTCATATAGGATGATTTGGTTAGTGCGAAATTCTGTTTTATATGCTTCAGAATAGGAAGTACAAAATGATTTAAATTTTGGCATCGATGCACATTTCCCTATGATGATGAGCTCGCAGCTCGAAACTGATTGATTTATATGATGTTATTGTGAAGTAAGGCAACTATTTTGATCACATTATAGTTTGTTATACTACCCCAACTTCAATTCGTCAAAGTTATAATTCATCCTGTCTTAGTTCAAGGAGGTAAACAATAGCGGGAAACTACCAACAGTATGTTTCAGTTTTGGATTTATTGTTTACCCCAACTTCAGTTTTATTGTTTTCTATAATGACTTTCAAATGATGTTGATTTGGTATTTTATTGCAGGATTTCTGTATAACTTCATGGTATTAGTATCTCATTAATCTTCAAGGTATAATTAAGAATAATTGAAATGTCATTATTTCTTTAGCGTTCAAGTCCGATTAAGTTATGTTTTAACTTCATTAACAAATCAATGTGAATTTAAAAGTTAAACTGATATTTGTTTGGAATAGATTTTGATTGAATATTCTTTAAAATCCTTTTTCTTCTTTTCTTTCTGATTTTCTTTCTTTTTCTCCTCTTCTTATGTTTTGATATGTTTGAGATAAAGTTTTGATAATTTGATGTATTGTGTGATAAACGAGTTTGTTAGGATAGAATAGATTGTAGAATAGAATGTTGCTTATCTTATACACTGTACTGTGTATTTCTATCTTTTTCTACTGATTATCCATTTAAATTGATTAAGACATAATTTACTTTAAATAAATGTGGGAAAGCCACATTTATTAACAAAAGGGGATGTTATGTGATAATAAGACCAATTTCACATTTTCTATAATTTATCAATACTTAATCAATACTTCTACAGGAAGTAAAACAGGAAGTTAAATGTTTACAAACTTCACTCTTCTTCAGAAAATATTACTCATACATCTTCCAACTAAAGCTATGACGCACTGGTCAATATGGTCTTCTTATGCACTACATCACTCCCTCCAGATAACTGACCCTCTCCCCCAATACTGAGTAAAAGTTATGACGTACATTAGGCCTTTGGTCAAGAGCTCAAGGTTGACCAACTCCCAATAGAGGGTTTATCCATTATAAAAGGGGTTCACTTCAGGACTCCAATCAGAGAGAGAGAGAGAACCAGAATACTTCAGACTACATTCAAGACAACATCAGAGTACAGTCACCATCAGACTTACTCTAGACTTCTGTTCATATTTTTGATCTTCAACTGAATAAATGTTAACTTCATACTTTAACTGACTTTGAGTATTTCATGTCTTCAGTGTACATGTTCTCTGTTGCTGGACGGTTGAACTAAACACTAAATCCGATCCAAAACACGACACTATCAAACTTGGCGAAATTGAATGAAGACTATTCATTACCAAATTAAATCAAAATACATTTAATTTGAATGATAATTTTACGAATTTCAATGTTTGAAAAAAGAATTGAACGCAAAAAGGGTTAATTTGAAACACTGGAAAACCGATGGACTATTTAATTGCTTTAATTTGAATGCTTGATCATGAAATTGAATGCTGTTTTGACGAATTCGGCAGGGAAAACCTACGTAGTAGTAGTAGTAGTAGTAGTACAGTCACCGGCGTAAATCCACTTTGAGGAGTGGGGGGGGGGGGGGGATGATCGACTATTTTGCCGATTTTTTTTTCTGTCGAACTCGCACTTTAAGTATAAACACACGTTCTCACCCACGTGCACAGATCCCCTTACACATATTTTAATTTTTATCTTGCGATCGAGCAGAGCGAGCAAGCCAAAAATTACCACTTTTCTGGTTTTCAATCGCATTTTCAAATAGAAATTGTATAATATGATGAGCGAGCGAAGCGAGCCAGAAATAACCACTTTTTTGGTTTTAAATCGCATTTTCAAACGAAAATTCTAACATATGATGAGCGAGCGAAGCGAGCGAGCCAAAAATAAGCCCTTCTCTGGGTTTAAATCGCATTTTCAAATAATTCTGAAATATGATGGTTGTTTATGACAGATCATTGAAAATTTAACTGACTGATTAACCCATAGCAGTACAGAGCTTTCTTGAGGTCTAAATTAATCATCTTCAATCCTCAAATTGGCAATACAAATTATTTTTTTCCACGTTTACATAGCTTGAAAAAAATAAATATGGATATAACATAAACCAAATGAAATGTAATTGTAAAATTGAATCAGAAATTGCCAATTTGAACACAGAAATAGTGATTATATATTATTCACTGCATTGCCAATTTAAAGAGTTTTATGATTAGCTACACTTAAACTGCTCTAATTCGAGAACGCCACACCATACAGCGATGGGAATGGGCTCAAATTTGTCGGTGCATTTTTCTCTTTCTGCTCATGTATGATAATGTACTACCAAACATTCTGGACCAACAGATACTGCAAAAGCGTCTCCTAAAGGTGACACTGTACCTCTATGGGTTAAAGGAAAGTGCAACCCAAACATCAATGTCCTTCCAGTGAATAAAGAAGAAAAAGAAAAGTAAACAGTGAATTGTGAGGAAAATCGGACAATCTGTTCAAGAGTTATGACCTTTGAAAGTTTAAGTAAATCCTTATTATGGGGATCCTTGAATTGGCGACTTTGCCAGCATCTGTGATGTCATCGTGGACAACTCTCCATTCATTTTGTACACAAAATTTAACATTTTCTTTATTTTCAAGAAAAATGAAAATTCTTTTGATTTATGGTTTGCGTATGAGATGGTTATATCAATTCTGCAAGCAATTATGTCGATTCCTGACTTGAGATTTCATATAAATCAATTTTCAAAAAAAAAAATATTTTGTACAAAATGAATTGAGAGTTGTCCACGATGATATCACAGATGCTGGCAAAGTTGCCAACTCAAGGATCCCCATAAAAGGGATTTACTGAAACTTTCATAATTCCTAGCTTTTTAACAGATTGTCCAATTTTGCTCAAACTTTCTTTATTTACTCTTCCTGGTCATTATTCACTAAGAGCACACTGATGCACGGATTGCATTCTCCTTTATTAATTCAAATATAATTTCTTCCTTAAAAAGTGCGTGTGTGTGTGTGTGTGGGGGGGGGGGGGGTTTTTGTACACGCCATCCCCCTCCCAAAAAAGTGTGAGGGGGATATATCCCCCATCCCCCCCCCCCGGATTTACGCCAATGAGTACAGTGTAGTAGTAGTAGTAGTAGTAGTACAGTGTAGTAGTAGTAGTATAGCAGTAATAAGTTGTCGTAGTAGTCATGGTGGTAGACTCTAGTTGTAGTAGTAGTAGTAGTAGTAGTAGTAGTAGTAGTAGTAGTAGTAGTAGTGGTAAAAGAAAAAAAGTATAGGTACAAATGTAACCAACATACCTCCACCGTTACTGTAGCAGAGGTACGGGAACGCCCATGTATTCGCAAAAGACGCGACAAAACCGATATTCGTTGCTAAGAAATCGAATCGCCAGCTCCACCTTTCCCGTCCTATCGCCGCTACGTCCCTAGTAGCCATTTTGTAGTTGGAGGGCTGGCTGGCTGGTAGGTGCAGAGATCTATTCCTGTTTATGATGACAGCCGAGCGGGTTAGGAATGGAAGGTGCTGAAATTGATTCTACACGTACATATTCATCAGTGAAGCTGTGCAGTAATTTTGTGCATGCCATCTGCAAATCCACACGCAAGCGCGCTGATCTGATCTGTTGTAGCAGCTACCCGGACCCGGATACACACACACCCCCTTCTTTTTTATGCACTGTGTGTCGTATTTGATAGATGAAGAGGGAGCAATGATTCGCTTCATAACTCATTTCCAATGGCTTTTACCGTCCGAGGGAAAGCTTCGGTAAATTGGGATCCATGACATATTGCGACATATAACCTTCATGAATAATTATGCCGCAATATGTCTTCTGCGTGCAATATTTCATAAACCCTTTTAGAACATACTTATCTCATGTGAATTGATGTGCACTCGAGGACGATTTTGTAACTTTTGCTACAATGTATATGAGCTATTATATTTTCATAAACACAGATACAAATTATAACTCATATTTTCGTATAAACTATTCTCTTAACAGATTCACTGTCCAGTATACATTGGCATACTTTGTATTTGTATATTTCTTATGATTCATTATTTTGTAGATTTACTTTGTTTCATACTTCAAATAATCTAAACGTATCCCGTCGTTGTATATATATATATATATATATATATATATATATATATATATATATATGAATGTTATGTATGTTTGATTTTTTTTTCAAAATTTGTTATTTGTTTTGGGTTTTTTTTTATGGATATGAAAAAAATAAACTTTTGAACTCTTGAACTCATGAAACTTAACACAACACAAAAAGTAGGTTCCCTCTTAAACAAACCTTTAATGAAATCTGAATACAAATTCATGTAGCTACACTTCTCAGCTACATTTCCTGTAAAATGCAGGGCAAACCCTTCAGTCACGCTTCAGTGAACACGACCTAAATGCAAAATTGTCATTTTTTTAAAGTTCACAAGCTTCATGCCATGACTTTGATGCAATGATATCTGAACATGCTTTAAGTTTTGTTTGAAGGCATGCAACATAAATTTTATTCGCTACCAAACATACCAAATAAGTTGTGCACTAAATTTCATGCTTGAGTGAGCAAGAGGTGAAAATGGCAAAAACTGCACTTTTGACATCTATTGTACGGTGAATTAGATTTCATGCAGAGGAATTTATGTTTTGAAAGGGTGTTAGGCAAATTTTCACTTTTGTTAAACTCTGCTCCCTAACTGTACATAGTGTCAGTGGGGGAGGAAATAAAAAATGAAATCTGGCCTATTTTCACTGATCAGGCTGTTGATGATTATTGTTCAATCTACTGTGATTTTTTCATGAAATTTGGCACATTCTTCCTGAGGTCACTAACTAACCCGACCGTCATCAGTCAACTCCGGAAGAATCCAACAAATGGCGCTGCAACGAGTTCAAGACCCGATTGTATAATAATGAAATCTAGAAATTAAAGCCAATGCACCATGTTATTATATATAAAAAATATTTGTTAATTGATTTCTCAGGGATCATGAAGCACCAACACATTTCACCTTCTTATAGAAAACTTATGTATTCTAAGTGTTACAAAGCAGCACCTTCACCTATTCTTTTAACTATATTGAAATCTTTGTTCAGATTGCAGATCTGGAATGGAATTCTTTTTTATATATGTATTTTGGTTAACAATGAATGAAAAATAATATTTCTCTCTTGATTGATTATATAATTATGTTCATTAAAATGTAGAAAAGTATTATATTGTCGGAAAATCTTAATAAAGGCTAAAAAGCATTACAAAAAAAAAAGAGTTCCAATTTCTTATTGTCCTGGGAAAGAATGAGTGTCGATGGCTTTCAGTTCTTGAGTGATCACTGAGGTCACCCCTCAAAGAGTGAATAAAGAGTGAATATCACAATTTTTACTCTTAATTCACTCTAAATGCACTCTCTTCTGACCTTCACCCCTAACATTGAACGCGTTCACTCTTTTTTTCTTTTTCTTTTCCTTTTTTTTTTTTTTAGAGAGAGAGAGTACGCCAATGGGTTGGCACTTCTTTTCTTAGAGTATAATGGACCACCCCCTTTTTATTTTGCGAGCTCCGAACCAAAAAATCAAAGTGAAAAGAAATGTAAATTGTCATCAAAATACACTCTTTGGGCCAATATTTCATATTTGTCAACATCGCTGCCAAATATGACTATTTCAGCACCTCGCTGGTCCAACATTGTGCTGTTCTACCCCCCCCCCCCCACCCCCCGTTTCAAAATATTACGATTTACGAGCAATGAAAGCGAGCGAGGGAAAACACACTCTTTTTGACGACAAAGCATCAAAACACAATATAGGCCGGGTTTATAAGATATCTAAATTACATATTCGGTTAACTCGCTTGCATGCCTGAATCTAAATGCTGAAATAAGCGAAGCTAGTGAGGAATAAAAATTACACTTTGATAGCCTCAGAGATATCTAAGTAGTCGATCACCTAAAATAACTAAAAAGTGTCAAATATGCACTCTACTTGGCTCGTAGCTTGCCATCCCAAACCATTCTGTTGCTATGAGCGAGCTAATTATGAGCAAGCTAAAGCAAGCCGCTGAGCGTTTTTGAAAGTGGGGGGGGGGGGCTGCGCGTACAAACCAGAATAATCATTTCCGCGCTATTGTACAGAGGCCCCGTGTCTACTAAAAAAAGGGGGGCTGCAGCCCCCAGCCCCGTCCCCGGTTCCGCGACCCCTGTAAAATAGATTTTGATGATTAATGGAAAGAGACTATTGGTCACAGGTCATTATCTCATGAAAATTCTTCTGCATTAGGCCTTCTTGCCGTTCGACTCCTTGAAGTTATTACAAAAATTTTATGACCGAGAAGAATAGTATTAGAAATGCAAGATGCAAACCGATTTCCTTGCATAAAGATAGTACAATTACCGGCACTGGCATGATTGGTCGGGATGATAAAAATGCAAGCAAGAGCTGCTAGGTTCTTTCTTTTTATTCTTTCTTTAAATTCTCCTTTTCCCTTTGCCTTTCTATACTTTTCTTTGTTTTTATAGGGGATTATACAGGGGCCATGTCATTTTTCGATGGTGAATTATTAGGGGCTAATGATACAGGCCACCCCCTACCCAAAATATTTGGGGATTGGTTGGGATAATTAAAATGCGAGCAAGAGCTGCCAGGTTCTTTCTTTCCTTTTTATTCTTTTTTTTTTTTTTAATACTTCTTTTCCCTTTGCCTTTCTTTACTTTTCTTTGTTTTCAGGGGATTACAGCATTTTATAGCTACAAACTGCAGACAATAATTTTCACGGGTTGAACCTACATCGACAGTCCAGCTGACTTTACTTTTACATAATCGGGTTAATTATACTTCAGTGCACGGCCTCCTCTTTAGAAAAGAAGTGTAGCATAGGTACTGAAGTGGGTATTATTCCAGTGATGTAAGACTTGGGTGATTTTCAGATAAATGTATATTTCATTCGGATTTCATTGCCACGTCTTTCTGATAAAAATCAATTAAATTCGTTTTTCAAATTATTGGAATTGTTCTCATTATTGGCCCTGAAGTTGTCGAGCCATTTTTAGGAGCATATAGCGATCTTAATTTGAGGTCCAACACCCCAGCTCAAGAGCCATTATTTGATAATATTCATTTTAGCTATAGGGGTGTCGTGTCTCCCCAGGAAATCAGTCTACTTTTCAAGCTTAGTTAGTGAGCGAAGGCAAGCGAGCAAAAAAAATCTGAAACTTTTCTGCTTCCGCGTACTTCAGTTTAGGCATGTAGTTTTGGCTAATTATTCCATTATTTTCATCAATATGTTTGAAATACGGGACAAAACAGCGTTCAGGACAGAGGGTCGTATGGGACACTTGACAAATTGTTCAAATACGGGACGTATGGTCCCTGCATAGGCCTCCAAAGTAACTTATTAAAGTTAACACACAACACACCAAGGAAGTACTTTATCAAATCCCAGAATCACGCGCTTAGCAATTAAGTATTTCTGCACATGCACTGGGAAGATTTCCTACCCTAAACAAGTATATCATTTAACATTAATTTTAGAAAAACAATCCATATCCATTTTCTTTCTTATTCTTTATTTTTGATTCAGAAATATTATTTTATACATCTGCATTTTCAAGATATACGTATACATGCAAAAGGACAATCTTATCAGTTACATTCATTACGGTGGACCGAGTTTTCCCCAATTCCTAGAACCCACTGCACTATTCATACAAATTAAGAGTAGAGGAAACCACTGAGTAGTGGTCCACCTGCACACCCCCAATTAGTCCTAAGGGTTACGTCGCCAATATAATGATAATAAATTAACGGGGTGTTTTTAGCAGTACAGTGGGTCAATGCAGGATATAGGTCAGGCCTGGCCTTTCCATAATCTTGCCATAATAATCAACTCATTGATTGTGGGCATCAGCGGAAAGACAAGACAAGACAAATGATAATAAATGATAATAATAATGATAATAATGATAATACGGCCATAAAAAGTCTACTGGGGGGGGGGGGTGACTAAAGGAGAAAGAAACAGAAGAAAAAAATGTTTGAGTATGCTTTTATTGCTTTTACTATACAGGTGAAACGTAAACATGGTAAACAAATAAAACTACCCGCTCCTCAGTATTGTGGAGCGAGCTAGCCGGTGGCCTGATTTCTAGTAGGCGATATATTTGGCTAGCTTTGGGTCGACTTCTTATTATTGTAAGCGCGATTTTAATACGTTGCGGCATGCAGAGAGAAGAATCAGAATCTCCAGGAGAAAAACTTTCGTCACGTTCGATAATAATTAGCATAGGAATTCGTATATGAAACGTGGAAACTGGTAAGTTATTAGGCATACAAACGTTAAAGTATGTGGTTACTATGGAATTGAATCTTCTTCTTCTTCTTCTTATCTTGTTCTCCCTTCGCTTAACTTAGCGGGTTTTCGCTCAGCGAAGTCGATACGGCTACGGAGCTTTCAGCGACGCAGGCCAGGAGTGCTGGGGAGCTACATGTACGTGTACGTCCGCCGTGCTCAAACAACTCTCGTTTATTACGCTTTCGCTAATTCTATGAACACGGACTTCAAGAAAGAGTAGAAGATCTTTCCTCTCCTCTCTCCTCTTTCCAGGTCTATCATGATTAGTCCAGGGATGTGGAGAGTAAAACAAACAAACACACACAAAAAAACAAAGGTCAAAGGCATTATCGTGAAATAAGTCACCTGTCCATCATGTCCATTCAGTTCACTGCTGTTTATTTTGTCAGTGCTGGTGACAGATTTCCCCTCCTGTAGACCTACATGTAGGTCTAACGTCCATACGCAATGAGTCGCCACCAGACGGCATTAAACTTCCTCTACTATAAAAACAAACTTTATTCTTGCCATAATCATGGTGTGGTATGAAAACATGAATAAAATCGGTACATATTATCATGAAAGCATAAATTTGAAAAATGCGCCGTTTCAAAGAAAATGACGTCACTACTTAGGTACTTCCGGGTTGGCGAGTCCGTATATCGCTGCTGTTGAGTCACCACCACACACACTCAATATGTCTTGACAGTTCTTCGATCTTCGTACTTGGACACAACATGCATGACATGTGCGCCAGATCTTTGCTGACTTGCCTTCTGCATGTAGAACTTTCTCCGTTGAGAAGCCACCCCCCTTCTGTTTCTTTAAATCACACCACCCCTACTTTTAAAATGGTATGAGCTTGATCTATCTGCATATGTTATACTTCAAAGTTTAGCAACATACGTCATTGGATTGGGAGACAACGACTGGGCAAGAGTTCCATATGTATAATGTACCCCCCACTAAAATTGAAAAAATATAAGGATATGACTTGGAATGATAGGTCTAATCATAATATCAAATACTGAACATGGAAAAATGCTATAAATTAAGAAATATGGGTTTATTCCGGCAGAATTAAGAGCTTACCCGTAAACTGTGCATTTCACATAGACATCGATTTATTTAGTCAGAAAAATAAGAGCAATGCATCCTGGGAGTGAGACTAATCGTGACTTCCGGCTTATAATCATTATGAAACCCTTCACTTTCAGCGATCTCTTGCTAGCTCGATAGGTAAGGCGTTGGTCTTGAGAGGTAGATGTCCCGGGTTCGAGTCACATCGACAGGCATGGTAAGTCAAGAAAAAACAGAGTTGAGAAGAAAACAGTGGAAAATACGGTGTCTCTGAACTTCATTTTTTTTTTTAGCGGGGGGTACATACATGTATGGAACTCTTTCCAACGACTGCTTAGTAGGGATGTGTTCTGTTCGACGCCTAAACTCCATGCACGCACTATTTCAGTTACTTTCAGGAGTGCGTGTGGAAGTCGAACTTTGATCGCGCTCAACTCTTATTTTAGTGCCGGACCTTACGAGAGACTTTGCAAGGGCAAAAGGAAATATTTTGATCTATTCACTAAAGCCACATTTAAGTCTGCAGCGATGGAGATAATTTTCAGAGGATGACCGAAGACAATAGGTGACGTTTTATGACTGGTGAGTGGCGCGTCGATGTCCGTGGCGACTCATTGCGCGCGGACGTTAGACTTTGTACACAATGCAATTGCACACATGAGAAGAGAGGTGACTTATTTCATGATAAGGCCAAAACAAAAAATGTTAACACTAAAGTATTACTCTCCATGACGTCCAGTGTTTATTTTACCCGCTCTTTGTACATAGCAAGCATCTTAGCACTTCAAAACAACCCCTGGAAAATCACTTTCCCCATGGGGCAATGACACCACCAGCCTTGTAAGTTGTAACTATTGGCTGTGGTCATCATGAACCCGACTGACACTTGGGGACCGAAATTTAGATATAAATCTATCGTAGGGTAGCTGGAATGGAAAAACTCACCGCCTGTTTACGTTTCCCCAGCGTCCATTGAAATGCAGATAGAAAATGGCGACTAACATCGCCATGCGCGACTAGATGAGAGTGATCTCATAGACGTTTTCAAAAAATTCACGGCAATTCTCGCCGTAATTTTTTTGACTGACATTGGCCTTGGGACCGAAAATCTGATAAAATATCCGTAATTTAACTAACAGAAAATTTACGCTAATAAAATTTGAGTGACAAAGCTGGTAAAAACTTACCGCATGTTTCACAAAAACATCAAATATATGCAGGATCACTTGCACCTATATGCGCATCCTTGCACATGCGCAAGGTAGACGTCATTTTCGATATTACAAAGCACGTCATGAGAACGTAAACATCCGGTGAGTTTTTACCAGCTTTGTCACTTGTTAGAATTTGAGCCTAAATTTTCTTTTAGGGATTTCAGATTTTTGGTCCCAAGTGTCAGTCAGGTTCATAATGGCCACAGCTAATAGTTACAGGTGTACATGGCTGGTAGTGTCATTGGCCCATGGGAAAGTGATTTTTTAGGGCATGTAGGGTGGTGAATTAGCTACTACATTAGCGAGATAGGAAATGCCAGGCTCCATGGAGAGTAAGTAGCGTTAGGGTTTTTTTTTTTTTTTCGTACTCTCCATTGGCGGTATTCAGAAAATTGTTTTATCTTTTATTTCATCTTCACTGTGTTAATTGTCATAACAAATTTTAAAGGCGTACTTATGATTGGTTTGACCTGCGCAAATGACCAGCACGCAAGACTAAAGTACGCAATGTGAGCCAATCGCGTACGCTATTTCTGATTGCTGTGGCAATTAAAATAAGATTAAAGATAACACAGTTTTCAGAATACCGGCCCAGGAGCCTCCAAAATGACCATACCCAAATAAGAGGCTAGTGAATGAGAGACAGAAATTTTTCGGTTTACCACTGACCATGCTGGCACTGCTCCATAAGTCATAACAGAGTTACATGTATGCAGATCTACGCACTTCTCCGTACCATAGGTCCGTATGTAACTATACAACACACAGCGGAATAGAGGTGTCGTAGTTGAGTGGTTAAAGGTGCTTGACTGGAGACGCGAAGGTCCGGGTTCAATCCCCGGCACGACACTTACGCCCTTGAGCAAGGCATTTTATCTTCATTGCTGTTTTATTGTATTTCAAATAGAGCGATGTGCTATATTCACATTAATACCAATGTGTGCTTGTGCTTAAAAAAAAAAAATAATAATAATACATAGCGCAGCGACTTGCGCTGTACAAGCGGGCATAAGAAATTCTTGCAAACTCATTACAAAAAGTGCGACTACATCGCATATGTAATGAAGCTGAATTAGTCTCACGTGTACAAAACTGACATCTTAAAATTGAATAATTGATTGATGATTTTTTACTTCTCATATGTATTTTGATAACTTACAACTTACCAAAAACGATGATTTATTGCTTCATGTTCTCTCGGAAATTCTGTTCATTTGATTAATGACCTCTTGTACATAAAGTCTGTGTATGCAGAGCGTGATTACGTTCCAGGATACTGAACGGGTTTGCAAAGATTTTGTGTGTCTGACTAGTCTGTATGTACGTATGTAAATTCTTATGCATTGAGTTAAGTTGACAGATTCCATACATATTTTTTATCATTTTTTGAAATTTTGAAGCAGATTTGTTCATTAGAACTGGGAATATGCACACGGTTATGAAAGTGCACTAGTGCTGACAGTAGGACTGTACTACTTGGTCATGTTTCATTTGTTGAGATTAGACACGTGACCCTATATGCATAATGTATACATGGCTGTGTAGCATTAGTTTATTCAAACAGTGTCATATTTAAATCTAATTTTTTTACAGTTGCATCGTGACATCAAACAATGGATGAACTTGAACGACTAGAACATTTGTCTCTGGTATCAAAAGTTTGTACTGAGCTGGACAACCATCTTGGGCTAAATGATAAAGATCTTGGTAAGTCGGCACCACACCAGTAGAGTAAGAAACCATTCCCCACACAATAAACTACAGCACCCAACATCGACAGTGCAGCGCTCGATATACCCACTGGCCATCGGTAAATTGCCGCCATGCCCCACTCACTGGCCGTGATGCCCCTCCCTAAATCACAGGGTTTACAGCCACAAATTTTTAAAGTGTAATGCCCTCCAGTGGAAGAAACCCCCCAAATTACATTAAAAATAAAACCCAGATTATTATGCCTCCACCCACCGTAGGTGGTTGCCGGAGGCATCATGTTTTCGGGTTATCCGTCCGTCCGTCCATCCCGTTTTCGTTCTCGCGATAACTTAAGAACCGTTTGACGAATCAACTGTAAACTTGGCTTGTGTATGCATATGGGAAGGACAATGATCTGAGTAGATTTTGGGATCTCAAGGTCAAAGGTCATAGAGGTCATTATGTACATAGAAATGGTTCGTTCTCCCAATAACTCAACAACCATTTGACGGATCAATTTCACACTTAGTTCATGTATGCATATGGGAGGGACAATGATCTCATTAGATTTGGGGGTCTGAAGGTTAAAGGTCAAAGGTCATAGACGTCATAATAGACATGAAAATTGCTTGTTCTTGCGATAACTTAACTCTGACGGTTCAACTTCAAACTTGGCTCATGTATGCATATGGAAGGGCTCATAATGGTCTTGTTGTGGGATTTCCCTTGGGGTCCCAACCCGAGCACCACCAACAAGCGAACGCACCCTGAAACCACCCCAGAGTCTCCAAACCTGCACACATGCACTTTACATGCAGTAAATAAGACAACGTCACACAATCCAACGATTCACAATGATTATGACTGTAATTCCATTTCAGTCTCATTAGATTTGGGGGTCACAAGGTCAAAGGTCAAGGTCAAAGATGTCATTGTATACATGAAAATTAAAAAATAAACTTGAATGTGCCATATATTTCCAATCTGGCAATGGCAGAGGCGTAAATCCTCGATTCATCTAGTTTTCTAATTTGTGACAAAAATTATTAAAAACTAACACAAAATGCAGTTTCCTCCGACAGTGGGAGGCACCCTTAAAACGAAGTTTACGAAATGGTTAGT
Organism: Echinometra lucunter; assembly: GCA_029962745.1. NCBI lineage: Eukaryota > Metazoa > Echinodermata > Echinoidea > Camarodonta > Echinometridae > Echinometra > Echinometra lucunter. The sequence goes on from CM057167.1 coordinate 22,739,541, forward strand.
ACTGGTAACTGCTCAGTTCCACCTGTGTGAGATGATGTACCCAGTGCAGTGTGTGTGATGTGTAGTTTGAAATGTTGAATGACCTAGCAGTTCCTAATTTGACTTCAGATTATCAAGGTTTAGACTTGAATGCCGATATTGATATAAAATTGATATAATTGAAATTTGTAGATTTTAATTGTCAAATTGTCCATCATGCTTGTCTTGAATGCTGTCTGATTATCATAATTTTTAAAGCAGATGTCTGCAACGTACTCAGTAATAAAATGTATATTCTAATGTGTAAGTCAATAATTTACATGTAGAAGAAGCATTAGAATTTCAATTACCAGCACATTGTTGGGATTGGTCTTTAATACGCTGTGTCCTTTTGCCATTAACACGCTTAAAGTATTGCATTTGGAGCATAAAACTGTTTTCTAAATGAGTAGGTACATGTGTAGGTTGTAGGTAGACAGATCATACAATGCCATTTAATTTACTGCCCTCTCATGCTGACGTAAGTTATGGTCATGTGATCTATGTTCTATCTGTCACTGAGAGCCCTCTGTGGTAAAACCAAGCCACTACAGCATTGTAATTACAGTGAAAATCGTCATCAGTGGGTTTTTTTTTGTCCAACAGAATTGAGACACAGGATCGCTGTGGTATAGTGCATTGTGGCATACTCACATCTACTACACTGATAGTTCATTATCATTCATCATCATGGCGGTGATCAATCACTTAAAGAGACAAATGTATATAATATTGAAGAACTCTTTGAGTAACACGAAATGTTCATATCATCCCCTCTAGCGGAATTCATTATTAGCCTTGCAGAGAAGCATGACACGTTGGAATCATTCAAAGGCGTGCTCGCAGAGAACGGGGCAGATTTCCCCGATTCCTTCACCAGCAACCTTCTGCGTCTGATCCAGCACATGAAGCCAAAGAAGGCGCGTAAAGATGGGGAGGATGGAACAAAGCCCAAGAGCAAAGAAGATCAGAAGAGGCAGGCCTTCCCTGGGTTGTGCCTTCCTGATAAGCCAGATGTCAGGGTATGTATACCAGCAGTACCGTCAATTTCCTGTAACGAAAAGAAGAAGATTGTCTCTCTGTTCAGAGTGCATTGTCTGCTTGGTTCTTGCCTTGAGATGTGTAGTTGGTGGAACCTGTGCACAAAGTCCACCCATCTGTAAAAGACTACATTGAAGTCATTCATTGTAAACCTGGTTTTAGTCAACATCGCATATGAAGAAGACCAGTCTATTTAAAGCACATTTTGTGCTTACGTCGAATGTTTTTTGTACCTTTGCTAAACGAAGTTGGAAGGGGATGGCAGCAAGCGGTCGGTTGGTCTGTTGCAAATCTTGCGGATCAAGCTACTTGCTCATTTTTGTAGCAATGCTCATGAAATTTCGCATACTCATTGCTCTTGGAATGAAGATGTGCAAGACATATTTTTTGAATGTGTTGGAAACAACATTGCCATAGTAACATCTTATTACGGCAACATATCAGGGAAATATTGTGGATCAAACTACTTACTCATTTTTCGAGCAAGCAATGCTCAGGAAATTTAGCACACACATTGACATGGGGGATTTTAGTCACCTTTGGTGATAAGTATTTCTTAGTGAAACTGGTAATAATGGCAATTTAGCACTTATGTTGCTTCTTGGATGGAGCACCATCATCAGGTTCTTAGAGTGTTAATTTTGCACGAGGTTTCCGTAGCATTGGTGAGACTCATGATTGTGATGTTCGTCTCATTGAAGGAATTTGTATCTACATGTACCCAATACTCATTTTCCACATCCAAATCTAGAGAGATGATATCTTGTAAATGTACAGTATGTCTTTTCCAGGTCTCAACCCAAAGGCCCTAGCATTCAATTGATCAGACTGTTATGACATCTCTAACTAACATATTTCAATTGAAGACCACAAGGAAAAGATACTTGTGTGTCCTGTAGTATATTGAAGAAATCTCAATATGATTTTGCTATAATCTTGGGCATGTGATGTTTTTCTGTAAAACACAACAGTTTATAGAAAGAAGGAATGATTCACATATATCAGGTAGTGAAAAAAAATTACTTGAACTCTCCGTGAAGACTTGGAAGTAGGAGGTCACAGGGTGTGTATTGCAAAGTGTACGTTTTTATTCTGATCATCCAAAGTATGAATGCATTAATTTCAGGTTTTGTGCCGATTATTGATGAAATTTAAATCAATACATTTGTTATGCATCCTTGATTTCTCTCCCCATTTTTCTACAGGAAATGTTGGATGAAGACAAGCAAGTTGCCTTGGATGCAATGGATGAGTTAGAAGCTCTCATGCCCAAGCATTTAGGAGCACTAATGTAAGTACTAGTATTGACAGTGAAGCATAGGCTTATTGTAATGCATGAAATGTTACCCCTACCAGTGAAAATGGTGTGTGTCACTTTGATTCCTATCTTCCTTTACTATCCTCTTACTTTCTAAAGCAGGGGTAACCAATATGCGGCCCACAAGCTCTTCTTTTGCAGCCCGCAGAGCATTGATTTTTTTTTTTCCTTTTAAATAGCTCATAAATGAAATATAGCTCGCGTAGTCAGTAATAGAATTGAGTAAAACATTGACACACAGTTTTCTCCTTTATCCATATTTGTTTTCATCATTCACAATACAATTTACTTATTACATGGTGTGGAGTTATAGACCATTGATACAAAGCTTCTAATTGATTCTCATTACATTAATAACATTAACAACAGTCAATGACATCGCTGGCTGCGATAATTTCAGTCTGTCATTTCCACTCAGCAGTGTTTGTAAACATATAAAATTGTGAATACAGAATATGATTTTTCTGTTTGGTGTTTTTGTAATAAATGCAAAATTGTAGGTGTGTGTATTATGTGTGTGTGGGGGGGGGGGGAAGACTACCTACAGCCCGTTATCCCAATTGTCAGCTGTGGCCTGCTAGCTGAAAAAGGTTGGCAACCCCTGTTCTAAAATACATGCTTCAGTTATAAAAGGTTACAATTTCTTTATATAATTTGGCAGATATGAAAATACTAATTGATTTTTTAGTTTTGAAAGCTATTTCTTTAGATATTACCAAACCTATATGCCTATTCCAACAGGGAGGGATATTGTATTGACTTTTCCCTAAAAGTTTGTCCTAAAAAGTTTGGTGTTGAATCATTTAGTAAAGAAATCAAGATGGCATATCATAATTGCTCAGAAACTTTTGAACAATGTATAATTTCGTCATAGTTTCAGAAGATTTCCAATGAGTGGAAGTTTGACATGATGTTAATGTTATCTTTCCTTCATTTCAGAAAACAAGAACCAGATGATGAAACAGAGCCAAAGAGGACCTGCAAGGATGGAAGCAGAAATAGGAGTAGGAGTAGCAGTCCTGACAAACATCGCAAGCATAAACATAAGCACAGAGACAGAGATAGGGACAGAGATAGGGACAAAGATAGGGACCGAGACAGAGACAGAGATAGGGACCGGGAGAGGGACAGAGATAGGGACAGAGATAGGGACAGAGATAAGGACAGAGATAGGGACAGAAGGAAAAGACGCTCACGGTCTCGCAGCCGTGATCGTGATAGGAGGCGTAGCAGGAGCCGGGATCGCAGCCGCAGGCACAGGAGCCGGAGCCGGAGCAGGAGCAGGGAACGGAGTGACAAGCGAAAATACCGCGATCGAGACGATGGCAAAGACACTGAAGGGGACTCGCGGAAGGAGAAATACAATGATAAATTTGTGGACAGACCGCCCTCTCTTGAGCCAGAGGTTGGTGAGATATACGAAGGGAAGGTGACAAGTGTGATGCAGTATGGTTGCTTCGTACAGCTTTCACTGAGGAGAAGATGTGAGGGCTTGGTGCATATATCAGAGGTAATGCAACTATATTCTCCAACTTTCAATGACATAATTACATAACAAACAGTTTGGCCCAAATTCACTAAGGTTTTGTGTAAACCATGGTTGAAACCTTCACAGTGAACTCAGATTAAGTGTAAATAAGTGTATATAAGTGCATTGGGCCTTGTAAAATTAATTAGTTGTTGATTGTCCGGGTTTTTTGAAAATGAGGAGGAGGGATACCATGTTATTTGATATTTGATATTTTTCCGAAGATGGCTGCCGTGTGTATAATACTATGGTACGACTTGATATTTCACTTGCATCAAAAATCCTTGCTGTATAAAATGAGTTTGATTTGCTCTGAAAACAATCTTTACATTTTGTTTTCTTTAACAGCAAGATTCTATCATTCTACAAGTTTTTCAAGGAAAATTTCAATTGAAGCCTAACGTTAGCTTGAAGATGCATGGGGAGCTAGCTCAAATATATTTACCTATTTCTATCACAATGTTTATCTTTCAAAATACATCACAGAATTTTAGGAAATGCGAAAATGTATTTCATTTGGATACCCCCAGGCAGTCATTCGAACTAAGGCCAGTCGGAACTTGCATTCAACATTGTACATGAAGACACTGCATTGGCAGGTACGGGGGGAGGGGGTGTATATTTTCATTTGTTTTTCACCGATGCTGTCACTCTCTGAGTTTACGATAAGCTAAAAAAAGGTACCACAAAACCTCTGATTTCTTAATATTCAGCAGTTTTTCAGCGACTATGTTTCTTAGTGCTGGGCTTAAGCCCTGAGGGCTTTGGAAATAAGGCGCTGATTCTGCATTTTTGACAGTGGAATTTGGCTTTTTGGATCAATTTTCAGAGAAAATAAGAGACTTGTGGTGAGTGACAATGTCTGTGTGTGTAAGGAATGTGATTTGTGTACCGGTATGTGTTGTTGCAATAGAGCATGCTGGCTTGATTGTGCTGCGCTTGCTAGTATCTGAAATCAAAATATCAAATATCAGAAAGTGGGAGGCAGGTGCAAAAAAGGAAGTGGGCGGGGACGATCAACAACTAATTAATTTTACGGGGCCTTACTGTACACCCATTGGAGAAGGGGACATGTAGGTACCATGCTTATGGAGGTTTAAAGAGGTTTAAAGGACAAGTCAGGGAAGATTGTTATTGTTGAATTGGGTTTTTACAGACGAGAGGCAATCAGATATGATTATTTACGTTTGCGACCAACATTTTACGCCACCATCCAAGAGACGTGACTCGGACTTGAACCTGGATCTGCTGAATCTTAAACAGTTGATATGAATATTCATATATGGAGTTGATGATGTCATGTCCTCACAATTTTCCACACATAATGCACGTAGAAATGATAAAAAATTTCTAAGAATTTCAAAGTTGTCCTAATTACTCCTTACATACTTACAAAATTGTATTTTATCTAATATGTGTAAACCTGATGGATGATGTTTCAGTTTTACTGAAAAAAATGAAAATTTTCTGATTTTTTTTTTGTATATCAATGATAGTGAGATTATGACATCATCAACTTATTCGTTGACTATTCATGATGACTGTTCAAAAACTTTTTTGCCAAAAATAGCAAAGCTTCAAAACTTCATTAAATTCCTTATTTTTCATCCGATTTTTATCATCAAATTTTCACTGTTGTATTCAGAATTTTTTTGTGAATTTGGCTTACATGTAGTTTTGCTGTTGCCACATTCTTAGACATGCAAATCTCACTGGGTGTATAGTAGTATTTATTTGGGTCAAACGAAAAATTGGCAAACATGTATCCGGAAATACAATGTTCCCTGTGGAGAGGTTCATGCAAGATCATTTTGGTTGCTTTCTTTTTTCTACACTTGTTATAGTTGAGGAGAGAAGGAAGAGTTGCTGATGTCAGCGATGTCGTGTCACGGGGTCAGCAGGTCAAGGTCAAGGTGCTTTCTATTGCTGGAACCAAGATCAGACTTTCCATGAAGGATGTGGATCAGACTACAGGAGAAGATTTGAATCCGGTCAAAACCAAGGTTTGTACATATCATTCAACGTTCATGTGAATGTATATCTCTTTGACTTGTTATAGTATTGATTATGTGTATTCCTACCCCCCTTCAAGAAAAACGGTTTACATTTGATATGGAATGAATGATTAGCCTTATCATAAGCAAAGAAACTTGAAGATAGCAGGGTTCAGCAAAGCAGAGCTGTATTGCAGAAAATGCTACACATTTGGCTGCTAATCTGTGACTGGGGGAACATGTTGTAGTGCCATGGTGTTCAATATATGACGGACTCAGGGAAAAAAATATACGGGCGCTCGGGGTGAATTCGCCCCCGAAATGCCAAAAAGAGCCCTGGAAAACTAAAAAAAGAGCCCCTGAAATTCTCATAGGCTCCAATGTAAACTGTAATACAATGTAGAAACTTCAGGTGAGTGAGCTCAAAAAGTAGCCCCGGAAAAAAAACAAAAAATTTTTGCCCTGGACGGACCTGAGTGCTATACTAAATGCCCCCATTATTAAATGACTATTTGAAGTTGACTTTCATCCCAAGAACTCAAGAGATGACTTAGAAAATGTATATGTATACAGGGTAGCATATAACTAGCTTCAAAGCAAATCTATCTGAATGGTCATTTGTTGAAAATAATGTAAGTTGTTACATTTAATTAATGACAACAAATCTTTAAAGACACCATCTGAAATTCTGAATTACAAGATTCATGATCAAACCTGAGTCATTTTGTAGGCAGACTTATACAGGATAACCCACAAGTTATTTATATTTTACAGTTCTTCATTCAGATGTGAATATTGAAATTATGTGGAAAAACATGCCTGATACAGAATGCCAACCAAAAAGCATAACCCCAAAGGTACTACTACTTTTCAATCTGTTGCTCCTCTTTTCAGAGTGCCCCGGAAACTAATGAGGAAGAGGGCATGAACCCTTACCGACCTGCTGACCTGCCGCTCATCAATGCTCCCGACTCGGATGATGTGGCCATCAGGAAGAGGGTCCAAAGAGTGACTTCTCCAGAGAAATGGGAACTGAAACAGGTGCATATGAACGTCATTATACCTTAAATACCCTTTTTACACTGGCATTTCTTAATCCCGTATTTTCCTTAGTACGGGACTTTCGTTAGTCCCATACTAAGTGCTTAGCCCGGGGGCCAAGGAATAGCTGGCTGCTTACACTTGCATTTTCTTAATCCCGTACTATTTCCGAAGGCCGGCCAAGGATATCCCGCGCACGTGAACGTCTGAGCATGCATACATGCTATCGCTAGCTAGCTTTGCGCGCTCTACGTTAGATATGCTGATAGCGTTCGTTTCTGATTGGTCAATGGGCATCTCGCTTAACCCCAGACTATTTTTTCTTGCTTTTTACACTGGCTTTCTTGGCACCTCAGTTGCGGGGTTAGCCCTGTTTTTTGCATGGCCAGCTAGCACGGGACTATCGGTGGGGCTAGCTCCCTTTTGCAAAAAGCAGTGTAAACAGAAAGTGGGCTAAGGAAAGTCTGGTACTATCGGTGGGGCTAAGGCCTCCCTTAGCTCCACTGATAGTCCCGGACTAAGCAAAATTTTGCCAGTGACCATTGTTGCAAAATGAGACTGGAGCCAGTATATCTGCTTGTGACTTGTTATTTTCATTATGCAATAAATCTTACATGTGGGCATGAGCCTGCAAATATAAAACTATTTTGTGAAGAAAATGAAAATGACAGTCCACTGAAAAAAATGTATTTTGACAGTTTGTGTGAAAAAGAAGAATACTTGGAGCTTGTATGCTTCACTGCTGCCCCATTCCTCCTTCCTGATCTTCCACTGACCGGGATAGAAATAGGGACAGAGATAGGTACAGAGATAGAGACAGAGATAGAGACAGAGATAGGGACAGAGATGAGGGCAGAGATAGAGACCGAGATAGGGACAGAGACGGGGACAAAGTTAGGGACAAGATAAGAGACAGAGATAGAGACAGAGATAGAGACAGAGATAGAGACAGAGATAGAGATGGAGATAGAGACAGAGATGGAGACAGAGATGGAGACAGAGATAGAGACAGAGATAGAGACAGAGATAGAGACAGAGATAGAGATAGAGATAGAGACAGAGATAGAGACAGAGATAGAGATAGAGACAGAGATAGAGACAGAGATAGAGACAGAGATAGAGACAGAGATAGAGACAGAGATAGAGACAGAGATAGAGACAGAGATAGGGACCAAGATAAGGACAGAGATAGGGACTGAGATAGGGACAGAGATAGAGACAGAGATAGGGACCGAGATGGGGACAGAAGGATCTTCCACTGGCTGATTGTTTCTATCATCATCATCGTCTTTATGTTTATCATTGTTATTATATTTTTGGTTGTTTTTGATGATTATGATGTTGCTGTAATTATTGACGTCGTTATCAGAACAAAAAAAGGAAAGTAAAATTGATGGCCTATGTGAATGAGATCAATAGGAGAGGATGACAGTAATTTGAGGGGGCGGGAGAGAGAGAAAGAGAGGGAGGAGGGAGGGAGGGGGGAGGAAAATATAGTGGAGAGCAAGTTTTTGCAAGTCTTATATAATGGGATGCTCCAAGTCTTGTATTTGCAATGCAAAATTAGTGAAAAATTATAGCTTTGACTAGTAGATGAGATGAGGACATCTATTAATATACTTTGGTATGAAGAACCCTGAAATTATAGGCATGACAAGAAGATGAATAATTCCAAAGGTATTCTGTGCTACTGTCAACACCATGTGCTTGTCAGGACATGCCATATTAATATTTCCAAAAGATAAGGACATGTATTTATACTTTGGTATTGAGAACCGTCATATTATAGACATGGCAAGAAGATGAATAATTCAAAAGGTATTCTATAGATGGTGCTGTCAACACCATATGCTTGGAGTCATTTGTAGCTTCTTTCATTTAGGTAGTTGTCAGTCATTTGTTGTTTTTCTTCATGGTAGTATTCAGGGAACTTTAAATGTGCAACCATAGTGCAGTCGCTAGTTCAGCAGCTTGTGTGCAAAATTGGGTACTGCACATGCTCAAATCTGAATGATTCCCTGTCCTGTTGAAAAAGAAAACAGTTCTTGGCCAAAATGTGTACGTTCTTGATGTTGGACACCGCTGTGTATGTAGCCAATGAGCAATTAGTGACCTTGCCTGAGAAGAACATGAGAGCTGACATCACACAAGCACTGCAAACTTAAGGCTTTGTCCACAAAACAACAAAACTGCATAGAAATCGGGACGGCTGTCAGAATGTGTACCATCACACCTGATTACATCTGGGTACCTGCAGTCTTCCTCCCATGTAGTGATAGTTCACAATTACCTAATCTGATACTTACCTTAGATTCCTTGTATTGCACTTTGCCTAGATGATGGCTGCAAGTTGTATTGACAAGGCTGATTTCCCTGACTTTGATGAGACCACCGGTATCCTTCCTAAGGATGAAGATAACTCAGATGAGGAGATTGAGATTGAGCTGAAGGAGGAGGATCCACCCTTTCTTAGAGGTCATGGCAGGCAGAGTGTTGACCTTAGTCCAGTCAGGATCGTGAAAGTAAGTTTTATGTATTGCTTTTTCAAACGTTACTTAGCCTTTGTTATGGTACTGTGTGCGGTTAAGGTTCCTGTTTGACATCAAGGTACTCCATCCTGTGTTCAGATGATGTCTGTTACCTTTCTGAGTAAAGAGTGTATGTTTAATAGTTAAATCTATCTGAATAGGAAATGAATTCAGTTTGATGGAATTTAAGTGCACTTATTTACTCATGGTAAGGTTATTCATTCTATAAAGAAAACCCTTCCCTGCAAGTCTTTGTACATGGATAAAACGTATAAAAATCACATCAGTTTGGTAACATAGAGAAAGAACGTAACAATGATAAACATAGAATTTTAGAATGCGTAAGAAAACATAAATTACATGTAGCAACATAAATCTACAATATCATTAATTTGATTGTCGTACAATTTGTAGAACCCTGATGGAACCCTGTCCAAGGCTGCTATGATGCAGAGCGCTCTGGCTAAGGAGAGACGAGAGATGAAGCAGGCTACAGAGAGGGCAGAAGCTGAGAACATTCCTACAGGAATGAACAAGAACTGGATTGATCCCATGCCAGAGAGTAAGTATCTCTAATTCACGATTATTATGCAAATAATGCGCAGCCCAGCATGCATTAGTGTAAATGCAGTGTAAGCAAGGTTTCTTTAGATTGATGCCGCTTCTGTGCATGATCTGTTTACGGTGGGTGCTCAGTGCGCATCATGTTATGATACCGAGTGTTCACTGCATTTACACTAACGCACGACAGTATCAAGTGTGTTATTTGTTTTATAAAATAGTGACACGTAAAAATCAAAACAAACTGCAGTCTACTTAAGTCCTAGTTCAAGATGATGAAAAATACGACGTTGCTATAATACTTGTTAAAAAGTCCATGGAATTCCACATTGATCAAGTTTATTAGTCACCATTTTAGCGATTTTTGCTTCTCATGGTTCAGACTTGGCTTTCAAACTTCGCATTCATAAACAAAATTAAGCAAATTTTGTTTTTTCTACCGCACTCTAACTTTTATGGGGCTTGAGTGTGCAATGTCACTTTTCGTTGCACACCTTCTGCACTCCTGTAAGGATTGCTCAAAAAAGTTGAATGTCACGTGACAAGTTTTGACCAATTGATCACAATGCTTGAAATAATATAGCTATTTTATAAACACGGTTGTCATAAGTAGGACATTTTTAGTTCCGGGCAGCATTTCATGAATATTTATATACTATTTCATTCTGTCATGGCATTTCGATTTTGGGATAGATTTGTGTATAAAGTTATGAATTTTGGACTGTTTGGGTGGTAAGTCCTATTACTAGCACTAGGTGGCAAATGGTGAGCTCCAAACCTGGGTAGAGGATTCTGTGGCTGATAGCTGGTTTTTGTAGCTAGAAGTCTTGTCTGTTCATATAGATTAAATTAATATATATTTACTAAAATCTAACGATTATGATATAACAAAATTTTGTGTATCCTCTATTAGTAATATGTATAGGGAAAGATTGAGCAGGTTGGACCATGATATTTAGACTTTTTGATATTTGTTGTGTTTTCTTCTTTTATTTTTTCTTTTTAAAATTTTGCATAATAAGGGAAGAATGCGGCAGGAGCAGCACGTGTTTATGTGTATATATTATGTCTTGCAGTTATAGAAAATACAACACAATTATATTATTTTTGTATACTTTTATGCTTTTTTTTTGTTTATTTGATTTTGGTTCCACTTATTCATTGAGTTTGCCAATTATGTATACTTTTGCCTTAATTATGTTTATTGTTATGTTTATCCTTTGTTTGTTTTGTATTGTTCATTTTGATGATAATCCAAAATTGTGGATTGAATATCAATAAAATTTGATTTGATTTGATTTGATTTGATTTAAAGATTAAATTTTTGTCTGACTTGTATCCTAGGTGAACGTACTCTTGTTGCTAACATCCGTAAGACGGGTATGACCAGTCAGGAGCTTCCGGAGTGGAAGAAGTCAGCCTTTGGTGGAAACAAGGCATCTTATGGAAAGAAAACCAAGCTATCCATTGTGGAGCAGAGACAGAGTTTACCTATTTATAAACTCAAGAAAGAACTGGTGCAGGTATGAAGAGAGTGTGGGATTCGTATTAACCCATTCGTGACAGGAATTATTTAAAGCCTAATTTGATCAGCTTTTATTCTTCAAGTTGGCAACACCAACATTTTTATTTTATTGCTACATTTTTCTTATAAAACGTCATGTATCTGAAATGAATATAAATTGACAGGAATTATGATGAGAAGTCGAAAAGTTGTCAATTTGCAGGGGAAAATGGTGATTTTAAACTTTCTATCACATTGCCAATTTAAGGATTTTAATGCTTATATTCCTTTAAAAAATTTTCAGCATCAAACAACGAATATTGACGCAACCAGAATCGGCACAGTTTGTGTAGAATTTTTTGCTCTTTCTGCTCATGTATTTGGTATGATTTTTAGGGCTTTGCATCAAAAGATATTAGGCCAAACCACAAAATGTGGATCTCTGTCACGAATGGGTTAACACTTGGATTGCTTTTCTTAGGGCAGTGCCTAATATTTTAAGTTATATGAAGTTTTGTATGACTCACCTCTAGATTTTAATCAAATGATTTGTTGAATCAGTGAGATGTAGTTCACTTCAGAGACTAATATTTTTTTTTAAATTAAAAAGTGTACAATAGTTTAAGTGTTGTTTGATATGTAAAAGAGAAACTTGAGTTCTGGGAAGGGCGGAAAATAATATGGGCTTTCTGATTCTGTTTATGTCAAGAAGAATATCATAGTAAAAAGATTCCCCGAAAGGATTGCTCTTCAAATGCCCTCATATTCAAAATTAGACAAGAAATAGCTGAAATATTCAGGCTGAACATTTCATGCCAGATTTATGTGTGGTCCCATGTACTCCTCTCTGTGGGCAGTGCAAGTGCCTGTTTGTGAAAGTGAGTGAATTTCTTATTATTTGATAATCCCCAAATCTCACTCTGGACAACTACAGTTGCTTTGAAACAGTTATCTTTCACATTGTAATCACAGTAAATATACAATACATAGCAGAGCACATGTAAGGATACTCAGTATATACTGTGCAGTGAGTACATGTCTGTGCCGCAGAGATGACCCCCATATTTACTCTCACATTTCTGTTCCAGTGTATACCATTTTTTTCCTTGAGAAAAAAAGAAGAGAGTAAACCATACCAAGGCGCTGCATTTTTTTTTTTCAGTCCGTCATTCCGGCCAATCTCCCGGTCCTGAAGAACATATCATTTTTGGTGAAAAGCTGAAAACTGATCCCATTCCAGGTGCTTCCCTTGGGCTTCCCCCAGGCTTTCTCCTTTGCATTCTGCACACTCTATTCACTTTCACTGATGCTTTGCTCATCTGTCAATGGTGTGTAGAGCTCATAATTGCATGCACCAGTTGTGTAGTGTCATATATTAAGGATTTGAGATTTTCTACATCTCCAAAGTGCTTCATGGGTAATAGACCCCAAGTTACAACTAGTTCTATACTGAATATCTAGGTTCACACATTATTAACCATACCTCTTTTCTGTTTTTTTCTTGTTCATAGGCCGTGGATGACAATCAGATCCTAATTGTCATTGGTGAAACTGGGAGCGGAAAGACTACCCAGATCACCCAATACATTGCTGAGGCTGGCTACACCGTCAGGGGAAAGATTGGCTGCACTCAGCCTAGACGTGTGGCTGCCATGTCTGTGGCCAAGAGGGTGTCGGAAGAATTTGGTTGCAGACTTGGCCAAGAGGTAAGTTTATTTGTGTGAACAGTGTCTGAAACTGTGAAACATGTCAGGTGATGGAGACATGGGGAGGTGTTGTGGTCCAGTGGGTAGGTATCCAGATTGTTAGCCACTAGGTATGGGGTTCGAATCCCTGCCAAGGCACTAACGTCCATGGGCAGGACATTAATCTACATTTGCCACACTTGACCAAGATGGGGTATTGGGTACCCAGTAGGATTTATTGCTTGAATGCAATAAGTGCTACAACTGCTGGAGCTGGAGCTGGGCTAATAATATCCATAGTCATGGAAGCACATAGAGTCATTACACTATCATGAAATATGGGCTATACCTAAATGGCATATTAATAGTATTATAAGGCCAGCTAGGGCCTTTTCTTATAAAGAGTTGTGTTTGATTCAAATCTATGGTAACTCGATATCAATTGCAGCTCCTATTGCTTTAGACCAATGTTGCAATGGATATCAAGCTGAGGGTAATTTGAATTGATTGCAACTTTCTATTTGAGCCTAGGACACTACCATTGTTGCAGTACACATGGCTCTCAAAAATTTCAAAATAGCAACAAGTGGACCCTACAACGTTGATTTTGCTTTAAAGGGGGTACCCAATGCTGAAACAGTGTTATTTCATTTAAAAGAGCATGATTTCATTAGCAGAAAATCATCTGCCTAAAGTTTTTAAACAAGACGTGTTGCCAAGGAAACCCCCAAATGTGGTAAGATTTCATTATATTTTTGACCCCTCAGCTGTGACCCAGTTTCAACTGGGTACCCACTTTGACGTCATTTTGACGTCAAAGTGGGTACCATGTCGTGCAATTCTAGCAAAATGTGCGCAAGGTATGATACATATTGTACAGTCTAGCACGTAGCACAACTGCAATGCGCGAAGCTGGGCACCAGCTCATACCTCGTACCTCATACTCAAATTTTTTGGTCAACTCTTGACTTTTTATGAGAAAATTAGCCAAAATGCATTGATTTCAATTGAAAATCGTCAAATTTTTAATGTTATTCTTCTTAGAATTCTATTCTCGATCATATATCAAAAAAAAAATTACCATTATGTAATCACTTTAAAGGTGCTTTCACACATGATGCCACAGTGTGGTGACACACTGTGGTGCCACACTGTTTTCTTCACACATGGTGGGACTTTGTGTCACCACATATGCTTATGAACGCGCAGTAATGCGTGAACTCTCAATAAGAGAGCATATTGTCACCCACAACTAATCTACAAAACTGTATAGTTAATTGCTCCAAAATTTCAATTTATTTTTTAATTAAGTATGCTAATTAATGCTTGAAATCAGAATGTGGCTCTAAATCATCAAATAAAGCTCAAAAACTGCTAATTTTTGGTGTAGATACTATTTGTACTATTCTTAGCAAATGTACTTGAAAAAAAAATTGGTATCAGATTTGATATCTTATGTATTTTATTGTATTTTGAATTTCCTATGTATTTCTTTGTTTTTTAACCTTTTATCTTTAATTGTTTTTTAACCTTTTATTTTAAATTGTTTTTGTGATGAAATTTGTTGGGAACACTTTTGCGATCATAGACAGCATAGAATTAATTAATTTTAATCAGTTTTATTCTGCTTAGTCATAGAAAGCTTTCCATTGGCAAATACCAGTTTAATGCTGTAATGCCTTGATAGTGCTAATAGAGGGATAACATATCATCATGCCATACTGTAAGTTAAACGGTATCGTGTTGCATCATACAGGTTGGCTACACTATCCGTTTCGAGGACTGCACCTCGCCTGAGACCAAGGTCAAGTACATGACAGATGGTATGCTTCTGAGAGAGTGCCTAATAGATCCGGACTTGTCTCAGTATTCGGTCCTCATGTTGGACGAGGCTCATGAGAGGACCATTCACACCGATGTCCTCTTTGGACTTCTGAAGAAAGCGGTCAAGAAGAGACCTGACCTTAAGCTTATAGTGACGTCAGCCACACTGGATGCTGTCAAGTTCTCTGCGTATTTCTTTGAAGCTGTGAGTAATCTTTACAAGCTATGACCAGATGTCCAAACTTTCTGACTGATAAAAATGGTGGGGGAAAACAAACTGTGTGTACTTATCCTTACATTGAAATTAGAATTTATCCTATAGATATGTTGAGTTTAAAATGTATTTATAAATTAATTACAATTTTGACATTTCTGGTTTGTGTTACCTTGTTAAATTGTTCCTTCTGTGTGATTTTTCTACAACAGGAAGAAGAAGCTTTGTGGAATATATCAGTCATAAAATGAAATGCTCCCGATTGTCTATGTAATCTGAATTTATGCAAAATATGAACTGTGCAGTCAACTTTGCTTGACTTCTATCATTTGCAGATTATGTTCAAATTGTATAAATTTCTTTTGCTTTAACTTTTTTTTTTTTAGCTCAGCTTAATGAAAAATATGCAGGATTCCTTCCTTCATCTTGAGTAGGTCAGTGAATGCATGAATAACTTTTAATCGTCTTTCTTACAACCAGCCTATTTTCACTATTCCTGGTCGTACATTCCCTGTGGAGATACTTTACACCAAGGATCCAGAGACAGACTATCTGGACGCCTCTCTCATCACCGTCATGCAGATACATCTTACTGAACCTCCAGGTATGACATGTTGAGGGTGGTGGCGGTGATGGTGATGATGGTGATGATGATGATGGTGGCAGTGATGGTGGTGATGGTGGTGGTGGTGGTGGTGATGGTGGTGGTGGTGGTGGCAGTGATGGTGGTGATGGTGTTGTGGTGATGATGGTGGTGGTGGTGGTGGCAGTGATGGTGGTGGTGGTGGTGGTGGCAGTGATGGTGGTGATGGTGTTGTGGTGATGATGGTGGTGGTGGTGGTGGCAGTGATGGTGGTGATGGTGTTGTGGTGATGATGGTGGTGGTGGTGGTGGCAGTGATGGTGGTGATGGTGTTGTGGTGATGATGGTGGTGGTGGTGGTGGCAGTGATGGTGGTGATGGTGTTTGTGGTGATGATGGTGGTGGTGGTGGTGGCAGTGATGGTGGTGATGGTGTTGTGGTGATGATGGTGGTGGTGGAGGTGATGGCGGTGGTGGTGATTATAATAATGGTGATGGTAGAGCTGCCGTTCAATGACATAAGGAAGCAACTCTGATTTGTTTCAAAGTTGACTTTTTCTTGATTTTTATACTCTACATGATTACGAAGGAATTTACGGTTAAGCCCAAACGAAAAGCCTACGTGAAATTTTGATAGGCCTATGTGTGATTGTGTAGGGCCTCACACTATTGCATGTAGGCTGTAAGCTTTTCATTTGGGCTTTACTGTAGGTCACATGACATATCAAAAGGAAGCAACTCCATAGTTTATCTCTGAAATGGACATATTTGTTGATGGTGATGATGGTGGTGGTGGTGGTGCTGCTGCTGATGATGGTAGTGGTGGTGATGGTTGTGTGGATTGTGTTGATATGGCAGAATTGGTGGTTGTGATGATGATGGTGATAGTGGTGATAGTAGTGGTGGTGGTGATGATGATGATTATGGTAGTGATGGTAGTGATGGTTTGTGTGGATTGTGTTGATGTTGGCAATAATGATTGTGATTGGGGGTGATGATGGCCCCATTCACAGTAATGGTGGTTCGTAAGTTGGTTTAATTGTGCTCACTTTTCAAATACTGGTACATCTTTGTACTAATTACTCAATCCGTGCTTGTTCCAAATTTTCACAGAGAATAGCATTCTAGCATTAAAAAAAAAAAAAAAAAATCATTAGCATTTTATATTTGCCAATCAAATTCTTTGCATTCAGTACCAAATCCCCCAATCTTTTTGTTGTCCTCACCAGGTGACATCCTGCTTTTCCTGACTGGTCAGGAGGAGATTGACACGGCCTGTGAGATCCTCTTTGAGAGGATGAAATCTCTTGGCCCTGAAGTACCAGAATTGATCATCCTACCGGTCTACTCTGCCCTACCAAGTGAGATGCAGACCCGAATCTTTGACCCTGCCCCTCCTGGTAGTAGAAAGGTAAGGACGAGAATCAAGAGATAGAATTATTGGCTACGTCACCAATCTGTAGAAATATGGGCTGCTCTTGGAGAACCTCACCATCTGTGCCTTAGACACAGAGCTGACAACAGTGACCTCTGTTTATGGGCTGGTTGTCTGTACCCTAATATGCAAAATGCACAACAGTAGTAATATGGTAGTACTATAGTAGTAGTACGGTATCACATTGCTAAGAACAGGGCAGGGCAGGACTACGGTATACTATCAGTTTCCAGTACAGTACACACTGAGGCCAACAGAGAGCCGCCGATGCATTATGGGGCACTATGGTGCTCTGCCTGAATTAATGAAGCCATACTGGAGTACTGCTGTTTTTTATTACCATTGTAGTCCCGTTGCTCGCTCCTGCCGTGCAACGGCAGAAATTTTGAGCATGCTCCAAAATTTCTACCGTTGCTTGCCATTGCTAATTTTAACGCTCTTGGTCTGACGAAGTCCAGACTGTTGTTAGCAATGTGAAACCGTTGCACTGTCGTACTAGTACCGATCCTCCCAAATTGACAAATTTGTGCTCCACTATAGCTCCGGTGAGCCAAATCGGCTAGGTGTGACAGTGCCATGAAGCTTTGTAGCCAAGAAGTACATGAAGTTATCATTCTTTTATTGTATTAAATCCTGCTTTGCTAGATAAAGACACCAATCTTTTTTAGCCCCTCTCGGAATAATGATGATGATATTAATACATAGGATTTTTAAAGCGTCATTTTCCATATTAATTAAATGCTCAAGGCACTTTTAGGTAGTTTGAAAGATAGAGATAAACGTAGATTTGGATAACTTGATTAATGAGTTAATTGATTTTCTATAATTTCCACACAGGTTGTGATTGCCACCAACATTGCTGAAACTTCTCTGACCATTGATGGTATCTACTATGTGGTGGACCCAGGCTTTGTCAAACAAAAGGTGTACAACTCCAAAACAGGCATGGACCAATTGGTCGTTACCCCCATCTCTCAGGCTCAAGCCAAACAGAGGGCGGGAAGGGCAGGCAGGACAGGTCCAGGCAAGTGCTACCGTCTGTACACTGAGCGAGCTTACCGAGACGAGATGCTTCCCACAGCTGTGCCAGAGATCCAGCGCACCAACCTGGCTAGTACCCTTCTGTCATTGAAGGCAATGGGTATTAACGACCTCCTGGCATTTGACTTCATGGATGCACCGCCCACTGAAACATTGATCACTGCCATGGAACAGCTTCATTCGCTCAGTGCGCTTGATGATGAGGGGCTGCTCACCAAGCTGGGAAGGAGGGTAAGGAGTAGGAGGAAAAGGATGATGATGGTGGTGATGATGATGATAATGATAGTGATGTTGGTGATGGAAGGTAATGATGGTTGGTGGTGATGATGATGATGGTGATGATGGTGATGATGGTGATGATGGTGATGATGGTGATGATGATGATGATGGTGATGATGATGACAGTGATGATGATGGAAGAGAAGGATAATGATGGTTGTGTTAACTTGGTGGTAATATTGATGTTGGTGGTGATGATGGTGATAATGATTCTGATGATGGTGATGAAAAGTAATGATAGTTGGTGGTGATGATGATGATGATGATGATGATGATGATGATGGTGGTGGTGATGATAATGATGGTGGTGGAAGACAAGAATAGTGATGGGAAGGAGGGTAAGGAGGAGTAGGAGGATGAGGATGACGATAGTGATGATGATGGTGATGATGATAATGATAGTGATGATGGTGATGGAAGGTAATGATGGTTGATGGTGGTGATGATGATGATGGTGGTGATGATGATAGTGATGATGGTGGTGGAAGACAAGGATCGTGATGGTTGTGGTGTTAGTGGTGATGATGGTGATGATGATGATGATGTTGATGATGATGCTGGGGATGTGGCTGAAAAGGATACATATTCCATTTCATTTACATGATTTGTCATCTCATGATACTGTTGTCGTGACATTTAAGTTTTTCATAGGAGCAACACTGTTTATCACAGTGTTTCATAGAGGTTTGTGTCATTTTGGCAATGCATGAATGAGCATGCAGAAATAAGCTTTCTGTAATTCATGTTCTCTGGCTTTCCTAGATGGCCGAGTTTCCTCTGGAGCCCATGCTGTCGAAGGTTCTCATTATGTCTGTTCATCTGGGATGCAGTGAAGAAACTCTCACAGTAGTATCTATGTTGTCTGTCCAGAACGTCTTCTACAGACCCAAGGTAAGATTTTGGAACTTCCACTAGTGAAAGTGTATGGGACTAGGCCCTTTTTTTTTCTTCTTTCCTTTCCAAATTTACATACTCATGCTTATTATAAAAGTTTTTGTTTGTTTGTTTTAGGTTTGTTTATATTTTTTCCCACTTAAATTCATATTGTATTGATTTCTATATCCTCAGCCTCCAAACCACAGCACTTAGTAAGGAGACTTGTTTCA
Organism: Echinometra lucunter; assembly: GCA_029962745.1. Lineage (NCBI taxonomy): Eukaryota > Metazoa > Echinodermata > Echinoidea > Camarodonta > Echinometridae > Echinometra > Echinometra lucunter. The sequence continues at coordinate 22,759,238 of CM057167.1, forward strand.
CCAAAGCTATCATTCGCTTTATTTTGAAAGTCCTCTTTTTTTATTTCATACATTGTAGTAGGCTTGATTATACTCAAATATCATGTGATTTTTAATTGATGTTTATATTGTATCAGGGCTCCACACTAACATTTTTTTCTGAGGGTCCGGCCGGGTGCCCATATTTCCATATTTTGAATTTTTGAGCGCCCGGGGTGAAGTTTTGAGCGCCTGGAATAATTTCCGTTACAAGAAGAATATGCACTAAAATCAACCAAACCAGGGGTGATCCAACAATTCACCTTGCATTTAATGAATCAACAATAACCCCGATTTTCATTGTGTAATTCCTATTGAAAAAATGTGTGGCTTCGTCGAGAATATTCTTAATTTTGTCGTGCTAGTCGAATGTACACTCGGAATGAAGACACATTTCACGTTTCACTTTAGTCGTATACACGCCCGATCAGGTCTCTAGTCTACACGAATGTGAAAATTTCCACCGACTCGGCAACTTAACTTCAACTCAAGAATTATCCCCCACAATGTTTAATTATGGCTGAAATCACGAATTAGTTTTACATTTGAAAGTTTGAAGGTACGGTGGTGTCAATTTATTACGCTAAAAATGCCTAGAATTCACCTCAGATTGTCTTTTGTGATCATCGCTTGCGACCTACAAACTGAGTTTCTAGTCTGACCAGATCGACTCTCGCAATCACAAATGAAAGCATCCAAGGAAAAAAACATGTTTATATGCACTGTATGCGGACGTGAGTGAAAACTAATTTTGGCCAATGCACTAGTTCAGCCCTGACGTAACTGTACTTATGAGTGAAGGAGCTCATTCACGTAATCATGAAAGAAAAATGAACGAAAGCTCTACGAAAGTATGACGAGTCTTGACAAGATATTTTTGAAGAAATAATTGAATGAAAAACGAACGGACATTATTAAAAGAAAAAAAAACAACAGCATTAATTCTTGCAAGCAAGAGCTTGTTCATTAGTGCCCTTCTGGCTTCTTATTAAATTTTGTGGTGGGAATGAAACCATTCACTGATTCAGGCCAAGTTCGATTTCGAATCATGAAACAAAAGTATGACAAGATATTTTCGAATAAATGAATGAATGAAAAACGAACGGACATTATTTTTTAAAAATCCCAAAACATTCATACTTGCAAGCAAGAGCTTGTTCATTAGTGCCCTTCTTACTAAATTTTGAGGTGATATTGAAATCATTCAGGCCAAGTTCGATTTCAAATCATGACTGTATGCTCTGCGCCACGCTTGTACACAGTAATCGTAATGTCAGCGTAACATAGATTGAATGAATAGAATTTGTGTACTACACTGTATGTCGGTACACTTCCAGGTTTTAGCGCTTCAGGGTTTAACGCCATCTTTTGGTGATTGATTTATTTCTGAATTAACGAATTCGTGACGTGAAAATTTATTGGAGAATAGCAAGCAAATTTGGATTACTTTCACTTTATTTGCCCTGGATTTTTGTTTGTCCTCACAGAAAGAGATAGGAGGGAATGATTTGGAATTATATCAACTACTAGTATAAGCGTTACCGTTCTTTTAACCTGCTTTATCGTCGATCTTAATGGAAATATTTTGTTGGTTGGGGGTTATTCCTCAGGCTGCTAACCGTCGATTAACCGTCAGATATAAATTTCTGAATACCAAAAATGGTCTTGTAAAAGGGCTATGTCTATTTTTCAATACGCTCATGATCATGATTAACAACAAAGTCACTACACCGCTCATGCATCCACATTATGCATGACTATAGGCATTGTCTGTGCGTGCTACCGTCCCCGTCAAACATGCCGTTTCACACACACATGCACACACAACATGCTCATCTACACACAAGAGCTAATGCTACACATCAGTGGATAAGATGGAAGACAGTGCGTCCTTATTTTCTTACCGCCGAGCATTTTAATCTTTTCGGGGGAATAAAATTTCAGGCGCCCGGTCGGGCGCCCATATTTCTTCCATTTTCATTTTTAAGCGCCCGGCGGTCCAATCTAGGCACCCATGTGTCCCGGGCGCCCGCTAATGTCGAGCCCTGATTATATGATACATGTGCATGTACATACATTTGTTTTGTTTTTCATTTTTTTGAGATGGAAATAGAGGAACGGATGAACGTAACTCAGAGTGCATGACCTTGATCTTTTTTCTCATGCCAGTTAGCTCGCTTTGACATTCTATGTCTGTTATACTTGAGCCTTGATTTATCCTGTAGGAATATCTGAGTGATATATAATCTGTCATGATAATGCCCATTTTAGCGGGTATTTTGGTGTTGAATATTTTCAAGGAATGAATGATGTTTTCTAAATTACCAAAATCAAGATGCTTTTGAAAGAATTGGTCCATTTCTGAGACAGAATGAATACCTAACATTACCTTGGACTCAGCTACTCTCACCATACATGTAAGTATACCCTAAATCTCAGTAGTATCTCCAGCCCTAACCTTATTTTACTGGACAAATTGAAGATTGAAACAACTGTTGCTCGAGCACGTGTGGCATTTCTGATATCATTTCTTTGGATTGTGCAATCTTGAAAAGTACTCCCTTGATAAAAGTTGACGTTGAGCCTTGCAGTGTCTCATTTCAAAATCTCTTTTCCCTTTCAGGACAAGCAAGGTCTAGCTGACCAGCGCAAGGCTAAGTTCCACCAGCCAGAAGGAGACCATCTCACCCTACTGGCCGTCTACAACTCCTGGAAGAATAACAAGTTCTCCAATCCCTGGTGTTTTGAGAACTTTGTCCAGGCTCGTACACTGCGCAGGGCTCAGGATGTACGCAAGCAACTACTAGGAATCATGGACAGGTAGGAATAAACTGCAGAAGATGGAAAGAATCGAAATATAGGCGCTTGGAGGTATTACAGTAGAAGCTTGTTAAATGGATGCTGTTGATTTAAACTTCCAGTGTAGCATAGTTATTTTGCCAATTGTAAATTCCTTTTTTGTTTTCTGTTGTATTTGAGCCGTAGCATAACGTCGCTGGGGCGAAATAACCTTGTATCTCAAAAAAAGTAAAATGTTCAGAAAAGTGAAATAACATGGCTGCCATTGCACTATGATAAATGGGACTGCCTTCCCTTTGACATGTCTCTTCGTTCCCCTTTGGTGGTCAGGGGCGCTTGTTCCCTTTTGCCAGGCAACCGACGAGTTATAATTTGTTTTTGGTAATAGCTTTGTTGGATTCTTTTTTTTTAACTTTATTTTTAAATTAAAAGACTCTCCCTTTTGCGATTATACAATGTAAAATTGCAATCAATATCTTGCAATTACAGGCACAAGTTGGATGTAGTGACATGTGGAAAGAATACGGCTAGGGTACAGAAAGCTATCTGTAGTGGTTTCTTCAGGAATGCAGCTAAAAAGGTAAGATGCTAGACCTATCAAAAGTTATTAAAGAGTTGAAATAATGTCCAATAATCCAATGTATTGTTTTCCTAGAAAATTGTATTAAAGCACATTCAAGCTTTTCAGCGATTATTCAGTGGGTAGGTCAGTGTTTCAAATGCTTTGAATACTATTGGAAATGTGCTGCATAAACGTTCATCCATTTTATTTTTGCAGTGCACATTTGATAGTTCAGCATTAATGCATAGATCATCATAAGCTGTGATGTCACATTTTGCCCACCTTTAAATGAATTTGATTGGTCCACACCTTTTTGCCATCAGGAGGCAAAAATGATGCTTTTTGCCTTGACATGTTTTCTTTCTGCCTTCTCATACACCATTCATTTATGCTGAAAAAAAAAAAAAAAAACGTGGGGGGGGGAGGGGGAGGGGGTTTTACGGGGGATTTGTTCTTTGGGTTTTGCTGCTTTTTGCTGACTAAAAGTCAAGTGACTAAATTCTCTATTTATAGGATCCTCAGGAAGGCTATAGGACTCTCGTTGACAGCCAGGTCGTCTATGTTCATCCGTCAAGTGCCCTCTTCAACAGACAACCAGACTGGTAAGTGAAATGGACTGTAATGTTCAAGTACTGCACTCATGTTTTGACTGTTGCAGCAAAAAAAAGTAGTTTGATTGAAATCTCTAGTGCAGTATTCTAATAAAAAATATTCAACTTAGAGCTTGTTCTATTGGACACCTGGTATGACCTCGTATTTTGTCACCCGCATCACCTTGTATTTTACAGCTACTTGAACTATTTCTACTGAGCAATTAAATATGTAGTGATGAGATGTAATGGAATGGAACTTGTAAAATGGGGTGAATCGGGAAGTCGCGTACAGTGTACCATAAGGTCAAAGATCAGGTTGCCAGTGCACTGCGTTATGGGAAGGTAATGATCAGGTGAATAACGCGTGGAATCTCCAGTAAAAATTCAAGACTTCCGGCACACCCGCAAATTTCGTTACCTGCTCTGTTTCTACTGAAAATCGCCCCTCGCGTTACCTTGCATCATCCACGTAGAAAGGTGGACGATGGATCACCTCACATTACCTCGCATCACCATCTACCCAATGTGTTTCTACGGAAGAAAAATTTGAGGTGTTACCTGCATCACCTCACATCACCTCGCTTTACCTTGCATCACCTCGCGTTACCGCAAATTTTTATTGTCAGTAGAAACACACTCTTAGAGAAGAGTCAAGCCAACATTTTACTCGTAATGATTCAGGTGCTTTTGTTCTTACATCCTAGAAAAAAGTTTGATTTATGATCTTTTATCCTAGAATTCATTGGATGTTAAGGATTAGTAACATATTTCTGTGGTGAGCCTACTGAATTATAGGGAACAGAATTATTACAGTTAAACTAATTAGGGAAAGAGGGGAAAGACTGCAGTAATATATTAAATATATCATAAATTACAGTGGAATAGAGTGAGTTCAAATGCATAACATTCACTTTTGTAAAGGTTCAATCCAGGTTTCACAATTATCATTAAAAATGAAGGTGTGATTTACTTGTTCCAAGATAAAAATGATGTTTCTCATATCTGGAGCACAGACATTTATTCTGAAAGTAGGTATTCCTCTCAAACATATCTGTACAATTGCTCTTTTTGATGTATTCCTGGTTTCTTTCCTTTTTTTATTTGCAGGGTGATTTATCATGAACTTGTGCTGACAACCAAGGAGTACATGAGAGAGGTCACCACAGTGGATCCAAAGTGGTTTGTGGAACTAGCATCTTCTTTCTTCCGCTTCTCTGACCCGACCAGACTGAGCAAGGCTAAGAAGCAGCAACGTCTTGAGCCTCTCTACAACAAGTATGAGGAGCCCAATGCATGGAGGATATCCAGGCAGAGATTGCGTAGAAACTGAGCAGGGTAGCATCTTAGGGATATGGCTGCTCTTGGCTTTGAACTTTCATGAAAATGAACAGGTGGGACTGAAGTCTTCAGATATCACAGAATGTTTCTTCAGTCTTAAGACTACATGGAAAATCTGTACATTGAGGATATCTAGGCTGAGATTGCACAGGAACTCAGCAAGTCTGTGTGTTGCCTACCTGTAGAGTATGGCTAATTTCAGTATTGAACTTTCATGAAAACGAACAAGTGGAACTTGAAGATGAACTGGAGGACTGGTCATGTGATCATAATGTGAAAGAAACTGTTCCAAAGCAACTGGGAGAGTTGGATTGGTTGCGTATAAACACAAATATCTGGTGTGAGATTAGGATATTATCGAATTGATGAGAAATTCAATTAGTTTCCCCATAAGGTACTTACACTGCACAAAGAAATGAGTATATGGAACCACACACAAATCTGGCATGAATGTTACACCCAAACTATTCAGCTTTTTCTTGTCATATTTCCAATATGAGGGCATTTGAAGATCAATCCTTTCTAGGGGACAGTTTTACTATGATATCCTTCCTAACTGACATGGAAAAAAATGAGAAAGCTCGCAAATTATTTTTCACCTTTCCCACAATTTCAAGCTTCTCTTTAATGGGGTGTTGCAAGAAAATTGCAATCAATTGCAAGTTGCAACTAATTGTCACTGGCCAATCAAAATCATTGTTGCATGCATGTCTTCTTAAAAGGGCAGACCCTGAGCCAATCAGAATGGTTGTTTCAAAATTAGCAATTATTTGCAATTGATTGCAAGTTGCAACTGATTGTCACTGGCCAATCAAAATCATTGTTGCATGCATGTCTTCTTAAAAGGGCAGACCCTGAGCCAATCAGAATGGTTGTTTCAAAATTAGCAATTATTTGCAATTGATTGCAACTTTCTTGCAACACCCCGTTAAAGCTTCTGTAATGGGGTGTTGCAAGAAAGTTGCAATCGATTGCAAGTTGCAACTGATTGTCACTGGCCAATCAAAATCATTGTTGCATGTATGTCTTCTTAAAAGGGCAGACCCTGAGCCAATCAGAATGGTTGTTTCAAAATTAGCAATTATTTGCAATCGATTGCAACTTTCTTGCAACACCCCATTAGAAGCATCCTGCAATCAGTTTCCCAATTCTACAAAGCAGTAGACTCCGTCTGGAGGGAGGTTTTTCATGCAGAGATGGCGTAGAATAAAGCCTTGTAGTGCCTGTTGCAGAGGAAAAGCAACTTTGAATGAACTTTGAAATTATGAATAATAAACATGCTTTTATCTCAAAAAATACCCGGAAGAGGAAACCTTCCAGTTATTTTTGTTCTACCAATTTTATTCTTTTCAAAATACCAGGCTCCGATTGACTGTAGAACCTAACTTAACCTTCCACTAATGTATTTAAGATATGACTAAATTCTCTTCTGGTAGATAGATGGGAGAAACCATGTGTCACAGCTGTAGATTGTGTCATGGATTAACTGGTGTTAAAGTACACATTCAAAGAAAATCACAAATATGGCAAATGATGTATCACTAGAAACTGGAAAGCTAACAGATAGCAATTGTATCAGTTTTACATCAACTACATATCAGGTAATTTAAAAATAATACAAATAAAACCACCTCCCAGCATCTGTGATATAGGAGCGATTCGCAAAAAAAAAACGTTTTACTGACGTCACAAACGGGTTCAACCCTGTCTGAGCAGATGACTTCCAATACAGAATGAAGATAATTGCAGTGCAATTATTTCTCAAATAATAAAGAATTTAGTATATTATAACATGCTCATTTTTACACAATTCTAAAAGGGAAATGAAACCAATTCTAATAACTGAAATCTCATTTTTGTAAATATACAGGATAAGAGTTAATGAACAATCAAAGAAACCACACTTTCAAATCGAAAAGCTCGCCGAATGATTGCATGGGCGGTAGTCGCTCCCTCTTGAAACGCCAAACATAGCGCAGTGTGTGCAGCTGAAAATGCAGTTGCGTCTATTTTGTTGATTCCTTTATCACTGTAACGCCTCATTTTCCATCTAAATGATACCATGCACGGGGTTTAGTAAAAAGAATAGATTAAACATTTAGACTGATGCTAATGAAGTGAAAGAAATAACTGAATAGAGGACGACAAAAGAGGCACTGAAAATGTGTGAGATGGGACATCGTCTGCTTGTGTAATTGACATTCCACCCGTGACGTCGCACATCTCAGCGGTGTTTGGAGAGCTCTTCAGGTGCTATGTCGAGGCTGTATTTTAGCGCCTGCTAATTGATAATAATTATACTTCAAATATTTCTGAGGGATGTATTTTGACAAACTTGTTCAATCTAAGCTTCACCTACACAATTATGAAAATTGAGTCAGTTTTTGAATCAATGAATATCTACTTTAATGATTTGAGACATAAAGTTCCATCTGTCTAAAGTGAGGAATATTGATCATCATCCTTGCTACCAATGTGTTAACCCGTTGAGTACTAACGTCGAGATGATTTGGGTTGGCGTCTATGGAAAATGTGCATTGTACCAAAATCATATCATATCCAGTGGGTAAAAGAGAAATAAACATTCAATCCATCTCCTTTTCAGTTATCTTTTGTAGTTTAATGCACTTTAGGAAACAATTTGTAAAGAGCAATAAGATTTTAAAATCAAGTTTCCTAAACAGTTTTTACCTTTTTATTATTTTTTGTGTACATGTAGTTGCATTCTTTTAAAAATCAAGTGCTCTGTTTTCGAAAAAATGGATGAAACTCTCTTTCAAAATGATTATAATGGGGAATTTTACCTTTTAATGATTGATTTTCTTACCCTCTCCGCCTTTTTCTTACTTTGTATTTCTTAATGCCCAGCACCTAAGCAAAGGGAAGTGGAGGGAGGGAGTTCTAACTACAGTAGACATATCAAGGATGACAAGCTAATGTAAATTTGTAAAATATTATCGAAGCTTGTAATAGAAATGAATATGTAAAGATGTAATCAACAAATAGAATCGAATGAAAACCTCTGATGATATTTATGCAGTTTATTTATCTTGTCTAACTTAAAATAATGATTCCTGTGTGTTGTAATGATGAGAAATGAGGGTATGTTATGAAAGTGATTTGAATTGCAAAATTTCTTATTGAAATAATTTGAGGCTTATTGGTTTATACATGCATTGGTATAGAGTGAAAACTGACAAAGGGCTGTACACAGGTAATTCTTGAAAAATAATATCTCTAGTTTATTTGACTGGGGCATTCAGTATAATAACAGTAATAATCATAATAATGCATGTGATTCCTAATGAAAAATGACAGATGAAGTTTACAATAATATTTTCAAAAACATCAAGGAAGTGCAGGAAATAACACGATAGTGCACTGGGCAGTTTTTCTAATGAAAATTATTTGCAATATATTTGGCTTGCGCATTCAAAATAATAATTTATGAAACTTTATTCAAAACATTTGATACTGAAAGAGAAAGCTCACAGTGTGACATTACAAGAACCATTTATGTAAAGGAGGAAAACATAAAGGAAGAAAAATGTTATATAGGCTGCAGGTTAGGAATAAATGACAATTTGGCTTGCACCTGGTGTTTACTGAGTAAATGAAGTGATATATACATGTATTTGTTTACTTATCTCTATTTTTTTGGAATTGAGTTATCTTGTTTATTCGCTTATTCATGAGGTAATTTACTCATCCATTCTTTTATTTTCTGGTATTTACTTATTTCTGGCAAATAGACCATGGATCACATTCAAAATGCATTTAATGAATAAAGGAATAAACAGGATATTCTAAAATCATATATAAAGGTTTTTTTTTCTCCATGATAAAAAAGCAATGTTCAATTCATAGCTATATTATGGATGACCCGACCACAATAATGCTTTCTTGATATGAGAGAGTACATGTTTTAGCATTGGTATGCGAGTGCATATCACTGTAAAATAGTGCTTACAGCTGAGCAATTATGGGAAAATATGTGTCCAAACCAGGCTTCATTACACTTCAAATGACACGAAGCAATATCAGTTCACAGTGTCAAAGGTAGCTGTATAACGAAGGAAACTAGCACCGAGTGAGAGTCGTTTTTTTTTAAATAAGTGGATTTATCTGACAAAATAGAATCATGGCAAATTTTGTATAATCCTGTCCCAGACGTGTTTGGCAAATGGAAATTAGGAAAAAAATCTGGAAGAGTCGTAAAGCCACATATTTTCTTCTCACATGCTCAGTGATGCTTAGAAATAAAAAAGTATATATAAATATTTTCTACATTCACATAATATTGAGGCATATTTAATAATTCCTCTTAATCACACTAGTCTGAATGGAATGTACAGAGCATGTTTGTTTTCTAAACATTCAAGTATAAATCAGGGTGCCTCAATAATTCGTCCTTCAACAAAGTAAATGATTACCCCTTTACTTGAAGTGTACATACTGTGTTTTCTTGGGGGGGGGGGGGGGACTAGCTGGATCCAAGTGCAATTCAACTTATGGAGAATTTAAAATATGTTAAAGATTACTTACAAATTGTCTAGTACTGTTTTCCCCATTTTAAATTGCATTGTAGTTTTAACTGGGTTTCAGACAATAATTGCAACCTGAATGTACTCTTCTGGTATTTCAACAGGAATATGTTAGTTGGGATGTGATTTGTATGAAGACACAAGATAATTGATAAAATACTATCTCCATTATAAACATTATGTATAATAGTTTTTTATTTTTACATTTGATATCGTTGATCATGCACCCTTTTGGCCCCTTTATCTTCTTCACCTTGGCCGCCCTGTATCCATGTCTTTGTTCTTCTACCCACTCTATTGGTGTATACACTATGAACATGACGGACAAAGAAAGCGGAAAAAATAAACAACCCCTCATTCTACCCTTCACAATGGTTCTGGTAGTCAAAAGAACATCCTTTGACCGCTATTGTCTAAAATATGTGGAACAGGTGTCACATGCATATTCACCTGGAACTACATGATTAAATATAATAGCTGTGAAAGGATGATCTTTTGACTACCATAACCATTGTGAAGGGTAGAATGAGAGGTTGTTTATTTTGTCCGCTTTATTTGTCCACCATGTTCATAGTGTATTGCTCTCTCTCTCTCTCTCTCTCTCCCTCTTTCTTGCTCTCTTTACTCCCACTCTCTCTTTGACTATTGTTTTTTTTCCTCAAGTTCTCTTCCCTCTCTTAGTTTGTCTCTCGGTCACCTCAGACTCTGTCTGCAACTCCCTTTATCTTTTTACTATTTTTTTCTTCCTCTCCCGGTTCCCCCTTCTTTTGTACATAATTCCCTTCTCTGAGTAATGTAGGCGCTGTGGCTCAGTGGTAGAGCAGTGGCATCATAGCTGGGAGTACCCAGGTTGGAAACCAAGTGGATGTGCTAATACCCTTTGGTATAAAGGTATTAATCCTCATTAACAAGTCCTTCGGAGGGGACCTAAGGCCGTCGGTCCCCAGGGGGGTGTTTCATAAAGCTGTTCGTAAGTTACGAACGACTTTTCGAACGACTGGAATATGTTCTTGGGTGCTAATCAGATTCTCATTCATTTACATGTAGCATAAGAAGGTATCATCAGTCTTGCGTAAAGTCGTTCGTACAAACAGCTTTATGAAACATCCCCCTGGTTGCTTACTAATAAGCATAGACATGTATTCTTAGCAGTCGGGTAAAATAACCAACCATTTAACCATTTAACCCTTTAACCATTAATTTACACTAAAACATGCTGTTAGTCCAGCTTAGTGTAGAGGGAGGCAAAGCCAAACGTCATTAACTCTTCTTTCCTTTCCATTCTAGATACTTATTGCATTAGGAATCTCCTTTGGGTTTAGATATGTGTATTTCTCTTCGCGTGTTTCGTTCCTTTCATCAATGATGGCGCCAACTTTCAGCAAGTCTGCTTTGAACCTGAAAGAGAGAAAGAAAATAAAATATATTATTAGGAATTCGAATCATTTGAAATAGGGTTTGAAGGAAATATTTCAAAATCCCTGTATTTGCATGACTCATGATTCTAATATTCAAGTCAGCATTTATTTGTGCGATAAAAAATATATTGCAATATTTTAAGTCAATTATAGAGAATATTTTCCATGCTGATGAAGTAGTGGAAGTCGGCTAAAGTTGAGAATGGTTGGAGCTTGCAAAATAGAATAGAGCGACATTACACTTGTTCGAGTAGTGTGACGAGATTCACTCATTCTGTGCCAACTATTTGAGTTTGTGTCCAGCTCGGTACCAAACTCGAGTGTGCGAGTCCAACATGGCAGTCAATTCGAAGGTGAGTCGAACTCGGCACTCGAGTACATGTAACTTGAAATTGTGCCCAAGTCATCATTCAAGTTGAGTGTGAACCTGACTCGTAACCCGACTGAAAAGTGTGAGTCCAGCTGATGGTCAACGCCAGAGTGCGTCCAACTTGGTATACAACTCGGATATCGATGCTTGTCAACCATGGAGGTATCATCTCGCGAGTGTGTCGAATTCAACATTTAATTCGAGTGTAAGTCCGCTATAAATAGGCACTCGGATGTGATTGCTGAGTGTCGTGACTCGTCTCGACTGCTGAGCGTCGAGTTTGAGTCCAAGCTGGCACTCAGTTTGAGTGTAAAAGGCGAGTGTATTAATTCTTCCGTCGCTCAACTCGGTTATGAGTCCAATTCTGTATAAAAGTCGGCATTCTAATTAGTTAGGTCATCAGGATATATCAACATTAAGAGGAAATTCTTACTGTTTCAATGCGTTGAGGCTCACGGTGTCGTGTAGATACTGCACTTCAAAGTCTCCTAGTCCATTGGTGCCCCGGTCACTGAGTAGCTTGGTGACTAACATGATACTCAAGGTCATATCCTTAGGGGGCATCTGGGCCAGGATGTCCTTCTCTGTTCGGTCAGTCTGTTTGGAAAGATGGAGAGAACACGACCGATGTTTGCGCGGGAGAAGGAATGGTGTGAAGATACTGGGGGCGGGGATATGATGCAAAATATGATCTACTCGATGCTCCAGAAAAGGACTCGGAATAATAACAATAATGATTAATAATAATAATAATTACAAAAAAAAAAAAAAAAAAAAAAAAAAAAAAAAAAAAAAAAATAATAATAATAATAATAATAATAATAATAATTAATAATAATAATAATGATAATAAAAATGATAATAAAAAATAACAATAATAGAGAATACATATATGTGCATAATAACTCGAACAGTTCTTTCAGCGCTTTCCAATTATTAGTGCAAACAACAGTACATACAACATATTTTATACTGATTAAGTAAAATGTATAACAATATAGTAATTACGAGAAGATACAATAAAATTCATTAATGGCTGCACGTATTTACAATGAGCTAACAGTATTACAAAATCAAGAAAATGGGCTTATAAAACTTAACTAATTTGCTTAAATGCACCATGCCTATACTTGTCTAGTAGATCATGTTCATAACATACCTTGTCTCGGGGTGGTTCGCCGAACAGATAGGAAGGATAATTTGGCGGGAAACCATATTCGTCGTACTGTGAGAAATTGGACGCCGCGTGCCCGACGCTGCTGATGAAGATGAAATTTGTCATGATATCAGTTACCTCGTCTGCCGTCTTGAACGCACCTTCGCTTGGAACGCCCTAGAAAAAGTAAAATATGATTTAATACGTTATGGTTTTTATACATTTGCACAGCTACTTGCTATCGTATGTTCCTACAAAAGAAAACGTATACATCAGACTAGAATATCTTTTTCTGACAGCATATCTTCTTTAATTTCAATTCTCTTCTTTCATGCCCCCAAATTCATTGTCTATTTTATTTCCTCATCTATTGTCTTCAATCTTCCTTTCGTTTGCAATATTAACTTCTTTTCTCACACTCTCGTTTATTCTCTTACACTCTAAAAAAGGATTGGTCAGAATGACCAAAATATGGGTCAATTCCAACCAAAGCTCTGGTGAATATGTGTCCGACCGACATAATGGTTAGAATAACCAATCCAAGATGGGTTGTCTTTTTCAACCAATAATATTGGTCATATTTCTAACCAATCTCCAGATGGTTATTCCAACCAATACAATGGTTGTGTTCATGTTCATAACCAATTTTTCTTGGTCATTTATAACCAGTCATGTTTGGTCACGAATTGGCTTAGCTCCAACGAAATAACCAAAATGTATTGGTTATGATAGCATGTTTTTACAATTTGTTAAAAAAAAATAATAATAATAATTGCATAAGTCACAGGAACTTTTCTATCAATCGCATTGCGGCCCATATAGCAGCCTCTCATAATCCTAACCTATCCTAATCCTGCACTAACCTATTCCCATAACCCTACATGCCATACCTAGTTACTGGCATGGGGTATCTACTTCTTCATAATAAAAAATTATAGGGAGCTATATTGGAGTACAGACTGGGTTACAGATTCCATTTTTCTAATTAAAAAATTTAAAATGCCTCCTCATAAATACATGTTCGAGTAGTATGAAACATTATTAATGCAAATACATTTTGCATTGCAGTTTAAAATGTTACTGATGTATAAATAAAAAATATCAAATGTTATTTATGAATTTTCGCAAAATTTGGTTGTTTCATGTTAGATTATGAATATTCATAATGGTCGCATATGAATATTCATTGGTTTCCATGACCAATACACTGGTTGTTACAACCAATATTTCTTGACCATTTCAAATGGTTGATGGTTAACCAATGTAATTGGTACAGTTTGACCAAAGCATTGGTTGAAATAACCAATATGTTGTTGACCAACTGGGCTGATAGTTTTTTTGACCAATCCTTTTTAGAGTGCATGCTTGTCAACCCGTTTGTATCATTTAATTTTCATATGGGGGTACCCCAGTCATGGCATGACTAACATTTCCCATTTCACCTTTTCGGAAACTATTTGGAAATATCTATAGAATAGTTGTGCAGCACCGACCTCTACCGTGTCAACATTATCATTTGAAATGTGGAGAACCAGTCGATGCAACCTTGACATGTTCTTGACAAGCTCTTACTTATCATAATAGCCATTATACCAAGCGATCCGATCCCGAGCATTTTGGGTATACCAAGATGCGGTCAACCGCCAACACATAATCGAGTACGCGATCTAAGTCTTTCTTTTATCATAATTATGCAAAATAGTTTGATGACAAAATATATTTGCAATGTAATTAAGTGTCATTGTTAATTGTTTGGAACCGGAAAGATGATATTCGGGCAAGTGACAACATTACTGCATAATAATAGGCACCAATTTTCTCCAATGTTACCGTCACTCCGTCAGATAAGCACTAACGAAGCAGAACGCATCAAAATGTTTCACAGAGTCACGCATAAATATGAAAAGAAGTATCATTATGTATTACCTTCATACCGCAATCGGTAACCAAAGTCTTGCCCCAATGCTGTATCTCAAAATCGGACTGCACTCGTTCATCCGTACCTTAAATTCAAGTGGAATCAAGGTAAATACGCAAATGTAATTTTGGTCATATAACGTTTTGCAGTGGTAGCATCAAAGACTTGGGATAACATCCCAGTTTCGATAGGGGAAATGACCCGTCTTGAAACCTTTAAAAGATCCATAAAAACTCACCTTTTTTCCTCAGTGATCTATGTGACCTACGATGAGACTGTATTTTTTTTGTATTTGTATTTGTACTCGATATTTTAATCGTTCCTAAATATACTGTATTATCAGTATTATGAGTATGATTATGATTATCATAATCATTATTATCATTATCATTATCGTTATCATTATTATTATCATTATCATTATTGTTATTGTTATTATTATTATTATTATTATTATTATTATTATTATTATTATTATTATTATTATTATTATTATTATTGTTATTATTATTATTATTATTATTATTATTTCAATGTTGAGAGCCATGCAGGATTAGGGTTGGTACAATTAAAGCAGAGTGTACAGATATTTTACTCTGCTATGAGTGGTGTGTTAATTTGCCCACCGATGTTGTCATCGTTTTCATGTTGTAAGGATTGTTCACAAAATTAAGATGTTCCTAATGAATCAAGGTTCTCTAAATGTAAGAAGAACAAGTAACATGTTGAAATAATCAGCTCAATTCAATTCAATTCAATGCATGGTTTATAGTAACATGTCATGGCAGTCACTATGGCTGAATTGAGACAGTTGTACAAAATCACAGTACATGTATATACAATTTAAATAACACTAAAAATTCTATAAATTAGGGTAAGAATAATTTAAGATTTAGTATAAATTCAAAGTTACCCTGCCATTCGATGTTTTCTTTCCTAAAATCATAACAAACCTTACTCAATTTATAAAATTATATCATTAACAGTAGACAAGCTAATATAATAAACAGGATTGAAACAGGAACATTTGGAAGATATAAAATATTTTAAGTAAAGTTTAAAAAAAGTGAAGTTGAAAAAATATATATATATTCCTCACCATAGTGATGATCGACTATCGTTTTCACGTAATCGTATATCGCCTTCCGCACGAGTCTGGCGTCATCCCGGTAGTGGTAGTTGGGGAGTATTTCCGGGTCGTCGACACCCCTGTCAGCAAGATCTTCCTCTAGCGATCCCTGTTTCTTCAGAGTCCAGAGAGACCATGATCGACGGATGATTTCAAACATGCCGATACGACCGATGGCCATGCATTGATCGACCCAGCCTCCCTCGCTTACTAATTTGGCAAGAGCTCGTCTGTGATGAAAAAGAAGAGAGTGGTCTCAAAATTAGCTCTAGCGGGTGAAGAGAGTAATGGGGTAAAGACATAGGAAATAGCCAACAAGGTTGGCGACAGTAAGGCATAATCAAGGAAAGGTAAAATGAATATCCTATGATTTTGCGTGACAATGGTATCAAATAGACAGTGCCAGAGAGCCTCTTTTAACAGTGTTAATTTTAATAATATACGAATATAATAAGCAAATCTTCCGCGACTTTGAAAAAAAAAATGTCGATAACTATCGTACCGTAGACTGCCAACAGCTAAGCTTACCCTCGTGTCTTTGACTGCATCCAAAATTTTCAAAGTCAGTAAAACTGAGTCACAGCGAATTTTCGTACATAATGTATCCAAATTTTATTATGATTTGGGAATTGGTTTTATTTCTTACCATGGAGCTACAGCCACTCTAACCCGACATCGATCTCAGCAATGAAAATGGCTTTACTTACGTGTTGATTGCTATGAGGAAGATAAAATGCGGAGCGAGGAGGCGAAACATCGGATGAGATTGGGAGAGACAGCGATGCGTTGCTACGGCAACGGATTCAATGATGAGATGGGTGTATGCTAGATGAGTGGTAGATTGGTGGAAGGATGCATCCGCGTTGTTAAACCACATCTTCGCCATCAACCAAACATACTCAGGATCAGTTGGCAAAAAGATCTGAAAGGATAATTCCGAAATAAGATAAATCTCCAAGGCAAGCCCCCAAAAAACGTAAAATCTGTTTTCGCTTTTACTGTGTTATATAGAACCTTTGATAATTATTTTCTAGTTTCAAAGCAAATGTCTTCTTTGCAAAATTCTAAACTGGTTAAGGCTTTCCGCATCTGACAGAATTGGTAACCTTTCTTTATTTTTTCATTTCATATTGTTCATTGGAAAGATTTCTGGTAATTTGGTCCTCATCCACAGTGTTCGACAGTTTTGTCGATACGCTTCCATGGTGTTTACCGTATGAAAAAAAAAAGAAAATCATCAAAATGTCCACTCTGTCGGATAAAAACAAAGGCGGCGGAACGTCGGGCTCGGACAACAGTGTGCAGGGCCACCTTTTGTTTGGCGGACTAAAGGTGCCCCTCCACTTCCTGTGTTCGAGGCAGACGTTCCGCCGCTTCTGGATAAAAAGCTGATAAAGAAAAATTATTATAGGAAGCAACTGCTCTCTGCCCCCTCTCCGATCGTCACCCCAATTTACTCGACACTTTCATGAACCTACCGGATTATTTTCTGCTGGGTCTTGGAAGAGCTGAATAGCAAGGGGCATCAGGTTCCTATTTTTGTTGACGAAAAAGAGGCATATGGGAGCACAGATCTGCAGATGGTGGAAAATGAAAAACACGAAACATAAAGTCAGTCGACTAATGTTCACAGGAAATATTATTCAAAATATAGGTTTTCCCGTCCAATATCGTCACAACTGCATCCGATTCAACAATGCCATCATTCATTTTCCAGCGAATTTGAATGATCACAGGGATCAGCAATCAAAAAGCTAGCTAGTTCATTCAATTTACTTTTCTTTGCATGCAATTTCATGATTTTCTCACATAAACGTGTAAAAAGCGCGTTCAAATTAAAAATGCACGAAAAGTGCATTCAAATTCGCACCAGCTACGCCCTGATGAACGTTAAGGAATTCAAATTCACGAATAGGCAAGCGTTACAGCATTTAGACAGTGTTTTTCGTTACGTCATTTGTTCCTTGCACTCTTGATCTGTTTGAATGAATTATGCAAGCTACCTTGCCTTATACTGAAATTTTTCATTCCTCTGACCATGCTACAAACCGTCATCAAACCATGTAAAAATTATCAGTAATTGTCTGAAGGGAATAGTCTGAAATGGAAGAAAAATAGAAAGAAAAAGAAAAGAAATACAGATTAAAATAAACCTTGAGAATGAAAATTTGAAAATGAAAATGAAATTACATAATTATTAACAGTGAAAAGGGGTGAATATAAATCAAAAAATGGAAGAATTACATTGAACTACAGAACTTGTTTATGTTAATTGAATTCGAACGTTCAAAGTGCCAAGGTGTGTGCCTTTAAATGAAACTGAAATTCGTATTTGGGACGAAATTCAACGTCTATCCAGCTGGTGCGAAATTGAATGACAACTTCGCGTCGTTAAATTGAATAAATATCTCTCTAAAATGAATAAAATGAAAAAAAGGAATGATGAAAAAACGAAATTGAATGATAATGAACCATGAGAGCAGAGAGTATTCAGAAAAATCGTTCGAATTTGAACGTCTCTTCATATTCAAATGCAACTCTCATGAAACTGAGCGGGAAAACCTGTTTCGCCATGATTTATCTATCTCTCTCCCTCTTCCTCATCTTTCCATCTCTTTCTCGTGGATGTATGGTCATAAAGAGATCACATATTACACACAATCACCTGATAAGAAAGCACACACACAGATATACAAATATTTAAAAATTATAAAATATAAATATGAATTTATTGGAAAAAATTGTATTCAAGTGATTGTCTACCATGAGTTAGACTGACATGCGCATTTTCATGATTTTTTTTTTTCTGCTTACTACCACACAAAACATCTATTGAAAAATCTCTCTTTGCGAATGCTGCACATCTATGACATCAGTGATGCGAGGGAATTTCAGCTTTCCAGTATAATATTTCTTGGCGTCAGAATTAAACCTCACCTTTCTACCGCCTGTGCATGGGAGATCGCGTAGAATCGCGTGGTCTAAGATGAACAGTCGTCTGTTTGTTAATGCTTCATCTATGGTCATGCCTTCTAAGAGGGGTTCCAACATAACGTCTGTCACCGGAAACCTAGGAAAGAAATAGAGAACATGACGATGCAATTCTTATGATAAATGAATTACAACTTCTGTCAAAAGAAGAGATAGTCAAGTTGGTTGAGCTTCTTTTCTTTTTTTTTTTCTTCTTGAACAAGCTCGTAAATTTTGAATAATGACAGAAAGAAATCTGTGTATTAAGTCCATCAATTTATCAGTATCTCAAGGCTATCGGTGTGAGATCTATAATTCACATTCAGGTATAACGTATTATAAGAGCTAATCGTAAAATAATGATAAACATTAACGTTTGATACTTATTAGGTATATACAGCGCACGTGAATATGCGATCGATGCTCTGTGCTAAAGCTTATAGCTTTACAAAAATTTAAAGACATATTTCCTATATGATGACATTACGTTTTCATATTCCACTTACTTTGCGGGTATTGCTGTACATAGTCGGATATGTGTTGCATTACATCCGGTCAGTCGTTGGTAGCCGAACTCCTTATCCAATCGCCAGTTTTCCATGCCCTGTATTATTCGTTGAACATAAAAAAAGAAAACGTTATTATAAAGTCGGGATAAGGACATTATATAGGGAGGTTAATGCAGCAAAATCGAATAATCCCTTCAAAGAACGCACCTTCTCATCGTATCATATCATTTCTAGTTACATTTTGGAGACGTACAATTGTATAAAATAATGGTGATTTATCTGGACCAAATTCCATATACTACAGATCTATAGCATGTACTTTTTTCGAATGTAGTCAACCATGATTATTTTGATATCAAAATTTCATGCTAAAACATTGAAAAGGGGAATACTGGAGAACAAAAGTACTTTGAGATGTACTATATGCATGATTATGACGAAGGGATGGGCATTACACTAAGCTTTGACAGTTCAACGTGAACTAGAGAGAAATTGGTAATTTACATATCGGCGCACGAGGCGGAGGGGGGGGGTGGAGGGGTTGCAGGCCCCCAGTTTTTAATCGCCAATATTTTTTTGTTTTAAGGTATCTTTTATTCTTTTCTTTCAGTGACATCAATATGTACAAACATAGCAAACAAATTACAATCATGAATTGACAAGTAACTTCATACGTACCACGGTACCAGTAACATCAAAGAACAAAGAATTCATATAAATATATTTATATAAATTCTTTGTTCTTTGTACTTGTAAATCACTTCATATCTTAGTTAACTAACAATGTAATTAGATATAACTGGTCCTTTTCCTGTTTTTCTTTCACTGAAAGAAAGATTAAAAAATAAAATAAAGAAGAAAGAAAATGAAAAGGGAAGCAGAACGATGAAAAAAGAAAAAGACAGACGCACCCGCACATCCCAGCAAACACCTCATTCCCTTTCCTTCACCCCCCCCCCCCCCACAACAACCCCCTTTCCCCTTCCCAATCACTGAGCACACCCCTCGCAATCCGTGACTTACAAGAAGCGTGAGAATCTGCAGACAACCAATGACGCAACAAAACTATTTTCCTCTCTTAATCATAACATTTCATATTATTATCATTATTATTATTATTATTATTATTATTATTATTATTATTATTATCATTATTATTATTATTATTATTATTATTATTATTATTATTATTATTATCATTATTATTATTATTATTATTATTATTATTATTATTATTATTATTATTATTATTATTATTATTATCTATTGGGGGGGGGGGAAGCGTGAGAATCTGCAGACAACCAATGACGCAACAAAACTCTTTTCCTCTCTTAAAAAGACCCCGTCATTCAATATTTGGGCACTTACGTAAGGTTTGGGAAGTATCCCTGTGTACAGCTCCCCGATGTCATCTAGTTTCTTCCATGCCCTAGTGGTCATCTTGATGGTCTTTGTCTTGAGCATGAGTTTTGCTTTTAGTTTGACAATATCCCACTGAACGTAAAAGAAGGGGATATTTTCGGTCAAGTTCATTATTGTAAGTGAAATGCTTGTACGTCGCCATTTCTGTTTTGATACATGCATTTACAATACAGTAGGATGCAATCATGTTATGCATTTTCTATAACACTCTTACATTGAGAACCGTTTACAATACTTTAAATCATCGACATTGTGAAATTATGGTTTTTACTGTTTGTTGATCTCAGAGAAGAGTTGTTTAATAAGATTTATGGGGGAAAATATCTAAAGGAGGGTATGCATTTCATTTGTAACTTTTGTGAGTAATTAGTTTAGCTTAAATCAAATAAAAAATGAACATGCAAAATACTGCAAAGTAAATACCACCTACGAAAAGTTAGTTTGTAACCCATCAATATTGGCGGACCGTGACACTGAAATTCCGTTTTAAGCATTATTATTGGCCGGTTCACTCAACCTAATGCCAAAATATCAGAGCAATCTAGAGACCCTTTGAGCCGCAATATCGTACGGCCAATGGCCACTGGAATAAAAAATAACAATTACAAGAACATCAAATATTCAGTCATTCAAACTTACTGTAATATTGACAGTAAGTTACTGGCAGCAGATTTGCCAGTAATTCACAATATTTCTTCACAGTAATTACTGTTTATTCTACGGTAAAACTGTAAATAGCAGTAAACTAGAGTATTTAAATGTAAATGAAACAACATTTAACTGTATCATTTACGAAATTTACAGTGCAGTCACTGGTACGTTATTCAGAATCTTCATTCATTATAAACAAAATTTCACTAAGTTTTTTGATTAATGAACTGCCGAGCAGCATCCGACAGAGTTCGTATTTTCCTATTTCGTGATGATTATACGCACAAGTCGAGTTTAATACATACCTTGTAATCATTTGAGAATGATTCATCCATCGGAAAGTTTTTAATCTAAAAAGGAAATAGAAAGTAATCTGTCACACAAATCATAATGTCATTTTTCACATTTTTTTTCGTACTGCAATTGAAAAGACAATAATGAATTTGCGGTATAATCAAAGTGAACTTATGACTGGATTTTACAAAAGACTTTTATTATTTTCCCCAAATACACTCCAGTTTCTGCGGAGTCAAATTTGACGCGGAATGGCGTCAGCTGGGAGTCAACTCTATTCCAAGTTAAAGTGATTCAGATTTCCGAATTAATTCGACTCGGAATGGTGTGGCGTCAACTGAGAATCGACCAAATTCGAGTCAAAGTAACTCCATTCCGAGTCATATTAATTCGGAAATCTGAGTCACTTCAACTCCGAATAGAGTTGACTCCCAGCTAACTCCATTCCGAATTCATTTGAATCCGCAGAAATAAGAGTGTATCGTAAGCTGGAATTCAACTTCAAACAACACTGGTGAGTAGGATTCCAATACATGTATTTCGTATAATTATAAACACAACGTCTTATTTTTTCGTAAAGCTTTAAAAAGAAAAAATGATTATGATTGCCTATGCTAAAGACGGGAATATAGAGTTTGTAGACAGTGATAATATGAATGAATAAGTTATTGTAGAACAATAATCATATCGGTCCTCCAGGAAAAAAATATCCCTATATAAAACGTGATAAAGCCCGGCGCACACCGCACGATCCGACTACGATCCGATTTTGGAGAAAAAAAAATGTTGTAGCATTTGATATGAACATTAAAATCGAAATTCTGGGCTATTGCGAGCTTCCCTGTAGGAAAAAAGGCGAATTCAATTCCAAATCGTAGTGACGTAATGGCAATCTTACGATCGGCTAAGATTTGAAGCCGATTTCGCCTTTGATACGACCACAAGGCTTGCAATTCACCAAAATTTCGATATCAGTTTTACGATCATTATTCCGAACTTCAAATGAAATAATTCAACTTGTTTAAACTTTCATATTTAATGCAAATGCCATTCGTTCGAAAATCATGTCGCAATCGGATCGCATAGTGTGATAAGACAAAAAACAGGAAAAAGCACGGATGGGAGCATTGGTCTCCCGTCATAGTGATATGGATATAGGCCTATCTAATTTTCTATATTGCCTGCGGAATTTTATCTTCTGCGACGATACGCTGTCTTTTTTCTTGCGACGTGATAGCATATCCAGAATCGAGTAAGAGCTGTTCGTGATGATTTAAATGTATACCTAAAATTAATAATATAAATGGAAAAGTAATGAATATATGAGATGGAGTAATACTAGGGTATCTCTAAGGAAACGCTTAGAGTCAAATGATATGTTACGGTAGTCGTGGTGGCCTTGTAGATGTGGTTGTAATGGTGGATTCGGTGTTGGTAGTCAGTGGTGGTGGTTTGGGGCACATTATTAGGAATAAAATGAATGAGAAAGTGGTAATAAAAGTGAATGTAAGCACCTGTGGTATCAAACCCTCAGCTTTGCATTCGAACTCGTACAGACTCCTCTTCTTGAGTAACTCATACTGTCTCTGCTCCGGTCTTCTGTCATCCTGCGGAAGACTGATGTCGAATTCATTGATGAACAGCTTCATGACATCCCTGACCCATCGATGAACAGGGAAAACGTACTGCTCCTTCATCCTCAAGTTCTCCACGGTCACCGTATCAACATACCAATCGTCACTGAGCCCAGCATCGTCTCGCCAAAGCTCAATCGTCGCAATCCTCCCAAAATTCGGAAGATTCGATACTGGAAACGTGTCCAAACTTCCACGTTCGAAGTCGTCTTTGAACTTGCAGTCGAGCTGGATGTCGCGAGAGCGTTTCCCGTAGTCGTTGTAAAGGGCGATGTAGACGTTGGCGTCCGTGCCGGCGCCTTTGCGGTCGCCAGTCTTGACGTGGATAGCATAGTCCGGTTCGATGCTGAAACCTGGCGATGCGGAAGCTCCCGTCCCCATTTTGCAATTCAAAAATATCTGATTATTTTTGCTTAGTCGTAGAGAGGAAATACTAGATTTCACACCGAAATTTTCAACAATTGCTTAAAAACATCCGAAATCGTATAGAGATGACGGACCTGTATAGATCACCAGTAAAAGCAATGTTGGTCCTTTTATGCCCATCCAACCAAATACAGCTACATAGTTCCTCTCTATAGTCTTGGAAAGCTGCACAACCCCATCATACGGCTCGCATTTTCGCACACATTTTACGTACACTAGATCATCCATTGTTTACCGCAGGTCGTCGTTTCCACGGCCACAATGCCTATTGACGAGTCCGAGGCTTATTGTGTTCGATCGCCGAAGGGTATTATTTGTACGACTAACGCATGGACACGGGAAAGGTGAAAGTTAAAACTAGCCATCGATTTCACCGATGGAACGTGAAACTGAGGAGAAACTAGGATTTCCATGCATTCTTTTGTTTACATTTCATCAATATTCATCGCAACAGTTTCTTGTGTTATATCAAGAATAAGCTCCTTTCACAATATATTGTACAATTAACTGGCATTTCAAATACATTTTGGAGAACAGAGCACCTAAATAAAAATTGCACGTATGAGATACCTTCGACAATGATGCAAAATGATATTATCAGCAATTACCCCATCTAACAGTTACTATGCGCCAAACTTTGTCAGATGGCAGTATATACCTAACGTTCTTTTGTCTTTTTGAATATATAACTATACCATGTATACATTTTGTATGTTTGGTATACCAAACACAAAAACTTACAGAATGGGTTGTAAGGTAGCCCCTAAAAAGTGGGTCAAAAGTTGGGACTCTTAGCCTATGGACAATTTTTTTTTCAGAAGAAAGAGGTGGCTGTACATTCCAAAACGTATATAAACTGACCAGATGCCAGTGGGTCATCTTTCTCATGGTACTCCAAAACAAAAACAAAAAAGGAAGCCGAGGAATATCCATGGGGAGCTGGTGACCATGGGTGTCGTTTTGTGTTCGCGGTTGGGGGGAGGGGATGATTGATACGAAATGTCCTTGGCGAGGAAGCAAAGCGACCAAGTGGGGAAAGGGTGTGGGGTTCAAAAGTGAAGGATCAACTAAGCAAGCCTATTATTCTAAGTATAATCTACTTTCCCTTCAATTAACCACACAAGAAATCGTTTTCAAACAATATCGCAGCAGTAGATCCTCATTACTTGAATGGAATGTAAAGGGGCCTCGATTTTTTTTCTTTTTTTTTTTAAATGACACTTCTTTTAGGTATGAAGCATCCTGTTCCTTATTTTGCAAGCGAGTGAAGCGAGCGAGCCAAAATTTCCAAGTTCTTGTAACGGAAATATTATTTTGTCGACACCCAAAAGGCCTATGACTATTCGCATGGTATAATTGGCAACTTTGCTGCCAAATATGACTTTTTTAGCACCTCGCTGGTCCAATTGTTTACTGTCCAAACCACCTAGCTATTTCTGTGTAATACGAGCGAGCGAACCGAGAGAGGAAAAACACACTCTTTTGACGATAAAGCATTATTTCGTCATCAAAATACAGGCCTATAAGGTATTTGAATAGTATTTGGTCACCTCGTTGGAAATATGACTCTATTCTAGCACCTCGCTGGTCCAATCTTTTGCTGTTCAAAAAACACCCTGTTTTAACATATCACCGGCGAAGCGAGAGAGGAAAAACCCACTCTTTCGAAGATAAAATAGCATATTGCACAGTCCAGCTAGGCAGAGAACTATAAACCCCCCTAAAGGACACAATCACTAAATAGGTCCAGAACTAGACTGGGGTTTGGGAAACGGCAAAATGTGCGGGATATGGGCCCTTTTCGGTGGACCTTGGTCGAGTGCAAATAGCGAGCATGATTCATGCAACGCTATTATTCTCTCAATTGTCTTACATGTATTATTTTCCATGAGAGTTGCCAAAGCTGTTTTCATCATAAAATGTTAATTATTCCAACATATACATGTATCCTAAAGCATTCGCTCGGATCCAGCTGAGGTGTGCGGCAGGTCATTGTTCGAAACTCATCTGCTACCGACAAACGAATTAATTAGTGAGGATTGAAGATTTGTCAATCTGTCGGTTTAGCGAATTTGGAGTCGCCGAAACTACTGGCCCGTCTCCGTGGTCTAGTGGTTAAGGCATTGGCGTTCATAGCCAAAGGCCCGGGTTCGATCCCCCGGCAGAAATATTTTTTCAACCTTTGCAAAAAATATCCAAAATGGTAGGACAGCTCTGAGGAACTTTGATACATGCTACGCTATTATTCTCTCAATTGTCTCAGTATATCGGAGAATAATAATTGCGTAGCTTCGTCAGTGTTTCATTTCTCTTAGTGTTTATTATTTACAAGGGAGTTGCCAAAGTTGTTTGCATCTGTCAAAATTCTTTCAATATATATATATATATATATATATATATATATATATATATATATATATATATATATATATATATATACACACATACACACACACACACACACACACACACACATATATATATATATATATATAGAGAGAGAGAGAGAGAGAGAGAGAGAGAGAGAGAGAAAGATGTCCCCTCACAAAACGTGTGCAGTGCTTCATCTTATTACACATTGGAAGAAAATAAATGAAATGAAGCTGACGTAGCTCTCGATCATGTCCTTTTTATTATGGCAAGCTTTCGGCCAACATGGCCTTCATCAGGTCTGAACAGATAAGAAACGAACAGGCAAAATAATATACACATAGAAGTAATATCAAAATAATGTCGAAATCATAATTGGAATAACTGAACAATTGAATATCAAAATAATATACCGAAATGATACGGAAATGATACTTAATGAAATTTATGAATGATGATACATAACTGAACAATTAATGTCGAAATAACAAATAAGTAAAGAAAATATAACGAAATGATAAGGAAATAATATTTGATTAACTTAGGAATATGGTAATTCAGAAATGATACAATGAATATAATTATAATTGTTCAGTTATTCCAATTACGTATTATTTCGACATTATTTTGATATTACTTCTATGTGTATATTATTTTGCCTGTTCGTTTCTTATCTGTTCAGACCTGATGAAGGCCATGTTGGCCGAAAGCTTGCCATAATAAAAAGGACATGATCGAGAGCTACGTCAGCTTCATTTCATTTATTTTCTTCCAATATATATATATATATATATATATATATATATATATATATATATATATATATATATAAAGTTTAGGTACGCCTTCTATCTAGTTACCTATTCAGAGTCGCAGAGGGATGCATACCGGGGGGATCATTTGAACTATTACGAGAACAAATTTGTTTTAAGACCAGACTTGAATGATTCTACAGACTTCGCATTACGTACACTGGAAGGAAGTGCATTCCAAAGAACAGGAGCACGAGTAGCAAATGCTTTTTCACCAAATGAACATTTGACTCTACGAGGTGTCTACATCCCGGTCCCCGAAGATTTCAGATTTCTAGTGGGAACATATTCCGAAATTAGAACATCAAAATAATGGGGAGCACAACCATTAAAAATATATCACAAGTGAAAAGGAGACTATTTGAATTGAATCTTTTGATTCACATGTTTCAATTGCTAAAGACACGAAACGGGTAAAAAAAAAAAAAAAAAAAAAAAATGCCAAAGCAAAAAGCGCGTCTCTGAGTATTGGCATTCAGACGTCAGAAACCTCGCAATCTAGGGAAGAATGCCTGACCTCATTGCTTTGGAGTTTACTTGGGGCGGACTGGGACTGATATTCGGTTAGGGAATTGGTGTGGCTTGTCTTCTCAAGTTTACCATCCACCATGCATGACTATGATTATCGTCATCTTCCCGTATAACGTCCCACCTATCGTGTCTATAGATTTCACGCGTAGTATACGCACGTGTTTTTTTTTTGCCAGGAGACGTTTTTTGGCTACTCCAAAATCAGCGATTCAGAATTTGAATTTGGCACTCTCGTTATCTGCCAGACTTCCTTTAATAGAGCAACGTTTTAAGGGGTAATGAAAACAATATCTAGGGCCTAGTTAATATCTATAATAATTTGCCTCCATAAATATAAACTTCAAAGTTTCCCAGTGAGGTGTCAGATATTACCCTTGTCATTTTCCGAATTAGCATAATTTGCAATCCTTTTTGACTTATATTTGAAAGTATACTAGTAAATGAACATAAACTTTTTTCATAATAGTCTGGTAGTAACATGCAAACTTTCGAGATACCTCATACGCACGAAAAAAAAACCTTTCGTGTCGTCATTGGACCACAATTGTGTTTGTATCTTCAAAGCACAACACACAAAACGGTACTTGAATAACACGGTGAAATGGATGAATGCATGTACATAGTTTGAAGCATTTTCAAGGCAAAAGCAATTCAAATATCAGAAATATGAAAAGAGGAATTCCAGATAATGTAAAATGGGACCACCGAACTTTGCCCGAAAAAAATAAGTGTAATGAGTAAAACCGTATGGTCAAAGGTGCTAAAAATAAAATGAATGGTGAAATGGAGGCTGTTTCGTAACACCCGTAGGGCAAACGGTGTCATGAACCTCTAGGGAAAAAATGAGAAGAAGAAAAAACAACAAAAAACAAAACAAAAACAAAAACAAAAGAAAAAGAAGAAGAGAGAGGAGGAAGAAGAAAGAAGAGGGTGGGGAAACCTACTTTCCTAAAACTTTTAGCCTCGGTACCACTCTAATTCGCGCTTTATCACAAGTAATATCTTGAAGTAAGGGGTGGGCGGCACTTTTACAATGAAATGTGGTCTATTACTATTCAAAAAAAAAATATGAAAAGCCCGCGTCATATCTAAGGTGAGGCTAAGAGTAAAAAAAAATATCACACTGCAGAAAATTATAGAGGGAGCGCGCGCCCCTGCCTGGATCCGCCACTGACTCTCAACACAGAGCGGACTCCACTAATCGCGCGATGCCCGGAAATTCACCTCTCGAATTCACCGTTGCGAGGCCATGAAAAGGAAGGGACTGTCTCTGTTTTGACGATGTTATTCTCACCTGAGCTGCTCGGATGCGCGATACGTGATACTCAACTGTCCAGCTAGGCAGAGAACTATAAATACCCCCTTAAAGGACACAATCACTAAATAGGTCCAGAACTAGACTGGGGTTTGGGAAACGGTAAAATGTGCGGAATATGGGCCCTTTTCGGTGGACCTTGGTCGAGTGCAAATAGCGAGCAGGTCGCACGCCTGATGTCGGCTGCCGCTAAGGTTGGCCATCGAGGACCGGACGGTTTCCGCTTCGAGCACGTGAACGACGTCCCGAATTGTCCTTGTTTCCTAGGCTTTCATCGCCTGAATATAGTCGGTGGGAGCTACTGGATGCAACCATTGAGGCTGAAGCAGTACCCCCATTTATGGATGATATACAACGGTGAGATCTATAACTACAAAAAGGTAATTTCCATATTTCCACGGCTACCCTGATCAGGCGCTCGAGCATTCAAGGAATTTCTTCCTACCGGGTCCCATTTACTACACCTGGGTGGAGAGTGACAAATGTAGATAAACGTCTTGCCAAAGGACGCGAGTGCTGCGGTGGGATTTGAACCCCGGACCCTGTGGTTCAAAGTCCGGAGACTTATCCACTGATCCACAACACCTCTACAGGTTATAAGAGATTTTATTTTCCATTATATAAGATGGGTTACTTGAAACAATTTTTCTGGTTGGCCATTGCGTAAATCGTTATATGGCCACGACCGTGCTATATAACGCGTTATATTGCACGCTAATTTATGTACAAAATCCCATAGGAAAACGTATGGATAACTCACAAATTATCGATAATACGGAGTTCGTTGCATTTTTTAACGGGCGTTGCAATGTTTATAGTTTGGTGAGCTCCGACTTCCCATCTTATATAACGCATAGTGCATGCTCTGGAGTTGAATATACCGTAATATGTGCATCCATAGAGTAAGAATTTCTCTCGTGCATTATATATCACCTCGGCCTACGGCCTCGGTGACAATGCACTTGAGAAATTCTAAAACTATCGATGCACATATTACGGTATATTCAACTCCAGAGCATGCACTATAATGGTATATAATCAGTTGACCTCACCTACATGTATGTCATTTGCTCTCGTATATTGCACTCCTGTGTATTTTTGTTATTTATAACTTCACTGCACTGGTTGCGCCTTGAGTATGTAATTGTTATTATCATTATCATCATTATCATTATCATCATCATTATTATTATCATTATCATTATTATTATTATTATTATTATTATCATTATTATTATTAGTATTACTATTATTATTATTGCTATTATTATTATTACTATTATTATTTTTTTTTTCTTTTTATCGATTGTTTCCGTTCGTTTCAACATTGTATTTTGTTTAATTTTTGTTTAATTTATGTTTTCATTCTTATGTATATTATGTTTGTAAATATGTTTTTTATCATTTGATACAGAGCCCCTTGGTCGAGCAGTTTTTTAACTGAAAGGGCTACCCTGTTTAAATAAAACGACAAATTTAAAAAAAATCCTTTTTCACCAACTTGATGTTCTGTTGGTATATTAAACAGCAACCGGACTTCTTCCAGAAATGTACGGTTATATCTGTTCTCTATTCTATCAAACAAGTCCCCTTCTCATTGTTTACTCCTCTTTCTAGTTCAAGACTTTCCGTAGTATGTGAGCTTGCCTTCTGCCATCGTTTCAAAGGACACCGGCCTAGACTCCTAGATCAGCCAGGAAGCTTCTGTGTCTGGTTGTTACAGTTCCTAAGGCTCCGATGACTATTATTATGATTATTATTATGATTATGATTATGATTATGATTATGATTATGATTATGATTATTAGTATTATTTTAAAAAAATATTTTCATTATTATAATTATTATTATTATTATTATTATTATTATTATTATTATTATTATTATCATCATCATCATCATTATTATAATCGTCCTTATTATCATTATCATCATTATCATTATTGTTATTATCATTATTATCATTATGGGGAGGGAGGATGCGTCTGCTAAATTATGCGATAATATTTCTGCGAGAAGGGGCGGACTTGGACTGGAATTTCGGTAGTGGAAATTTAACGTGATCAACACACTCATCCTCTATCGACCGGCCCGTGGGAAAACTCCCAAGAGTCCCTATAGAAATGACCAGTCAGCCCCTGTACTCAGCCTTGATACTAAACTGCAACGACTTCAAGTAGTATAAGGTTGTCTTGGACGTCATGACGTCATACCCCTAACCCTAGACATGACGTCATACCCCTAACCCTAACCTTAATCCTATCCCTAACGTATCCCTAACGTAATAACGTATAAAGGGGTGTTTACCTGAAAGGACTTGTACAGTACAGGGGAATGTTAAACCCTGAAGGGTTTAAAAGCGCATCTTTGAAAATCTTACTTTTTTTTTTTATAGAATCATATAAAAAGGCCGGAGGTCCATTGTCACGTTCATATGAAAGAAGCCTATACCCGTTTTGTCAATATTTAGATCTGGATAGTGTTACGTAACGGTGGGTATTTACCCTGGTGGGTCACACAGCGCATCTTCGTTCGAAGGTCTAATAACCACTGCTATTTTATTTTTATTGGAATCATTTAAAATGCCGGAGGTTCATTGTCAAGTTCATACGAAATAAGCCTGCCCGTTATTTTCGTCAATAAGGATTGTGTTGCTGCGTTACGTAAGGGTGGGTATTCATACTATTTACCCTGGTGGGTTAGTCACCTTCGGAAATGAGCTTTAGGGTTTGCATATAAAACTCGGTGGATATACTTGCTTAGAACTTAATAGGTCTTACATTGGCTTTGAATGATCTTGTGAATTTACGCGCTTTCCGTACACAATGCTTTGAATTCTCCCGTGCTCAAAGTCACGCCTTTTTTTCGTAGGTAAGGTTTCGTTGTTTTTCCTCGAGGTATTCTCGGATATCCACCTACACGATGATACAGACGAGTCGTTGTACTTGTAATATCCCGCCAAGATTTCGTTTCTCCCTTGAATTCGCCGTGTATATCCAATGCCAACGATGCTCACATGAAACACGGAGCTACACCTCCCCCTTTATAACGTTTCCCCTTGTTGTCGCCCCCCCCCCCTCACTTTTCTTCATGTCCCATCATGTCCATCACCTGTGCATGCAAATGAGTTGACGTCAACTGACGTCATGCATCTTTTTGTATACTTCTAGCTACATGTAGAAGGACTCTGAAATAATCACATCCACACACTTTGGAATCCAAATCGAGAGTGTTCTTTATTCACCAAATTATCTAACTCAGCATAATATCTGTCCCAGGGAAGTGTCTCTGAATGTACATTGAAATTGTAGTGATGGTGGTCAAACAGGTGGTCAGTGTTTACATGAGGTCTGGGGGATGGAGACATGGATTAGGATATACTGGGAATGGAGGTCAATAGTTGAGATAATGGTCATAGAAGGGTCATGGAGGCATGAACGGATGGAAATGATAGAGTGATAGAATGGGAGGATGGTTTGATGAAGAATGTAATGTGTGTGTATGAACACAATATCCCTCCCTTGTTTTAGAAGGAAACTTGTACCACAATAAGATCCTCACTAATGCGATCACTAGCTGGATCTCATTTTACGGAATCATGATCGACATCAACGTAGATGAATTCCGCTGAAATGTACATATATAATAAATGAAATAATGCTTAAAAAATGCGTCTTAGGCGCATGATGACGGACTAGGTTGTCGTCGAGGTGAGGATATCTACCTCAGGCCATCTCGAGGCGTTGTCGATGACCACCAAGAGAGATTTTCCGTTTGGAAGCGGACCGCATAAATCAATATGTACCGTATTCCATGGCTGTTTCGCATTTCTGTTGGACATATTGGTTCCTTTCTTGGAGGAGCCGACTCAACTTGGCAAGCTGGGCAAAGGCGGACCGCGTTTTCTGCGTCGTCATCGATGTGAGGCCACCACACCTTCGTACGAAGCGCTTGCTTCAATCTCACTACTCCCTGGTGGGCCTCATGGGCAATATCCATCGTGCGTCGTCGTAGCGATTGGGGCATAACTATACGGTGACCACGTAGAAGTACCCCATTTTTGACAGCAAGCTCATGCCTGATCTTATAAAAGGCCGACGTCATGTCGTCTTTCGACCACGCGTTCGATTGGACGCTTGGATTACACGCTTAAGTGTGGTATCGGCTGATGTTGCGTTCGCGATTTCATTCTGCGTCATTGCTCGAGGTGTCGCGTACGTCAAAATAGCATCGATGTATTCTTCCGCGATGTCGCGTTCTCTTGCTGGCTGGTTTCGAAGTGGAAGGCGAGATAGGACGTCCGCGGGATTTGTCTTCCCCGGCATGTGTTTGATTGTGTAATTGTACTGTTGCAGTCGAAGGACCCATCTCTCTACTCTAGCTTGCGGCTTTCCTCTTGGTGCGTATAACCACTGCAAGGGCTTGTGGTCGGTGAGGAGGTCGAAGTCCGTTCCATATAAATAGATATGAAATCTCTCACACCCCCACACCACAGCCAGAGCTTCTTTCTCTGTTTGCGAGTAGCGTCTCTCTACGTCAGTGAGACTTCTGCTGGCGTACGCTATCGGCTTTGTTGATCCGTCTACCGTTTGCGTGAGGATAGCTCCGAGTCCCACAGGACTAGCATTGACTCTCAGCTCCGTTTTCGCTCCTGTTATGAAGTGGGCCATGACCGACTTATCAGTAAGGGCCTGGCGCAGTGCTTCGAAGGCATTCTCATGACGATCAGTCCACTGCCACTTGGCGTCTTTCCGGGTCAATTCACGGAGTGGATCAGCCTTCGTAGCTAAGTTGTCGATGAATCTAGCGCAGTAGTTGACAAGACCCAGGAAGGATCTTACTTCACTCGCCGTTGTCGGGCGCGGAGCATTTCTGATGGCGTCTACCTTCGCGTTCTCCGGGGAAACGCCATCCTTCGATATGTTGAACCCGAAGAAAGTGAGGCTCGGTGAGCGAAACACACACTTATCGGCATTTAACGTGAGACCACGTTCTTGCAGTCGCACAAGGAGCTCATGCATTCTCTTATCGTGCTCGTCGACGTCACTGCCGTACACGATAATGTCATCGGAGATGTTGCGTACTTCTTCGATGCCAGCCAGGGCGCTCTGTAGCGTGTATTGGTACACTTCGCTGGCTGACAAGAGTCCGAAGATGAGTCGCTTGTATCTCATCAATCCCTTGTGTGTTGCAAAGGTCGTTATCGCTCTCGAAGGCTCATCGAGCTCGACCTGGTGGTATCCCCACCGCAAGTCAAGCTTGGAGAAGACTGCTTCTCCTGTTAGGGCTTCCATGGTTTCTTCCAATGTCGGTATTGGATGTCGTTCGCGAATCCCAGCTTCATTCGCTCTCCTCATGTCCACGCAGACACGCACGTCGCCGTTTGCCTTGGGCACGACAACGAGTGGGCTGACCCAAGTCGTCGGGCCATTCACAGGTTCAATGATGTCGAGTTTGAGTAGCTCTTCCAACTTCCTATCCACCTTTTCACTCAAGTGGAAGGGAATCCTTCTCGGGGGTTGTGCGACCGGTTTGACCTTGTCGTCGATGTGCACACTGATTTGGTGGTCGACAAGCTTGCCGACACCACTAAATACTGCAGGGTATTTCGCCTTTAATTCCTCAGCAACTGCTACTACCGACCCATCAGTCCGCACTGTGGAGACAGAATCTGCAGGGATAGTAAGAAGACCAATGTCGATAGCAGTTTGTCGCCCTCGACGACGATAATCCGAGCATATGCAGTAGCATCCGTCTACATTGATTTTATCTGTCCGTGGAATTCGCCATGCACTGGTAGAGGTGTGCATGAGCTGTACGTGTAGAGACGTACATGAGTAGGGGTCAAACGAGGTCGACGATCCTGACTTCGACGTCGCATCCATTCCAGTGTGCGATAGTCAATAACATTTGTTGAAGCCCCTGAATCAACAATCATGTTTACTGGATGTCCATCTATTTCAATACGCGCTTTAGTCAAGCGAGAAGCTGTATTCACCTGAAAAGTCCATTCGTCCTCGGAATGAGATGATTGAGCGACGTCCTCTTCAACCTTGTGAAGGTTAGTAGGTCGTGGTTGGGAAGGCCGCGGGAATGAAGTGGAACTGCGACACACTCGTCCAAAATGTCCGATCTTTTTACACTTGTTACACTTCTGGCCACGTGCAGGGCATTGCTGGTCTCGAGCCTGATGTCCGGGAAGGCCACAGTTTGAACATTCTTGTCGTGGTTGACTGCGATGACCTGGCGGCTGGCGGGGAGGTTGACCGCCGTGACGATTGTTTTGATTGTCCCCTTCGTAGGAGGACGGACGGTGCTGCGGCTCCGAATATTGCCGACGTTGCCCATAGTGAAGCTCATTCACGTGCACAGGAGAGGAGTTCGCTGCCTCTATCGCCGACGCCTGGCGATCGGCTGCCTCCGCCGCCCTGGCGATCGACAAGAGTTCATTGAGCTGGAGGCCTGTCTCCCTGAGGAGGCGACGACGTAGTTGAGTCGACAAACACTTATCAATGAACTGGTCCCTTATATTGTCACTGAGCTGATTTCCAAAATCACACGTAGAGGCCAAGACTTTCAGTCTCCTATAGAAGTCGTCTACCGTTTCTCCATCTCGCTGGGTGTATTGTCTAAAAACATGACGCTCAAACGCCACATATCTCTGAGGCTCAAAATAAGAAGTTAGAGCTGATACAGCAGAGGCGTACGTTGTACCCCCTTCCAATGTCAAGAAAAGTTGTTGGACGTCTGGTCCGACACAATGGAGAAGAGTAGCCCTCTTAGCGGCATCGTCAGTGATGCCCAATGCGACGATAAAGTAGTCGAATGAAGTTTCCACACAGACCATGAGGTGCTGGCTGAGTCAAAAGGTGCAGGCTGGTTAAACATCCTCGTCGCCATTTTGTATACTTATAGCTACATGTAGAAGGACTCTGAAATAATCACATCCACACACTTTGGAGTCCAAATCGAGAGTGTTCTTTATTCACCAAATTATCTAACTCAGCATAATATCTGTCCCAGGGAAGTGTCTCTGAATGTACATTGAAATTGTAGTGATGGTGGTCAAACAGGTGGTCAGTGTTTACATGAGGTCTGGGGGATGGAGACATGGATTAGGATATACTGGGAATGGAGGTCAGTAGTTGAGATAATGGTCATAGAAGGGTCATGGAGGCATGAACGGATGGAAATGATAGAGTGATAGAATGGGAGGATGGTTTGATGAAGAATGTAATGTGTGTATGAACACAATACATCTAGGGTTAGGGGTAGGGGTAGGATTAAGGTTAGGGTTAGGGGTATGACGTCATGACGTCCCAGACTGTATGACGTCATGTCTAAATATAGGTTATGACGTCATGACATCCAAGACAACCTTATACTACTTATATATATATATATATACATGTATATATATATATAACATTATACAGGATACACGCAAAACGATCAGGATTTGTACTTTACAAGCGCTTTCGTTTTATTCTCTTCAGGTGGAGTGAGCCTTTGACATTTTAACATGACCGTATATACAAGTACATGTATGACAGAATCAGTAACATACAATTTAAAAGAGATAAGATTAATTAGACTGTCTTGTGTTTTATGACAGGATTAGTCCCTAGCTTAATTTAGGAAGTCTTTCTTGTTTAGTTCCCTGAGATTGTTTATCTGTAGAACTTAACAGAACACGAGGAGGTGTTCTAAGATTTGTAATGATGTCAAATGACAGTGTTGTTTCCTGTCATCGTGGGAATGGTAAACAAGGGTGATATTTTGTAGAGGAAACGTACTCATAACAATAAATTGCTATACAAGGACGTTTTTCATAGTTCAGATAGATAATGTACTACCTTGAAAGAAGAAATGGGATGGATAAGCAGATAAGGGGAAGGAGAGAAAGAGAAGTAATGGATGAGAAAGGGACAGAGACGGGGGCAGAGAGAGAGAGAGAGACAGAGAAAAGAAAGAAAGAAAGAAAAAAAGGGGAAAGATGCTGCATAGGGTTCAGATCAGAGAATTGAAATACATTTAAACACTTGTGAACTATTACCACTCAATTTTCATGTTTGGAAAATAAGTGGAAGAATATGAGAGCAAAATAAATATAGTGCAAAGATAACATTATATATATATATATATATATATATATATATATATATATATATATAATGATGATAATGATAACCATAATTTGGGGGACGTTAAAGGTCGGTCCCAGACGTAAATAATCATATTTGATTGATACACTTTTAAAAATGAGAGGAAGAAAAAACAACAAAACAAAAAAACAAAATAAAAAAAAAAGTCATACAAAAAATCAATGTCCGAAAGAAAAGCCCCATACAGTTCTGAAAAGCATCACCGAACTCTATGCTCCATAAAATATTTTTGTTCTTCAGTCCTCATCAGTTTGCCTGCGACAGGAAAAGAGAAATGAATCATTTTAACCCTATACATGCTATAGGGGCCCGGGGGGGGGGGGGGGAGGAGTAGCCGGGACTGGGACCCTTTAGGCTAAATACCGAGCGGCCCTTTCATGGGGATAACTCAATTAAGCTCCCCATAGCTTTTCCGCATCTGGAGGGTACTATCACAAACTGGAAAGGTATACTGAATATAATTTAGCTGAAAGGGAAGCTATTAATGCATGCAAATTTAAAGCGTGCGAGATATACTTAAATGGATGGTAAGATGGCATATCAAAAGGGTGAGGGATTGTGTGAAGCAGACATTGTGGGTAGAGCGATGGTTATACTACGACTACTAGTACCCAACAATTTATTTTTTCCGAGACGAATGGGAAAAAACACACACATACCAATAAGTAATTTTTTTGGGGGGGAAATCAATTTTATACGAAACAAAAGAAAAAATTGTGGTGAAAACAGTCAACTCTGACTAATTGCCAAATAAAACCAAATTAACAACAACAACAACAACATTGAAGGGATTGGGGAATTAAAGGAACAACGACAAGCGGACAATTCCAGCGTAGCGGACATGACATTCAGACTTATTTTGGGTCAATTAAGGCAGTTTCGTGCTAAATGAAGAGTTGAAAACATATTTCAGGAAATGAATTAGAAGTGCTTGAGTATCAATGACACACATAACAACTGTTATTTCACAAAATAGTTGAAGAGAAAATGGAATCTTTGTAACAGTAACGGACAAGACACAAAGTGCAGTGGACAGGGATTTTTTTTTTTTTTTTTTTTTTACCTCATTGAGCTGTCTGAAAAATCTGTAAGGTGTGGGGTTCAGTGAGTCCAGTTTTGGGATAGACAGGAGCTAATGGACAATTCCACAGGTTGGTCCATAATAGTGTAACGTGAGTAACCAACTTTTGGGCCGGTATTCTGAAAATCATGTTATCTTTTGTCTCATCTTCACTGTGTTAATTGTCATGACAAATTTAAAACGCGTACTTATGGTTGGTATAAACTGCGCAAATGACCAGCACACAAGACAAAAGTGCGCGTTGTGAGCCAATGGGGTTCGCTATTTCTGATTGCAAAGATAACACGATTTTCAGAATATCGGGCCTGAAGGTTTGATGCTCAGTGCATTTACTATTCTGTATGTGCAGTGTTGTGAATAAAACCCATTTACCTTTAACAATGAAGGACTGCTTTAAGCGCCCGTCATGCCTGTAGTCAGAGAACAGGCGATTAAGAGCATGGAGGAAGGACTATAATGTTAAAAGGTAACTAACTCACTGGGCCGTATCGATAAAAGTAGCATATGCTTAGAAGCTATAGCTATCCAGTAATAGCTATTATGCCCAAGTAAATGCTGAAAGCGATCACTTGCGCCGGACCCTTTTCTTGGCCTGAGATCTGTACCGGGTGTCCTAAAAAGCGGAAAGGCAGATTTTCATTTTTTTTTTTCAGTATAGAGGGTCTAATTTGCCTTCAAAATTTATGTAATTTTTTATATATCATTTTTAAAGCATCTTCTATTTGAGAGAAAATACCAAGATCATCTATGCCCGTTTCCTAAATTGCCCTTTTAACACATGTTTTATGGCATGTTTCTTTTGTTTAAATGCATCATTTACGCTATTAGGCTTTCCCCAACCATTGTAACATGTTAGATAAACACTGTTAAAGGCCATTCTCGACACAACTCTACTCTCATCGTTGCAAAAATACATGCAAAATTTGAAAATGACCTTATCTAAATAAAAGGGCATAGAATCAAACTTACTCTAATTTGGTGATCTTAACCAATGCTCCCAATGATGTAGAAATACTTTTCGAAAGCAAAGTACTTATGAGCTGCCGTTAAGGCTTTTTTGAGACACCTGGTTTGGCTCAAGCACAGGGCTACGGTTCAAAAATTCGTCTGAATGAACATTTCAGTGGGCTCTTAGTAAAACGTTATCAATCAAATAGGCCTGGTATTGCCAGGTATGTGGTATATTGTTTGCTAGATGGTATATTGTTTGAAAGTTTTCAACAGGTTATGTACTCCAATATCAGATCAAGATGCCTTCTGGAAAAAAGGAAATTCGTGCTCCGATGCGCAAGCCTTGTCGAAAGCTTTACTCCGCGCCCATTTTCCAAATTTGACTCAGAAAAAGATTTCATCTATTGCTTTTAAATGTAACAAAACTGGTTTCAATATTCAATTTTATAACAAACCTTTGAGACTGAAGATGAATACATGTATCGGCTTACTAATGGTCTTAAAAAGGAAGTTAGGGCAATTTGAAATTTCAAAATAGAGACTGGTATTTTACATCATGTTTTTTGCAAGAAAAAGCGTAAGCTTCCTGGAGAGGAGCTTACAAAAAAGCAAGCAAAGGCTTGTTGAAGACAGAATATTCATCCTTTTCACACAGGCATTTCCTAATCCGGTCGGCCTTTGTGTACAAGTACAAAACCTTTCCTTCTGATTTTCAGGGAAAGTTGAATAGGAATGTTCGCTCATGCTGCAGAAGAAACAAGCTTCTGCTTCTTTTTCCTAGTATTGGCTTATTTGAAATATCTGAAGATACAAGCAGAATGTTAGAAAAAGCATTTGCTAGCATTTGCTTGGAAGATACTGCTACCTAGTAATAGCTTATTGTTATGAATCCAGGACCGCTGGTGTCAAAGTTTGTTACCCTTATCATTATCATTACTCCTGAATTGTAATTTATTGAATCGCAACCCACACGACAGATGTTCAGTCAAAGGGTTAATGCAAATTAGACTGCATGATAAAGACCGTGCATTTGCCTTTAGAAAAGGGCAGGAAAAAGGAATAAGAGGAGGAAGAAAGAGACTCGAAGAAAAGGCCAAGGGGAGGTGATTTTTCTTTGAAAAGACGTTGATATTTTTGTTTGACGTTGAAACTGACTGAGTTATGGAACTGAAATGAGTTTTCCAGACATCATGAATTTATCCATGAACTGAGTTTTATTATTATCTGGATCAACAATCTGATTTACATGAATCCAACGTGAGACTTTGAAGTTTAGTTTACCGTCGACAGAGAGATACTAGTAAGACCACGCCCGTACCCGCCTGGACTTATGTGTCGTCTCTACGAGTCAGCCCCAGAGAGATGGACGGGAATAGCGGTTCTGAACGTCGATATCCTGTTGTCATTAAACTGAACTTGGAGCTGCTCTCGCCTTTTGGACTATGATTTTTAGCGTCAATACGCACCTCGTGAACTCCATCATGTGGATTGTCAATATGACTTTACATCAACGGGCCCCAACGTTCCTCCCTATCTTTAAGTAAGTCATTTATAGCCGGCTTAATTTTAATTCAACTTGTTCAATAGAAGATTGAAGCTTATAATTATCTACAGGCCAAATCATTAATTTTGTCAGATATCTAGATTTGAAAAAGTCATTCATATCCACTACTGATATAAGAGCATAACTTGTGTATCTTTGTGGAAATGTGAACCAATTTGTGGCAAAGGAATCTTTTCAGAGTGTCTTCATTAAAAATCCGAAATAGGATGATATTTCTTTTCTTTGAATGCAAATTTGACTGTCTCTTTGCTTATTATTATCGAGTTATGTCGAGATAAATTTGCCGTCCTATCTGAAATATCTGAAGATACAAGCAGAATGTTAGAGAAAGCATTTGCTAGCATTTGCTTGGAAGATACTGCTACCTAGTAATAGCTTATATGCTCAAGTAAATGCTCAAGCGATCACTTTCTCCCGACCTTTTTCTTGGCCCGAGAGTTATACCGGGTGTCCCAAGAAGCGGAAGGGCGGCTTTTCAGTACTTTACCTTCAAAAAGTATATGTAATTTTTCAAAAATACTGTTTGGTAAAGTATCCTCTACCGAACCAAACATACGGTATATTTTTGCATATTTACATAATCCTTTGTATCAAAATTCAAGTGATGTAAATGTATGTTTATCATTTGTGTATGTTTGCTTTCATTGTTACACTTTGTCTTTATTGGAAATGGAAATAGATTAAACTATTGAACTAATGAAGAGATTTAACTCTTCAAGAGAATGATACCATGATCATTAAATTTTTGTTCAGTAATTTTGATTCTATTTCTGTTTCTGAAAATACAGTCTTTTTCAAATTTCGCATGTCTTTGCGACCGATGAGAGTAGAATTGTGTTAGGGGTTGCCTTTCATATGGCATGTTCCTGCTGTTGACATTCATCATTGGGCTTCCCGCAAACATCCTATATGAAAGGCCATTCCCAACAAAATGCTACTCTCATCGGTCGTAAAAAACCTGTGAAATTTGAAAGAAACGGGCATATAGAATCAAAATTACCTAGCCAAATTCATTGATCTTACCCAATGCTCCCAATTATGTATAAATACCTTTCAAATTAAGGAAAAGTACTGATAATCTGCCTCTCCTTTTTTTTTTTTTTTTTTTTTTGGGGGGGGGGGGGGGGGGGACACCCGGTATAGCTCGAGCACTGCCTACGGTTCAATAATAATTTGTTCTGAATGTGCAAAATACTAGCATCTTCTTAGGCTCTTTGTAAATAGTTATCAAGTAAACATTTCTAAGGGTCCTGCTTTGCCAGGTATTGTCTCTACACACAAACATAAGATCAAGATGCTTTCAGGAGAGTACAAAGGATATTGTGCTCCGAGGCGTAAGCCTTATCAAAAGTTTCTTTTTCTCCCCGCTGAATTTCCACATTAATTTTGATGCAGAGAACGATAAGACATACTGGTTTTAAATGTAGCAAAACTGGCTTTCATATTCAACTTTTATACAAAATTTGTAACTGAAGAGAAACAGATGCATCAGCTTACTACTGGCTTTCGAAAGAAAGTGAGGGCATTTTGAAATTTGAAAATAACGACTGGTAATTTAAGTCATGTCCTTGCAAGAACAAGCAAAAGCTACTGTAGAAGGAAAATTCCTCCTTTTCATATAGGCATTTCCTAATCAGGCTCTTGCTAGCTACTACTTACTTGGAATATCTGAAGATGCAAGCCAAACGTGAGTAACCATCTGTTTTTAGGATGGGGGGGGGGGAGGAGCAAGATGAACCCATGAAGATATATATAATATATATATAAAATTGTAATCAGTCTCGGTGATGTACGTTTGCGGTTCTTCGTCATATTATGTGTGATCCGAAAATTGGGATTTACGAAGAGGGCCCTTGCAAGACATACATACCACCAATTAAGACCAAGCTTTCGTTGATGTATTTGTCATTTCATATGTGTACAGTACTGTCGTTATCATTATTATTGATTCCAGATCCTGATGAAGGGCAGGTGCGAGAAAACTTGGTCTTAATTGGTGGTATATATGTCTTGCAACGTCCTTCTTCGTATATCCCCTTTTTCGGATCACACAACACACACAAACGCACACACACACACACACACACACACACACACACATATATATATATATATATATATATATATATATATATATATATGTATATATATATATACCGGGTGTCCACGAAAAAGCGGAACGATGGATTTTCAGTACTTTACCTTTAAAAAGTCGATAATCTTTTTACATCAGTGGATAAAGCATAGTCTACCGAAGAGAATGATACCAAGATCATTGAATTTGGTGAAGTAATTTGTATTCTATGGCCGTTTCTTAAAATAGAGTCATTTTCAAATGTTTAGCGACTGATGAGAGTAGTTTTGTGTTTCGATGGCCTTTCATAATACGATGCTTAAGGGAAGTCCATCGATGATTGTCATCAGCAACAAAACGTGCTATACACATGCCATATGAAAGGCCATTCCCGACACACTTCTGCTCTCTACTGTCTCGAAAAACATGCGATATTCGAAAATTACTGTATTTTAAGAAACGGGCATAGAATCAGAATTACCTCACCAAATTTAATGATCTTGGTATCATTCTCTTTGGTAGGAGATGCTTTACATACTAAAGTAAAAAGATTATCTACTTTCTGAAGGTAAAGTACTGAAAATCCACCGTTCCGCCTTTTCTGGGACCCCCGATATATATATACAGCGAAGAAGCATATGTGTTCATAAGTTCTGCGCTCTATAAATTCATACATATTGTTATTATTATCATTATTATTATTATTGTTATTATTATTATTATTATAATTATTATTATTATCATTATTATTATTATATGGTATGTATCATATATAATGTTATGAATGTCATGTTATCATGCTAAGAATAACAACAGTAACCTCGAAACAAGGGGCCTCTGGGGAGTGAAGCGTTTTTAGATCTGGGGGAAATGTCGCATCATGCTAGATTTTGAACCAACTGTTTTTAATTTTGTAAGACAGTGAAGCGAGCGA
This sequence comes from Echinometra lucunter, assembly GCA_029962745.1. Classification (NCBI taxonomy): domain Eukaryota; kingdom Metazoa; phylum Echinodermata; class Echinoidea; order Camarodonta; family Echinometridae; genus Echinometra; species Echinometra lucunter. The sequence goes on from CM057167.1 coordinate 22,802,786, forward strand.
GCCAAAAATAACGCATTTCTTGTAATGAGAGAAGTGTTTTATCATCAAACTACACTATAGGCCTATTATGATAGCCAAAATATATATCTAGTCACCTCGCTGTCAAATGTGACTCTATTTTTGTGCATCGATAGTTAATTTTTATTGTCAGGAAGCTGTTTCTAAATATTACGAGCGAGCTAAGCAAGCGAGGAAATTCATTTTTTTTTAATGGTAGAAATAGTAACCCCTTCAGTAAATTTGCTTTCCAAAACGATTGATATTAAATGAGGGAGCGCAGCGAGCGAGGAAAATATACCATTTTACATAGTGTTTTTTGATGAAGAAATAAACACCTTTACCATGTAAAATATACCATTTTACATGGTATTGGTGTATATTTTTTCATCAAAATACACTATAACCCTATAAGATATCGATATGATATATTCGATTACCTGTGTACTGAATATGGCTTTTTTAGCTGCCTCACTTTCCGTTCGAAACCATTTTATTACGAGCGATCAAAGTAGAGACCGACAAAAAACTTTGAATTCGTCATCAAAATACAGTTGGTTTTTGTAGATTTGTCAACCACCCCGCTGCCCAAATATTATGATATTTTGGAATCTCGCTGCTGAAATAAACTGCTTGTTGCATGAAATCATCTTGTTTCTAACTTTTAATTCCTTTGATTCTTTTACAATAATGATGTTCAACTGTGATAAATGGCATCGAAAAGGCTATACCTAGTTACCTAAAATAACCTCCAGTTACCCATTTCACTTTGTATTCGTGTAAATTTCTGTTTTGAGAGACCTGTTCCCGATGCTTAGTTTATTTATTTATTTATTTTATAGTTTTATTCAAGCAGGGTAGCCTCTTCAGTTAAAAAACTGCTTTCAATGAGGGCCCTGCATGATAAAAACAATACATGTACATGAATGTGACATAAAACAAGTAAATAAACTTACAAATATAATATAGATACAGATTTACAAAATAGTATAATATCAATCCAATCAAAAGTACAAAATTAAGTTACATAGGAGAGATTACCACAAGTTGGTTTATTTTCATATAAATAATTTGAGTTGTTCCTATGTTGATTGTGAGATTCTGAGATACATTAATTCTTTGGACGTGTTTGCAACAGTATTTCAAGGGAACGTTATAAATCCTGTCTGGTACCGCAGGATGTTAAAAAGGTGTCATCTGCATATTGCAACAGTTTGAGTGTTTTACCATGTCATCCAACTAAAGAATTTGGAAAAAAAAATGTCTCCCCCTTTTAAGGTGGAGACATTGTACAAGAAATGAGGGGGCGTCACAATGTATACTGTGGTTTCAAAGGGAGGGGGAGGAAGTGCCCCCCTAAATCCACTGCTTATAGATAAAGTTGAGTTTCCCTACCGTCAGCATTGTTGGCCTAAGGGCGGTTCAATTTCTGGACCCCGTTTCATAAAATGTGTTATCCATAACAAGTTGCAATAACTGTTACAAGCTACTGAAAATTTTGCATCTTATTGGCTGAGATCAAATTGGTCATAGAAATGAGGCAGTTGTTTATACTGATAACAAATTTTATGAAACGGGGCTCTGGTCTGAGGGTTGGGTGATATAGACAAGTGATCCGTTCCGGTCACTTCAAAATTGCCAACCAAATTTCAATCTCAGTCCGTCCTTGTTCTGATCATGCAATAACATCGTGCCAAAAACTGTCTTGAAATGGTGGCCCCGAAGGACGCTCGACAACATGTCATGTACGCCGTGAATTTCGCGGTCAATGGACACGAATTTCGCGACTGGGACGCAAATTTCGCGTGTCGAGTCACGAATTTCGCGTGCCAGGTCATGAATTTTGCGACTGGGATACAAAATGTGCATCCCGAATCGCGAATTTTTTGTTCCGGGTCATGAATTTCGCATCCCGGGTCATGAATTTTGTGTCCCGGGTCATGAATTTCGCGTCCCGCTTCCAGTGGCCGCGAAATTCACGTCGCACATGACCTGCTGTTGAGCGTACTTCAGGACCACCATACTGAAGCCCTTTTATTATTAGCTATTTGCTTCTTTCTGTTTTTACGTCCGATCCGCAGGTCCAGGCACCTTTCAATTTCTCGTACGAGACCGAAGTGGATGGGGAGGCGATCGTGCACCTCTTCTTGAAAGGAGGAGCTCATTTTGCTGCTTCTATGCTAGACGGGGTTTTTGCGTTCTGTATACTGGACACCAGCAAAAAACAGGTATCACACTACTGTATCATTTTTGGCACTGCATGACAATAGACCAATTTTAACCTCCGGTTTATGTATTTGGCCCTCTATCGGCGACGCCATTGCTGCGGTGGGCAAGCGCGCTGACCGCGATTGGCTCTGTGTACAAAATGAGTGTAAGATATGAGATATGCCCTAATATTGTTCCATTTACTTTATTCTAGATCTATAAAATAAAGCATGGATACATGGGTACAATGGCCATATCTGACAGATGAAGGTATGATGTATTTTTGTACTTTCGATAGTTTTTCAACTTAGTTTTGTCAATATAGGTTCGATTGCAGCATAGAAGCCGTAGTAAAAGGGAGCCCTCAATCTTACCCTGTTTACAAAGTCATGTTTTCACTCATTAAATTTTACGCCAAAGTACATAATGATAATGTTTATTGACTTCAAAGTCCTTTCTGTTGATGTTTTTACCTACTGGCGACGGATTCCTTCACATTGCTTACGGAAACCTGTGTAGGGAGTACGGCTTCTCACACAGACAGGCTTCATGAGTCAAAAGCGAGTGAATTTCGCATTCAGTTAGCTTCCAATTTTTAAACTTTCTCCAATTCTTGTGGCATTCGAGCACCGCACAGCTGCGACCTGAACTTCCCTGACAATTTCTCATTGCAAATATTAAAAGAAATCTGCATGTATTGGTCAAAATAGACAAAAAATCGAACGAATGTACATAACGCGCTATTGACTTGTGTACTATAAAAGTTGGAGCGCCCACCGCAGTATGTCGAACTGTGTCGAACAGTCTGCTGCCCTCTTGCGTTGTGAAATTGGTCTATACTTATGCAAATGCAGCATGCTACATCAACAAAATTTTGCGCGAAGCCCTTTTCTGATACTTCTTGCTTCACTGTTTTCCTTTTAAGTATACTGGTATACGAGGTAAAAAAATAAAAAATAAATTAAAAACAGAAGTAGAAATGCCAGACATGGGGGACCGCATCAAAGGTATAATGTCAGCGGTTAATTTAAAGATAAAATAAAGAGATAAAACTTAAAAAGGCTGTATTCAGAAGTAAATATTCCCGATCTGTTTATGATGTGGGTTCACTTATTTTAATCATAAACCATGCAGTTTGACAACTTTTGACCTGAAGTTATCCGAACAGGCGTATTACACATTCTACTCCTCTTAATATTTCATTTTGGTTACTGGTGACAAAACTACTGAATTCTTAATATTTCGAGGAAATATTATCTATTCCAGTTAGAGGTAAAACTATTTGGAATTTTAATGGGATCGAACAAGTAATGAACAAAGAGGGAAAAACGACCAACAACAACAACAAAACGTGTAAAGATCAATTTCCTCAGAACTGGAATGGGTCGAAACCAGTTAGGTCTGTATTCTTATGCAGTTTACTTGAATTTTGAAAGTCATAATGAATAATTGTTATGTGTTGATATGGGACTTAATTGGAACATATTTTCTTCGCATGGTCCTAATAGAGGATAGGTCCTCGGACGGAGTTGTGTGTACATTTCCCAAGGGCGCCGTGCGTTAAATCGGTTTACGATTTTCCTTGCGAGTTTTCGGGCATCGTAGGTGGCTGCAGGCTACGGCGTTTGTGTTTACTTTATTTACGGTCATCGTGCCATATTTCCTCTATTGGCCATCGGGGGCAGGCCGTGGGATGCCCGTACAAAGGCTGCCCGGAGCTTGTACGGTAATTGTGCAATCTCCGCAGCCTCCCCATGCACGGAAATCATGCAGAGCCCGTGCAGAGGATGCGCGGTGTCCGTGCAGCCGCGAGGGTTCTGTTCGATGCCCGGGCGGAAATTGTACGGTGCTGCCTACGATATATACGGGCTACGGGCTAACGATTTTAAACATTGGCATAACTCCTAGAGATACAAAAATCGTAGAGGCTGCGGAGCTCGTGAATCTGTACGGAAATCTTACGGTCGCCGCCTACCTCCGCATGAGGCCGCACGGATAGGGGGTTACGGGCAGGATACGGGCTCCGTACGCCAATCGTAATACAAATGTAAACCAGGAATGATTTGGCTATAAACGTCTTTGGTATATAGTGTGCGTTGTGTGTGTGGACGTGCGTGTGCGTGTAATATGATGACGGGGTGGATATATGTTTTCAGAACTAGACTTAACCTGTATATTAAACTTGACGACAAATTAAGAAGGCACTGGATTTGATGATACTTATTTCATGTTCAATTTAATAATGTTCTGTTATTTAAAAAAAAAAAAGTAATCGTATACGGTCACAACACAGTAGTCATATTGCCACTGTATCAAAGTACTGAACTGGTGTGCGTGCACATTTGTTTTTCATAGTGGGAGCACTGTGGTATATTGGTGAAGGCTATCCTCGCTTGATGTTTACATCCTTGGACAAAAACATTTTACCTACATTTGTCCCATTCGACCCAGGTGTAAATGGGTACCTGGCAATTGCTGAGTTATACTTATTACTGGGCCTACCAAAATAAAGAGCAGTAGTAATACCGATGTGGCTACCCTGGGTAAAGAAACCCAAGTTATTACGATAGCTGTTACTTATTTGTTCATCCATTCATTACAGTTCATTTATTTGTTATTATTATTATTACTGTTTTTTACTATTATCATTAGTAGTATTTTTATCACATCATTATTATTCTTATCATCATTATAGATTCACCTTGGCCGCGACACGTATGGCATTAAACCACTCTTCGTCTCCACCAACGATGATTCCATCTTGCTCTGTTCCGAAGCCAAAGGTATGCATTGTATCTTTCTTCAATTAATAGTTCTTATCAGCATGATCAGAAACCTTACCGAAATTACACCCCAAACAGTCCTTTTCAGGACTATCCCTACGAACTCTAGTGGATTTGGAAATCAGTGGAAATCTAAACGTTTCTTATGGAAAAAAACATGGAAAATTAGTCTATTTTGTAGGATAATTAGTACCCTGTTATATTTACGAAGATTGTGTTCCTATCCTTTTTAACCCATTCATACAGTCAGTTGAACTATCAGGAATATGTGGGAGCAATTTTAGATCGATAAATTGAAAATTACATGTTGAAATAACTTATTCATTAAATTGGTCACCATTTGCACTGCAACGCACAATACGTCGAATTTTGCGGTTTGAAGTAGGAAATTCACACCCTTAATGTACATACTGGAGTTAAATATCTTACTGAAGTATTCTTTAAAGTATTGTCTTTCAGTAGGGCATGACAAAAATTAAAGAAATTAAACTGCCCAAAATTACTTTTGGCGCACTTTGTTTTCACCCTAGCCCACTGTGCAGCGTTGATAGACAACGTTGGAGGGTTGTTGTTGGAAAACGTTGGACCAGCGTTGTAAACATTGTTGGACTGACGATGTATGCGCGTGCACTTTCATCGATGCTGCAACGTCTCCCTCCAACTTTGCAGCAACATCATAATTGACGTTTCAGCCAACGTTGGACCAACATTGTACCAATGTTTCATTGTTACCTGGGTCGGAGAGGAGGGGGGGGGTGTGGGGATGGATTTATGTCCCCCAATATTCAAGGTGGGTGGATGGCCTATATTATCATCTCCCTAAAATTCACTGCTAAAATAATTTCGTGATAAAATAGTAAATGTTAATGAGGAGGAGGAGGAGGAGGATGACGGTAATGATCATTATTCGTGTGATAACCATCTACATCGTCAGCCTTTTTTTTTCGTAATGATGGCCAAAATCAAGAATTCAAAGAAAAATGTGGAATTTTAGCACGCAAGTAATTCCCACAAAAACCATTCTCATATGCTCTGTATTGTGAATTTTGATGAGGGTAATTTTTAATGTCCCTCTCACACCCTTCCTCGCTCGGTCGCTTCGCCCTCAGCCGATGGTATTCGGCACCACTTATCCCCCCCCCCCCCCCCCACCACGAATACAAAGCGACACCTATGATAGCAGACTGGGCATCATGTGACAAACTGGTTCTTTGCAAGAATGACACAAATTAGTAGGATTTTATCAGTTCAGTTTCATGAATGGAAAAGTTTGGTTTCATTATTACGAAGCATACTGTATGCGAAAATTTAAACATCCCGATTATATTTCATCCAGAAAAAAAATCCTAAAGTAGATAGGACATGTAGGACGCAGGGGAAAACATCCTGTCACTATTTGTTTTGTTTTGTTTTTGTTTTCATTTCATTATTTCTTTTTCCATCCAATAACACCTCAGCATACTGTCGAGAAAAGGGAGATCCAAAACAATATGTCTGAAAAAAAAGTACAACGTCAGGGAAAAAGTATTAAGTGTCATTAAACGGAAAAATTCTTTAAATAAAATTGTTTGTATATATCAGATAAGCAAATAGTTAAATCAGCAATCATTGCAATGGTATAATTTAAATTTGCTTGTCCTTAAAACGTTTTATCTAGCCTTCCAGTCTGAAGATAATGCAAATAGTACGAATGCCAATAATCAGCAACAAAAAGGTATGCCAATAAACTCATGAACTTTGGCTTTGTTTTAGCTGAAACTCCGTCAAAATAACGTGATGACATAACAAGTTTGACAGGCTTCTCCTATTTTTGAGCCGTTGAACGATACCGTATGTGTCGTGCTATTATGGAAGATCGAATAAATTAACCACTACAAAATTTGTCACTGGTTTTCGCGTATTTACAGACGCGCATAGGCGTTTAGGAGATTTCTCGGTTTGTGAAGCCAGCGACGAATTTCTTGATATTCGACATAATGCGGACTATCCTGAGTATTTTCGGGGATTTCTGCATTAACCTGGGGGTGTTTCATAAAGAGTTTAGTTGGACTTACAGTCACACATACGCATCACTGCATTGGTCAGATCATGTTCAGGGGACGCGCGCCATTGGGAAGTCTACCTATCAGTGAGATAGTAACGCGTTAAATACCGGATGCGCATTGGCGCTTTTAATACGCATGATGTTGCAATCGATTGCAAATAATTACTAGTTCTGAAACAATCATTCTGATAGGTTCAGGGTCTGCCCTTTTAAGAAGACATGCATGCAACAATGATTTTGATTGGCCAGTGACAATCAGTTGCAACTTGCAATCGATTGCAACTTTCTTGCAACACCTCATAAGTCCAACTTACCTCTTTGTGAAACACCCCACTGAAGTGTTCAAAATGCATCAATTTAATTTCATTTGGGACGGGATAACAGCCAGCTAAATATGTTGGGCAGTCTCGTCTCACACAGAATTCACATGGGTTCCATGACAGTATACTGGATATGTCACTAAGTGTAATATAATTTAACTATGTTCCCCTCATTTGATATGCATATGTGAAGGTTTAGAGAGCCTTTGCTCCGGAAGTGATATCGACTGGTTCCCGCCAGGTCATGTGCAGACATTCAACATACTTCCCGATGGCAAGGTTTCCGCCGCTAGTGATCCCATTCAGTTCCATTCTATCGGTATGAAACCGAAATCGAATGATGTCGATCCTGATATGAAAATTCAGTGTGAGTATTTTTTTTTTCATCTTTTCAGTCAAAAGGTGACTTCCAAAACTTCATGTTTTATATACAGTATATGTCAAAATCAGGTAATCCAAATTTAAAGAATTGTTATTACAAACTTATTAATTTTATAGTAATCTGTAAAGAAACATGATAAATTTCGAAAAATCAACTCAAGTGTAATTTCAAAGGCCTATTGTGCAGCCCATACAAATCATGTTCGGATTACGTAATAAGCCATCGTAAAGTCAGCACATTTCTCAATGTGATAGACAGGGCTATCAAAGTTGCCTTAAGCAAGTTGATTTTTCGAAAGTAGTTTCTATCGAGTTGAATTACTCCATTGATGCCTCAAGACATCAGTGATATCAAGCATGAGTGTATATTCAGGGGCGTCGCTAGACTTTTTTTTCAAGGGGGGGGGGGGGTGAAGAGGCCAGATTGCCGACAAACAATGCCACCGATTACCGATGACCAACGTCGAAAAATTCAACCGTATAAAGCCCACTAGGCTTGTTCAGTTGTGTGCCTCTGTCATATTTTCCTTCTAAATTATATTTGATGATGTCAGCGAGGGAGGAAAAATATATATACTCTTTTTCATGGTAGAAGTGAAAGTTTTTCATCAATATACACGACAGGCCTTTAAAATATCTATTTTGATATTATTTGGTTACCTCTCTTACCTAATTTATTTGCTTTCAAAGACCATCCTGCATCTAAATATTATACGAGCGAGCGAATGAAAGATGATGTACGCTCTTCATTCATTCGCTCTTCATTGCCTTCATTCTATTGCGGGTACTTCTGCTACAAGATAAATAATGACAAATTAGTTTTCAATCAGCTATTTTTCATGATTTGGGTCACACACGTGACCGAGAATGGCCCAATTATGGCTGGCATAAGCCTCGTGTTCTGAAACCGAATTTGTCTATAGCTGAATGATTTTTACCAGTGGTCATTTGAATGATAGTTATTTGCTTCTCGTTATTTTGAGCAATGTTTTGCTCAGTTATAGCATCTCTAGTAGGATTCAAGGAAAGTTCTGTCAACGTTTTTTTTTCTTCTTCTTCTTCTTCTTCTTCTTTGATCGTCCTGAGCACTTCCTGCCAGACAACTTTCGTAATACTTTTTCGCATAAGTATGATAAGGCTACACTCTAAAAAAGGATTGGTCAAATATTTGTTGGTGCATATGACTTGTGTCTGTCAAAATCACCCCAAATTTTTTACATTTTAACCAATAATTTGGAAATATTATTGACCGTCATAATGCTCAGTCTACCTACATATTATCCAAAGTATTGGTCATTTTGAGCAGTCCTTATTTAGAGTGTAATGGTGAAAATGAGGTAAAAAGTAGACAACTTGTTTGCGTTGTTCACATATTTTCTGGTATACAATTCCAAGTTCATTAACTTCACGGTTACAGTCGGTCTCTCTGATGAGGTGTTATCCAACATCCGGCGGCTCTTTGTGGATGCTGTCAGAAAAAGGTTGATGAGTACCAGACGTATTGGATGTTTACTTTCAGGTAAGGCTAATTCCTCGTTAGAACTATAAACATTGACAATGACATGGCTATCCCCGTGAATGTTGGGTTTATAGCCAACCGGTCTACGACCACTGGGTCTAATTGCCAGATTGTCTAACACCACCATAGCTACACTCACTTGGTCTACTATCATTTTTGTCTAATTGCCGTTTTTTCCAATCATCACTTGGTATAATACCCACTTGGGCTAATTGTCATTTTGTCCAAAGATCAAATGGTCTAATTGCCACTTCGTCTACTGAGTTTTCCCTCAATTTGTCTAATGACTGTTTGGTCGATTACCAGTTCGTCCAATCAGACTAAGTGGTGTTAGACCAAGTAGGTATTGCACGAAATGGGCATAGCCTAACTGGAAATTAGACAAAATGGTAAATGGACCAAGTGGCAATTAGACCACATGGTTATTAGACAAACTGGTTGTATACGAAATGGGATTAGTGTGGGATGATACCAAACGGGCATTCGACAAAGTGGGAGTAGACCAAGTTACAACTCACCGAATCTTGTACGTTAAACCATGGCAGTAGAGATTTTTCTTTATATTAATTTTGCTTTCCAGCCTCAGATTTCGCAACAATTATTATTTTTCTGCATTCATTCTAGTATGAATGAATATATGAACCAGTGTGAATGAAAATTGCCCAATTTAACAGAAATTTAACAAAAATGCCAATTGGTAAACGAAAAATCTGATTATACACGTATATGTTTGCTGCATTGCCAATTTAAAGAATATAATAGTTATTACAATTAAATCGCTCTTATTTGAGAACAGTAAATATTGCAAAGGGACTAAACTTTTTAGTGGATTTTGCTCTTTCTACTTATATGTAATATGTACGTTTTATAGATTTCTTGATCAAAATATACTGAAAAAGTGTCACTTAAAAAGATAAGCTAAAAGCAGAACTTACTGGTACGAGTTACTAGATCTTCATATTTTGAAAAATTGGTACGACATACACGAGAAGAAATCGCAGATCTATGTTTTATTTGTTTTTTATTCAAAAGACAACGTCGAATAGCCCCAATGAAGAACAAATTGTCAGATCCACAAGTCACCTCCTGCTCAGTTTTCCTTCTAGGGTGAATGAACGAAAACCTTGCCCTTGGCCAAATAAAAACAAACAAAAAAAAACCTGAAAATGAAAATAAAGAAACAACTCAAACGACCTCTGTCCCGATAAAGTACCGCTATACAATCTCTTTTGGCATGTTCGGGAAGGAAGATATTCTACGGCTGTACACGCATCATGTAGTAGCAAAGGGTTTGTCGAGTATTGTGAATTTGGTAGATAAGCCATGTGTGCCCCCCCCCCCCTTTTCATAATACAAGCAGAGAAGTAAAATGCCGACTTGAAATAACGAATGGTTTTAGTACTTTTAATCACTGCAGTGCATTGCTAATTGCTTCAAATTATGATATCATTCAGGTGGACTTGATTCAAGTCTCGTAGCGGCCCGTAGTTTCTCAGTTTCTACGTGAACAACCGCGTGGTTACCCTCTACAAACGTTCGCTGTAGGAATGGAAGGTAGCCCTGACATAGCAGCTGCACGAGAGGTAAATTCTTTAATATACTATATCTTTAAAACTATATCAACAGGAAGTTCCAGAAAATTGTAAATTGATATTGCTCTCCATTTTCTTTTTAAATTTGTAAACCAGGACTGTAGAGGACAACAGGAACTAGTTTCCTTATTGCTGTCCTAGGAAACTGCATGATCATGATGATTATTTCTTATTTAATTGTTTATATTTTTTATCTACTGTCTAAAAGTGTAATAGATAAATAAACAACGTAATGAATAAAATCAAGCAGTTATGATATCATAATTGTTGATTTGTCCTCTCCTCATATTCTCTCCTGTCGCCTCTATTCGAAATTACAATATAGCTACGCCCTTGCCGATATAAGGCTACGGCCCTAACTTTTTTCCTCGACTTTCCATTTTCTAGCTTCAGGTTTTTTTTTGTTAAGAAACAAAAAGTGCAGAAAAAGTAAACGTTCATTTTTCTCATATTATTTTATAATCTACATAATCAATTGAAACAATTTCTCCTTTCTGCCCAAAAAAGTTCAGGGGTTTGCTACCCCCTCACCTCCCGTCTAGAACGCCTAGCCTCTGAACGCCCTGTCCAGTTTGATAATTGGTCCGAATTCATTATGCTCCGGCGACAATTACTTCCGGCTTTATTTCTTCTAAGATAAAGAGAGTGGATGAAGGACCTTGAACTTGTGCTAATTCGGTGCATGCAGAGTTGGGATAATGTACGAAATCAACACGGAAGTAATTGTTGCTTTGTCTTTGGTTTTAGTTTTAGTTTCTGTTTTCTTTCTATTTCTTATTGTTATTTAGGTTGCAGCTCACATAGGTAGCGAACATCATGAGGTCAAATTCACTGTTCCAGAAAGGCATTGCGGCAGTTCGTGACGTCATCTACACGCTGGAAACCTATGACATCATGAGCATAAGACCCAGTATTGGTAAAAGGCAGCACGGTGCTTACTGAAACTCTTAATGCACCTGAGAGAGGAGAATGACATAAATGAAAATTTTGATGAAAAAAGAGGACAGAGAGAAGCAATTTTAAAATGTTGCCTCCAAAACGGTTACGAAATGAGAAAGTCATGAAAGTTTGAAAAGTCTTAGTTCACTTTCTATAGCGATCCTCAATCGGCAATGTTGCTCAAAATGGCCTGTCTAAAAGGACAGCTCTTAATATGTTTTGTACACAAAATGTC
>CM057167.1:22815303-22840386 GCA_029962745.1 Echinometra lucunter
CTAATGTAAGGGGCCGAATGGTAAGGACTTATGGTTGGGGGCAGACATCATTGAGACACAGACAGACGGAGATTGACAGCTTGAGTCCGAGTTCAGTGTCTTTAATTTTCATCTCTCGGCTTGACTCTCCGCTGAGGAAAGGAGAAAGCGGGGTCACAATATGAGTTACAGTTCTCAAATGCATTCAATAATTAACAGGAAATATTCCTAATATAAAATAAAAAATATAAACAGAGTCCGGAACAGCTGAATAATAAAACGTTCCAAAGCTTATCTCAATTAACATAATTTGATATTAATAATCCATATTTTCATACACTTATTTTACAATGAGAAGTTTTATAAAGAGTTTCTGTAACTAATAAAACTACCAATTAAACAAAGCAGTCGACCTCTGGCCATATTCAAATCATTTCATTCATAAAGTCCGACCAAAATCCCATTCCATTGTCCATAGCGCCGTAAAACACCCCAACTACGTTTCACCCGACAAAGGCCAACGGACCATGCCTAATGCATGCGCCCTACGCTGGCCAATACACACTGTGTAATGTACCACACCCTCTAATTACATAACATGCATTTATAAATCGCTTAAAATATACACTTTCTCATAACAAATATTACACTCTCAAACATAATCATTTTCCTTACAGTTACGATGTCTCTCTGATAAAACAATAATAATAAAACAAAACTATAAATCCATCAAATAGTAAATTTTACATACAAATCCAATAAATGTCAACCTTACCTGAGGAAAGGAGAAAGCGGGGTGAAGGTCACGGGACCAGCAGCCCGCCACCAACGACCTTCTTACATCCTTCCCCGCTTTTTAAGTCATCGTCCCTTGATGACTCATAATTATACTACAAAACACTGTACAACAGTGAATACTATTGATACTATATAATAACCTAAAGTAACATATGAATAACATCGTAAGAAATAGAATCTATATCGACATGCAACATACTCAAATAATTGATCCTTCATCCTAAAAGGCATTATACACAATTTAAGTCTCAATTTCTGTTATTTGCATTACCAAATACAATGTGCCGTTTTCTTTTTCTTCATTTTTTTCTTTTAAACAAAACATCAAATCAGAATGGCTAAGGAGAACCTGATAGTGACATAAAGCATAGTATATAAAGGCTGACCTTCTTTAAAGATGAAAAACACCTCTTACAGATATAATCATAGCACTGGAAACGTCATTGTAAGTATTCAATTTTCAAAATAATATAAATAGACTAATGCATCTTGTACTCATGCAAAGTGGTACATATAATGAACAGCTTCCAGTAAACTGATCACATATATACAATACACACACTTGAATGATTTAGCTTATAAAGATACGTGTATGTCTCTATAGACCTCAAATTGCCTATAAAGCAACTAATTATCAAAGCAAACCATATCAAGATCTATATATAGGTAATATGTAAGATAATGATTACATACTTTATTCACCTCTTTTCTTTTCTTTTCTTTTCTTTTCTTTTTTTATAAACCGTCTCTGTATATAAAACAAACCGTGTGGCAACAAACCACTACACCAATTGAAAACGATGTTCATCTTGCAGACAAAATAATCATAGCTTTGGAAATTACATGATAAGCATTAGAATTGTTAAAGTAACAACAACATGGACACAATATCTTCTTGTTTTTATACTGCTGCATGTAACTACTTTAAGCAGCTTTCACTGGATAAGTAATGTTTCATAATAATGTAGGAAAAAGTAATTCTTTTGGTTTTGTTAATGTTGTAATCCGTATAAAATGTCAAATTACGTAACTTCTTCTTTTTTCTTGATATGTCTATATAATGCAAAACAAAATACTGGTGCACTGTGTGAATTACAAAATGCAAATACAATCACTCTATCACACTTATGTAATAGATGAAACAACATCTTGAAAAAGTTCGCAGTGCTTATTAACATCCAGATACTACAGCGGCACTGTAACATAAAAGCAAAGCCAGACCTATTCGTTTAGCCTACCCAGTTCAAGGTACCTCTTCGCTTTCATCAATCTCCTCTCCCTAGGCGACAATAGTCTTAGACCGGCAGCCTCAGTCACCACTGGAACGTTTCCCAGTTCACCTTCTTCAGCTATTGGAAAATGACCAGAGACATGTGAGAAATCGACTCCAGACTCATGTGTGCCATCACCTTCATCATCAGCTTCATCTCCTGGGGGTACTGGGCAATTCCCAGAGTTAGCAACATCTTCGGGAAGACTCCTTGGAGATAACATCGGAACTGGGCGCTGTTCGCATCGTAGAGCACTACCGGCAGGTGTTGAGACCTCTGGTTCGCCTTCTTTCTCCCAGTAGTCAGCTCTCTTCGACCTTCCCCTGAATAGATGTTGTTGGACAGGGGCTGAGTCAACTCCAAAGGGTTTCTTGGTACCATTCTTGACCTGAGGTGCTTTATGAGTCTCTCCTGTAGCCTTGGCATTTCTTGGTGCAATGCCTTTGGCCATTCGCAGTTGGGACTGGGGCTCCGAGATACAAGACCTAATCCCTTGTGGTCTTTGTCGATCTTCCCCGCTTTGAACAGAACTTGGTGGGCAAGATGATGGGTCAGAAACCGGATCAGGAATTGGCCACGGTGTCCTCATTAGGAAATGCTGATTTTCGACCTTCACCAAATCTTGCCAGCAGTCCTGAAGAACATTCATACCTAGTACTCCTGCTAGGCTCTGTCCTCTTTGCTCGGTCTCTCTTTCTCCCAGCACTAACACTATTTTGAAGATATGCAATGTCCAAGAACTCCTACATCAGTGTCAAAACAACCCACGTATGGGATAGCCTGTCCGTTGACAGAGGTCAGGGCAAACGAAGGAGGAATGGCCTTCAACTTGTACCCCGCTGTTCTTAGGTGTCGATTGAAGAAGGATTCCCCAACGGTGGTCACCTGTGATCCAGGATCCAGAAGGCAGGGGACATGAACTGTACCAAACTTCGCCTCCACGGAGTAGCACTCGCCAACCGCCCTGGACAGAAACCCTTTGTCTTTATCATCAGATGTCGTTGCAGTCACCTTGGAGACACTCCCGACCACTGTGTTTTGTTTCCTGCTTCCTTTGTCCATTGTTTTGTGCTCTTCCGGATACAGAGCTGGAGTGCTGTGTTTGAGGCAAGGAGCCTCTCTCCTTGGGTCCTGGAGGCTGTCTTTCCATTTGATCAGCTCCAAGAGGCATCTGATTGGGCATTCCTGCACCTGGGTAGTTGTAGTGTTGACTTTCTACCACATACGGCCCAGACATCAGAGGTCCTGCTGGGTAAGACGGATCTCCATAGTAGTATGGAGGATAAGTTCCTTCATTCATTCTGGGTGGGAAAGTTCCTGAACCCATAGCACCGGTGTCCCTTCTGCGTCTTTCCTGGGGGCATTCCCTTTCGAAATGTCCAAATGCTCCGCAGTTAAAGCAGGGCCCTCTCCTTGCAGACCCAGAAGGTCCTGGTTTATCCTGTCTGTCATTCCGAGGACGGTTCAACTGTAACATCTCTCTCACAGCTCCTATAACCTCGTTGGTCATAGCTGTTACTGCTTCGAGAACTTTACTGTCCAAGGAAGAGGATTGCCCTGCTATCGAAGATACATGGGCTGTGCTAGGAAAAGTTGATCTCGACCGTGCTTCCTCTCTGCGTTCACGCTTTATCGCTAGTTCTCGTAGATCTCTGAAAGTCATTTCCTCTTTCATCTCATACAAATCTCTCAACGTGTTACGCAAGAAAGTGTCCTCAAGGCCCTCAATGAACTGCTCTGAAAGCAACACATCAGGTTTTGCATACAGGTAAGGGCTTCGTGAAGTCAAACTTAGAAACTGTCTTTCTAAGTCTACAGCATATTCTCGGACAGATTCTCTTGTCCCCTGTCTCCGCTCCAGAATCGACGCTGTAGTTCGCCTACTGGTACAACCTCCGCGTATGACGACTTGAGGAAGTCAAGAATCTCACTGATGCTACCACTCCCCTTGATGATAGCCTTGATCTCATCCTTCGGTCCTCCTCGAAGACGGTCGAGGAGAAAGGTGGCTTGTTGAGCAGCTGGAACGTTGTAGTGCGTGAAGGCATCCTCCATGGCAGTCACGAACTCATGTACGTCACCTACCCCATCAAACGTAGGTAGTTTCTTTTCAGGAGCTAATACCAATTGAGACTGGGGTCTCAACAGAAGCTTAGTCAAACTTTGAATTGTCTCGCTTTCATGACCATCAGTACTCCCCTCTGGAAACAGAGGACTATAAACTATCGGCTTCCATTGTTCAAGGGGCTGGATGACTCCTCCAACAGCAGGCAGCACCACTTTTCTCCCCCAACATCTGTGTAAACCAAACCTTTGGCGGAGGGGTATCTTGACTGTAATGCCTCCAAAGAAAGGGGGCCACCCTCCTCTACTAGGGGGAATTTAAAGGAATTCTCATCATCCCCGATCCTTACATAAAGACCCATTTCAGCAGTGGATACTTGTTGATGATTCGGATTCAATGCTCTTCAAATAACAATATCTAAAGGACAATTTAAACTATACTGGTAGATATTTTCCAAGTATCAATCAATATCCAAACAGCAATTTACATCATAATTTACAAGCTATACTGAATAAGCATACATCTCTTCATTTACATCATACATCTTACAATAGCACTGATTGATTGATTGATCCATTGTCCGTCAGAGAAGTAGCCATGATGTAGCTGGAAGGATCAAGTGCTTGCAGGATCTTGGGGGTTCCATATCCCATCCTCGTCGCCAGTTGTAAGGGGCCGAATGGTAAGGACTTATGGGTGGGGGCAGACATCATTGAGACACAGACAGACGGAGATTGACAGCTTGAGTCCGAGTTCAGTGTCTTTAATTTTCATCTCTCGGCTTGACTCTCCGCTGAGGAAAGGAGAAAGCGGGGGTCACAATATGAGTTACAGTTCTCAAATGCATTCAATAATTAACAAGGAAATATTCCTAATATAAATAAAAATATAAACAGAGTCCGGAACAGCTGAATAATAAAACGTTCCAAAGCTTATCTCAATTAACATAATTTGATATTAATAATCCATATTTTCATACACTTATTTTATAATGAGAAGTTTTATAAAGAGTTTTCTGTAACTAATAAAACTACCAATTAAACAAAGCAGTCGACCTCTGGCCATATTCAAATCATTTCATTCATAAAGTCCGACCAAAATCCCATTCCATTGTCCATAGCGCCGTAAAACCCCAACTACGTTTCACCCGACAAAGGCCAACGGACCGTGCCTAATGCATGCGCCCTACGCTGGCCAATACACACTGTGTAATGTACCACACCCTCTAATTACATAACATGCATTTATAAATCGCTTAAAATATACACTTTCTCATAACAAATATTACACTCTCAAACATAATCATTTTCCTTACAGTTACGATGTCTCTCTGATAAAACAATAATAATAAAACAAAACTATAAATCCATCAAATAGTAAATTTTACATACAAATCCAATAAATGTCAACCTTACCCGAGGAAAGGAGAGAGCGGGGTGAAGGTCACGGGACCAGCAGCCCGCCACCAACGACCTTCTTACACCTATAAGATATCGATATGATATATTCGATTACCTGTGTACTGAATATGGCTTTTTTAGCTGCCTCACTTTCCGTCCGAAACCATTTTATTACGAGCGATCAAAGTAGAGACCGACAAAAACTTTGAATTCGTCATCAAAATACAGTTGGTTTTTGTAGATTTGTGAACCACCCCGCTGCCCAAATATTATGATATTTTGGAATCTCGCTGCTGAAATAAACTGCTTGTTGCATGAAATCATCTTGTTTCTAACTTTTAATTCCTTTGATTCTTTCACAATAATGATGTTCAACTGTGATAAATGGCATCGAAAAGGCTATACCTAGTTACCTAAAATAACCTCCAGTTACCCATTTCACTTTGTATTCGTGTAAATTTCTGTTTTGAGAGACCTGTTCCCGATGCTTAGTTTATTTATTTATTTATTTTATAGTTTTATTCAAGCAGGGTAGCCTCTTCAGTTAAAAAAAACTGCTTTCAATGAGGGCCCTGCATGATAAAAAAATACATGTACATGAATGTGACATAAAACAAGTAAATAAACTTACAAATATAATATAGATACAGATTTATAAAATAGTATAATATCAATCCAATCAAAAGTACAAAATTAAGTTACATAGGAGAGATTACTACAAGTTGGTTTATTTTCATGTAAATAATTTGAGTTGTTCCTATGTTGATTGTGAGATTTTGAGATACATTAATTCTTTTGGACGTGTTGGCAACAGTATTTCAAGGGAACGTTATAAATCCTGTCTGGTACCGCAGGATGTTAAAAAGGTGTCATCTGCATATTGCAACAGTTTGAGTGTTTTACCATGTCATCCAACTAAAGAATTTGAAAAAAAAAAATGTCTCCCCCTTTTTAGGTGGAGACATTGTGCAAGAAATGAGGGGGCGTCACAATGTATACTGTGGTTTCAAAGGGAGGGGGAGGAAGTGCCCCCCTAAATCCACTGCTTATAGATAAAGTTGAGTTTCCCTACCGTCAGCATTGTTGGCCTGAGGGCGGTTCAATTTCTGGACCCCGTTTCATAAAATGTGTTATCCATAACAAGTTGCAATAACTGTTACAAGCTACTGAAAATCTTGCATCTTATTGGCTGAGATCAAATTGGTCATAGAAATGAGGCAGTTGTTTATACTGATAACAAATTTTATGAAACGGGGCTCTGGTCTGAGGGTTGGGTGATATAGACAAGTGATCCGTTCCGGTCACTTCAAAATTGCCAACCAAATTTCAATCTCAGTCCGTCCTTGTTCTGGTCATGCAATAACATCGTGCCAAAAACTGTCTTGAAATGGTGGCCCCGAAGGACGCTCGACAACATGTCATGTACGCCGTGAATTTCGCGGTCAATGGACACGAATTTCGCGACTGGGACGCAAATTTCGCGTGTCGAGTCACGAATTTCGCGTGCCAGGTCATGAATTTTGCGACTGGGATACAAAATTTGCATCCCGAGTCGCGAATTTTTTGTTCCGGGTCATGAATTTCGCATCCCGGGTCATGAATTTTGTGTCCCGGATCATGAATTTCGCGTCCCGCTTCCAGTGGCCGCGAAATTCACGTCGCACATGACCTGCTGTTGAGCGTACTTCAGGACCACCATACTGAAGCCCTTTTATTATTAGCCATTTGCTTCTTTCTGTTTTTACGTCCGATCCGCAGGTCCAGGCACCTTTCAATTTCTCGTACGAGACCGAAGTGGATGGGGAGGCGATCGTGCATCTCTTCTTGAAAAGAGGAGCTCATTTTGCTGCTTCTATGCTAGACGGGGTTTTTGCGTTCTGTATACTGGACACCAGCAAAAAACAGGTATCACACTACTGTATCATTTTTGGCACTGCATGACAATAGACCAATTTTCACCTCCGGTTTATGTATTTGGCCCTCTATCGGCGACGCCATTGCTGCGGTGGGCAAGCGCGCTGACCGCGATTGGCTCTGTGTACAAAATGAGTGTAAGATATGAGATATGCCCTAATATTGTTCCATTTACTTTATTCTAGATCTATAAAATAAAGCATGGATACATGGGTACATGAGGTAAGACAATGGCCATATCTGACAGATGAAGGTATGATGTATTTTTGTACTGTCGATAGTTTTTCAACTTAGTTTTGTCAATATAGGTTCGATTGCAGCATAGAAGCCGTAGTAAAAGGGAGCCCTCAATCTTACCCTGTTTACAAAGTCATGTTTTCACTCATTAAATTTTACGCCAAAGTACATAATGATAATGTTTATTGACTTCAAAGTCCTTTCTGTTGATGTTTTTACCTACTGGCGACGGATTCCTTCACATTGCTTACGGAAACCTGTGTAGGGAGTACGGCTTCTCACACAGACAGGCTTCATGAGTCAAAAGCGAGTGAATTTCGCATTCAGTTAGCTTCCAATTTTTAAACTTTCTCCGATTCTTGTGGCATTCGAGCACCGCACAGCTGCGACCTGAACTTCCCTGACAATTTCTCACTGCAAATATTAAAAGAAATCTGCATGTATTGGTCAAAATAGACAAAAAATCGAACGAATGTACAAAACGCGCTATTGACTTGTGTACTAGAAAAGTTGGAGCGCCCACCGCAGTATGTCGAACTGTGTCGAACAGTCTGCTGCCCTCTTGCGTTGTGAAATTGGTCTATACTTATGCAAATGCAGCATGCTACATCAACAAAATTTTGCACGAAGCCCTTTTCTGATACTTCTTGCTTCACTGTTTTCCTTTTTAGTATACTGGTATACGAGGTAAAAAAATTAAATAAATTAAAAACAGAAGTAGAAATGCCAGACATGGGGGACCGCATCAAAGGTATAATGTCAGCGGTTAATTTAAAGATAAAATAAAGAGATAAACCTTAAAAAGGCTGTATTCAGAAGTAAATATTCCCGATCTGTTTATGATGTGGGTTCACTTATTTTAATCATAAACCATGCAGTTTGACAACTTTTGACCTGAAGTTATCCGAACAGGCGTATTACACATTCTACTCCTCTTAATATTTCATTTTGGTTACTGGTGACAAAACTACTGAATTCTTAATATTTCGAGGAAATATTATCTATTCCAGTTAGTAGTAAAACTATTTGGAATTTTAATGGGATCCAACAAGTAATGAACAAAGAGGGAAAAACAACCAACAACAACAACAAAACGTGTAAAGATCAATTTCCTCAAAACTGGAATGGGTCGAAACCAGTTAGGTCTGTATTCTTATCAAGTTTACTTGAATATTTGAAAGTCATAATGAATAATTGTTGTGTTGATATGGGACTTAATTGGAACATATTTTCTTCGCATGGTCCTAATAGAGGATAGGTCCACGGACGGAGTTGTGTGTACATTTCCCAAGGGCGCCGTGCGTTAATTCGGTTTACGATTTTCCTTGCAAGTTTTCGGGCATCGTAGGTGGCTACAGGCTACGGCGTTTGTGTTTACTTTATTTACGGTCATCGTGCCATATTTCCTCTATTGGCCATCAGGGGCAGGTCGTGGGATGCCCGTACAAAGGCTGCCCGGAGCTTGTAAGGTAATTGTGCAATCTCCGCAGCCTCCCCACGGAAATCGTGCAGAGCCCGTGCAGAGGATGCGCGGTGTCCGTGCAGCCGCGAGGGTTCTGTTCGATGCCCGGGCGGAAATTGTACGGTGCTGCCTACGATATATACGGGCTACGGGCTAACGATTTTAAACATTTGTATAACTCCTAGAGATACGAAAATCGTAGAGGCTGCGGAGCTCGTGAATCTGTACGGAAATCTTACGGTCGCCGCCTGCCTCCGCATGAGGCCGCACGGATAGGGGGTTACGGGCAGGATACGGACTCCGTACGCCAATCGTAATACAAATGTAAACCAGGAATGAGTTAGCTATTTGGTATATAGTGTGCGTTGTGTGTGTGGACGTGCGTGTGCGTGTAATATGATGACGGGGTGGATATATGTTTTCAGAACTAGACTTAACCTGTATATTAAACTTGACGACAAATTAAGAAGGCACTGGATTTGATGATAGTTATTTCATGTTCAATTTGATAATGTTCTGTTATTTTTAAAAAAAAAAAAAAAGTAATCGTATACGGTCACAACACAGTAGTCATATTGCCACTGTATCAAAGTACTGAACTGGTGTGCGTGCACATTTGTTTTTCATAGTGGGAGCACTGTGGTATATTGGTGAAGGCTATCCTCGCTTGATGTTTACATCCTTGGACAAAAACATTTTACCTACATTTGTCCCTCTCGACCCAGGTGTAAATGAGTACCTGGCAATTGCTGAGTTATACTTATTACTGGGCCTACCAAAATAAAGAGCAGTAGTAATACCGATGTGGCTACCCCGGGTAAAGAAACCCAAGTTATTACGATTGCTATTACTTATTTGTTCATCCATTCATTACAGTTCATTTATTTGTTTATTATTATTATTATTACTGTTTTTCCTATTATCATTAGTATTATATTTATCACATCATTATTATTCTTATCATCATTATAGATTCACCTTGGCCGCGACACGTATGGCATTAAACCACTCTTCGTCTCAACCCCCGATGATTCCCTCTTGCTCTGTTCCGAAGCCAAAGGTATGCATTGTATCTTTCTTCAATTAGTAGTTCTTATCAACATGATCAGAACTCTTACCGAAATTACACCCCAAACAGTCCTTTTCAGGACTATCCCTACAAACTCTAGTGGATTTGGAAATCAGTGGAAATCTAAACGTTTCTTATGGAAAAAAACACGGAAAATTTGTCTATTTTGTACGATAATTATTACCCTATTATATTTACGAAGATTGTGTTCCTATCCTTTTTAACCCATTCATACAGTCAGTTGAACTATCAGGAATATGTGGGAGCAATTTTAGATCGATAAATTGAAAATTACATGTTGAAATAACTTATTCATTAAATTGGTCACCATTTGCACTGCAACGCACAATACGTCGAATTTTGCGGTTTGAAGTAGGAAATTCACACCCTTAATGTACATACTGGAGTTAAATATTTTACTGAAGTATTCTTTAAAGTATTGTCTTTCAGTAGGGCATGACAAAAAATAAAGAAATTAAACTGCCCAAAATTACTTTTGGCGCACTTTGTTTTCACCCTAGCCCACTGTGCAGCGTTGATAGACAACGTTGGAGGGTTGTTGTTGGAAAACGTTGGACCAGCGTTGTAAACATTGTTGGACTGACGATGTATGCGCGTGCACTTTCATCGATGCTGCAACGTCGCCCTCAAACTTTGCAGCAACATCATAATTGACGTTTCAGCCAACGTTGGACCAACGTTGTACCAACGTTTCATTGTTACCTGGGTCGGAGAGGAGGGGGGGGGGTGGTGTGGGGATGGATTTATGTCCCCCAATATTCAAGGTGGGTGGATGGCCTATATTATCATCTCCCTAAAATTCACTGCTAAAATAATTTCGTGATAAAATAGTAAATGTTAATGAGGAGGACGAGGAGGAGGATGACGGTAATGATTATTATTCGTGTGATAACCATCTACATCGTCAGCCTTTTTTTTTTTCGTAATGATGGCCAAAATCAAGAATTCAAAGAAAAATGTGGAATTTTAGCACGCAAGTAATTCCCACAAAAACCATTCTCATATGCTCTGTATTGTGAATTTTGATGAGGGTAATTTTTAATGTCCCTTTCACACCCTTCCTCGCTCGTTCGCTTCGCCCTCAGCCGATGGTATTCGGCACCACTTATCCCCCCCCCCCCCCCCCCCCCCCACCACGAATACAAAGCGACACCTATGATAGCAGACTGGGCATCATGTGACAAACTGGTTCTTTGCAAGAATGACACAAATTAGTAGGATTTTATCAGTTCAGTTTCATAAATGGAAAAGTTTGGTTTCATTATTACGAAGCATACTGTATGCGAAAATTTAAACATCCCGATTATATTTCATCCAGAAAAAAAATCCTAAAGTAGATAGGACATGTAGGACGCAGGGGAAAAGATCCTGTCACTATTTGTTTTGTTTTGTTTTTGTTTTCATTTCATTATTTCTTTTTCCATCCAATAACACCTCAGCATACTGTCGAGAAAAGGGAGATCCAAAACAATATGTCTGAAAAAAAGTACAACGTCAGGGAAAAAGTATTAAGTGTCATTACGGAAAAAAAAAAGGCTTCTCCTATTTTTGAGCCGTTGAACGATACCGTATGTGTCGTGCTATTATGGAAGACCGAATAAATTAACCACTACAAAATTTGTCACTGGTTTTCGCGTATTTACAGACGCGCATAGGCGTTTAGGAGATTTCTCGGTTTGTGAAGCCATTGACGAATTTCTTGATATTCGACATAATGCGGACTATCCTGAGTATTTTCGGGGATTTCTGCATTAACCTGGGGGTGTTTCATAAAGAGTTAAGTTGGACTTACAGTCACACATACGCATCTCTGCATTGGTCAGATCATGTTTAGGGGACGCACGCCATTGGGAAGTCTAGCTATCGGTGAGATAGTAACGCGTTAAATACCGGATGCGCATTGGCGCTTTTAATACGCATGATGTTGCAAGAAAGTTGCAATCGATTGCAAATAATTGCTAGTTCTGAAACAACCATTCTGATTGGTTCAGGGTCTGCCCTTTTAAGAAGACATGCATGCAACAATGATTTTGATTGGCCAGTGACAATCAGTTGCAACTTACAATCGATTGCAACTTTCTTGCAACACCCCATAAGTCCAACTTACCTCTTTGTGAAACACCCCACTGAAGTGTTCAAAATGCATGAATTTAATTTCATTTGGGACGGGATAACAGCCAGCTAAATATGTTGGGCAGTCTCGTCTCACACAGAATTCACATGGGTTCCATGACAGTATACTGGATATGCCACTAATGGGGTGTTGCAAGAAAGTTGCAATCGATTGCAAATAATTACTAATTTTGAAACGACTATTCTGATTGCCTCAGGGTCTGCCCTTTCAAGAAGACATGCATGCAACAGTGATTTTGATTGGCCAGTGATAATCAGTTGCAACTTGCAATCGATTGTAACTTTCTTGCAACACCCCCCTAAGTGTAATATAATTTTACTATGTTCCCCTCATTTGATATGTGAAGGTTTGGAGAGCCTTTGCTCCGGAAGTGATATCGACTGGTTCCCGCCAGGTCATGTGCAGACATTCAACATACTTCCCGATGGCAAGGTTTCCGCCGCTAGTGATCCCATTCAGTTCCATTCTATCGGTATAAAACCGAAATCGAATGATGTCGATGCTGATATGAAAATTCAGTGTGAGTATTTTTTTTTCATCTTTTCAGACAAAAGGTGAATTTCAAAACTTCATGTTTGATATACAGTTTATGTCAAAATCAGGTAATCCAAATTTAAAGAATTGTTATTACAAACTTATTAATTTTATAGTAATCTGTAAAGAAACACGATAAATTTCGAAAAATCAACTCAAGTGCAATTTCAAAGGCCTATTGTACAGCCCATACAAATCATGTTCGGATTACGTAATAAGCCATCGTAAAGTCAGCACATTTCTCAAGGTGATAGACAGGGCTATCGAAGTTGCCTTAAGCAAGCTGATTTTTCGAAAGTAGTTTCTATCGAGTTGAATTACTCCATTGATGCCTCAAGACATCAGTGATATCAAGCATGAGTGTATATTCAGGGGCGTCGCTAGACTTTTTTTTCAAGGGAGGGGGGGGGGGGGGTGTAGAGGCCAGATTGCCGACAAACAATGCCACCGATTACCGATGACTAATGTCGAAAAATTCAACCGTATAAAGCCCACTAGGCTTGTTCAATTGTGTGCCTCTGTCATATTTTCCTTCTAAATTATATTTGATGATGTCAGGGAGGGAGGAAAAATATATATATACTCCTTTTTCATGGTGGAAGTGAAAGTTTTTCATCAATATAAACGATAGGCCTTTAAAATATCTATTTTGATATTATTTGGTTACCTCTCTTACCTAATTTATTTGCTTTCAAAGACCATCCTGTATCTAAATATTATACGAGCGAGCGCAGCGAGCGAGTAAAATAATCTTTATACCTTTTTTATGGTAGAATTGATAATTCTTCACCAAACTACACGATGGACCTATAAGATATCTAAATTATAGTTTTGGTCACCTCTCTTGGCTAATTCATTCACTTTCAAAGACTATCCTATTTCTAAATATACGTGCGAGCGCAGCGAGCAAGGAAAAATACATATACTCTTTTTTGTGGTAAAAGTGATAATTCTTCATCGAAATACATGCCTAAAGATATTCAAATTCTATATTTGTTCATCTCACTTGCCGAATGTGTTTGCTTTCCGAAAACATCCTGTATCTAAATATAATACGAGCGAGCGCAGAGAGCGAGGAAAAATATACACTCTCTTTCGTGGTATCCGTGTTATTTCGTCGTCAAAATACACAAGCAAATAAGCCGAATATGAGTCTAGTAGGGCACCTTACTCCTCTTTACTTTTTTCCCCTCCTTCCTCTTCCTCTCCTTTTTTCTCCCTCTCTCTCTCTCTCTTGTTTTGCCGACTGCGATCGCGAATTTGCCGACAAGAATTTTGAATGGGGTGTCACCCCCCCCCCTGTAGCAACGCCCCTGTGTATATTGTTACATGTAAAGATGGGAGGACTCAAAATTCATTTTTTTGGAAGTTTTGGAAAGTGGATGAGGTGAATGCTTTCACTATTTCCACTTGCCATGCATGCCCACGATAAAATGAGTACATTCCTGTTGGCGATAGACCTGGGGCCCCGTTTCATAAAACTTGTAATCAGTAACAACTGCCACATTTTTATGATAAAATTTGCTCTCAGCCAATCGGATGCAAGGATTTCAGTAGCTTTTAACATTTATTGCAACTTGTTATTGCTGACAAGTTTTATGAAACGGAGCCCTGTTCAATTTGGGTGCTGTATTTTATGCTAATGCTTAAAGGGGATTTCAAGCATGCCTATGAAGCACTAACATCTCAACGCACCTGACTTATTGCATAATCCATTGAATGATCTTTTATTCTTTTTGGAAGCCCCCCCCCCCCCCGCCCCAATTGGGCCATTCTTTTGAAAGTGAAACTTTTGGTCACACATGTGACCATCTAATTTTGCCTCATTGCAGCTTGAGTATTAGATAACATGCTTTAATTTTTTTTTATTTCAACCAGTCATTTACGCGAAAAAGGCTCCCCTTTCTTTGATAAGAATGAATAATTTCTCAACTATAGTTTGCTTACAGAGTCATTTAAAAATGCCCCCTTTTTGAGTGATCACACACGTGACCGACCCAATTTTCACCTCTAAAAGAACAGAATGTTGATTCATTTATGGAAAATTGCTTTTAAACTGTTTAGAGCAATCCCTATCATGCAGTAATGAAAAATGGAAACTTACACTCCCAGAGAAATGCGAGAAAAATAAGTTCGAATACCAACAAGTAAGACCCATTTTCGTGCGAAGTCACACACGTGACCGACCTCATTTGACTTCTGAATGAAAGATGATGTATGCTCTTCTAAAATAATTGCCTTCATTCTATTGGGGGTACTTCTGCTGCAAGATAAATAATGACAAATTAGTTTTGAATCAGCTATTTTTCATGATTTGGGTCACACACGTGACCGAGAATGGCCCAATTATGGCTGGCATAAGCCTCAGTGTTCTGAAACCGAATTTGTCTATAGCTGAATGATTTTTACCAATGGTCATTTGCATGATAGTTATTTGCTTCTCGTTATTTTGAGCAATGTCTTTGCTCGGTTATAGTATCTCTAGTAGGATTCAAGGAAAGTTCTGTCAACGTTTTTTTTTTTTTTTTTTTTCTTCTTCTTCTTCTTCTTCTTCTTCTTTGATCGTCCTGAGCACTTCCTGCCAGACAACTTTCGTAATACTTTTTCGCATAAGTATGATAAGGCTACACTCTAAAAAAGGATTGGTCAAATATTTTGTTGGTGAATATGACTTGTGTCTGACAAAAAAAATAGTCAAAATCACCCCAAATTTTTTACATTTTAACCAATAATTTGGAAATATTATTGACCATCATAATGCTCAGTCTACCTACATATTATCCAAAGTATTGGTCATTTTGAGCAGTCCTTATTTAGAGTGTAATGGTGAAAATGAGGTAAAAAGTAGACAACTTCTTTGCGTTGTTCACATAATTTCTGGTATACATTTCCAAGTTCATTAACTTCACGGTTACAGTCGGTCTCTCTGATGAGGTGTTATCCAACATCCGGCGGCTCTTTGTGGATGCTGTCAGAAAAAGGCTGATGAGTACCAGACGTATTGGATGTTTACTTTCAGGTAAGGCTAATTCCTCGTTACAACTATAAACATTAACAATGACATGGCTATCCCCGTGAATGTTGGGTTTATAGCCAACCGGTCTAAGACCGCTGGGTCTAATTGCCAGATTGTCTAACACCACCATGGCTACACCCACTTGGTCTACTATCATTTTTGTCTAATTGCCGTTTTTTCCAATCATCACTTGGTATAATACCCACTTGGGCTAATTGTCATTTTGTCCAATGATCAAATGGTCTGATTGCCACTTCGTCTATTTAGTTTTCCCTCAATTTGTCTAATGATTGTTTGGTCGATTACCAGTTCGTCCAATCAGATAGACTAAGTGGTGTTAGACCTAGTAGGTATTGGACGAAATGGGCATAGCCTAACTGGAAATTAGACAAAATGGTAAATGGACCAAGTGGCAATTAGACCATATGGTTATTAGACAAACTGGTTGTATACGAAATGGGATTAGTGTGGGATGATACCAAACGGGCATTCGAAAAAGTGGGAGTAGACCAAGTGACAACTCACCGAATCTTGTACGTTAAACCATGGCAGTAGAGATTTTTCTTTATATCAATTTGCTTTCCAGCCTCAGATTTCGCAACAATTATTATTTTTCTGCATTCCTTCTAGTATGAATGAATATATGAACCAGTGTGAATGAAAATTGCCCAATTTAACAGAAAAAATGCCAATTGGTAAACGAAAAATCTGATTATACACGTATATGTTTGCTGCATTTCCAATTTAAAGAATATAATAGTTATTACAATTTAATTGCTCTTATTTGAGAACATTATTGCAAAGGGACTAAACTTTTTAGTGGATTTTGCTCTTTCTGCTTATATGTAATATGTACGTTCTATAGATTTCTTGATCCTGATAGATACTGAAAAAGTGTCACTTAAAAGATAAACTAAAGGCAGAACTTACTGGTGCGAGTTACTAGATCTTCATATTTTGAAAAATTGGTACGACATACACGAGAAGAAATCGCAGATCTATGTTTTGTTTGTTTTTTATTCAAAAGACAACGTCGAATAGCCCCAATGAAGAACAAATTGTCAGATCCACAAGTCACCTCCTGCTCAGTTTTCCTTCTAGGGTGAATGAACGAAAACCTAGCCCTTGGCCAAATAAAAACAAAACAAAACAAAAAAACTAAAAATGAAAATAAAGAAACAACTCAAACGACCTCTGTCCGGATAAAGTACCGCTATACAATCTCTTTTGGCATGTTCGGGAAGGAAGATATTCTACGGCTGTACACGCATCATGTAGTAGCAAAGGGTTTGTCGAGTATTGTGAATTTGGTAGATAAGCCATGTGTGCCCCCCCCCCCCTTTTCATAATACAAGCAGAGAAGTAAAAATGCCGACTTGAAATAACGAATGGTTTTAGTACTTTTAATCACCGCAGTGCATTGCTAATTGCTTCAAATTATGATATCATTCAGGTGGACTTGATTCAAGTCTCGTAGCGGCCGTAGTTTCTCAGTTTCTACGTGAACAACCGCGTGGTTACCCTCTACAAACGTTCGCTGTAGGAATGGAAGGTAGCCCTGACATAGCAGCTGCACGAGAGGTAAATTCTTTAATATATACTATATCTTTAAAAACTATATCAACAGGAAGTTCCAGAAAATTGTAAATTGATATTGCTCTCCATTTTCTTTTAAATTTGTAAACCAGGACTGTAGAGGACAACAGGAACTAGTTTCCTTATTGCTGTCCTAGGAAACTGCATGATCATGATGATTATTTCTTATTTAATTGTTTATATTTTTTATCTACTGTCTAAAGGTGTAATAGATAAATAAACAACGTAATGAATAAAATCAAGCAGTTATGATATCATAATTGTTGATTTGTCCTCTCCTCATATTCTCTCCTGTCGCCTCTATTCGAAATTACAATATAGCTACGCCCTTGCCGATATAAGGCTACGGCCTAACTTTTTTCCTCGACTTTCCATTTTCTAGCTTCAGGTTTTTTTTTGTTAAGAAAACAAAAGTACAGAAAAAGTAAACGTTCATTTTTCTCATATTATTTTATAATCTACATAATCAATTGAAACAATTTCTCCTTTCTGCCCAAAAAAGTTCAGGGGTTGCTACCCCCTCACCTCCCGTCTAGAACGCCTATGCCTCTGAACGCCCTGTCCAGTTTGATAATTGGTCCGAATTCATTATGCTCCGGCGACAATTACTTCCGGCTTTATTTCTTCTAAGATAAAGAGAGTGGATGAAGGACCTTGAACTTGTTGCTAATTCGGTGCATGCAGAGTTGGGATAATGTACGAAATCAACACGGAGTAATTGTTGCTTTGTCTTTGGTTTTAGTTTTAGTTTCTGTTTTCTTTCTATTTCTTATTGTTATTTAGGTTGCAGCTCACATAGGTAGCGAACATCATGAGGTCAAATTCACTGTTCCAGAAGGCATTGCGGCAGTTCGTGACGTCATCTACACGCTGGAAACCTATGACATCATGAGCATAAGACCCAGTATTGGTAAAGGCAGCACGGTGCTTACTGAACTCTTAATGCACTGAGAGAGGAGAATGACATAAATGAAAATTTTGATGAAAAAAGAGGACAGAGAGAAGCAATTTTAAAATGTTGCCTCCAAAACGGTTACGAAATGAGAAAGTCATGAAAGTTTGAAAAGTCTTAGTTCACTTTCTATAGCGATCCTCAAATCGGCAATGTTGCTTCAAAATGGCCTGTCTAAAAGGACAGCTCTTAATATGTTTTGTACACAAAATGTCATATTTTCTCCATTATCTCTAAAGATGGTATCTTTGTGAAATCAGCGCGTGTTGTGTCAAATACATTTTCCCCATAATTATCTTGAGCTAAGAAGGAGACAAGCTGCACCTAGTAGAGAGATAATCGGAGAAAATATGAAATTTTGTGTGCAAAAAATTTTTTTACAATCTTTTGATTTATTCTATAGGTTTATCTAAGAATTTAAGTATTCTTGAAAAATATTAAGCGTTTGTATTTCTTATTCCAGATAAGTCAAAACCTCTGTACATAGTTTCCTTGCCAAAGTGTTGTATGTAGTAGATACGATATAGGTATGATGTTCTTTCTTTCTGTTAATTTATTGCATTTTTATATTTTTCTTTGGTAAATGTCTTCGTTCACTCTTCAAACAGCCATGTATCTTTTGCTGAAGTATATTCGTCAGAAAACTGATACAGTGGTGGTCTTCTCTGGCGAAGGTTCAGACGAGCTGGCACAGGGCTACCTCTACTTCCACAAGCAGCCGAACCCAGAGGCAGGAGACGCCGAAAGCAGACGCCTGCTGAAGGATCTCTACATGTACGATGTCCTCAGAGTAGATCGTATATCTTCGGCACATGGGTAAGAACTGTTTTATTCCAATCCGGTCAACTTCATTTGATTTGAAAACGACTTACAAGACTTTCAAAACCAGGACAATGATGTAATGTAATAACATTAATGATAATTATTCCCATTTATTCCCAGGAATCTACCACGAATTGTCCCATTCGCGGAGCTAAAATTTCATAGGCGGTGGTAGTGAGTATGCTAAGCGTGCGAATTACATTCCCTTCCTATATAGCAACGTCTACCTGGAACAATCACTTCCAGGATAGACGCCTCATTATCCAGCTTTGTCACTACCCGGACGCGATTTTTTTTTCCCACGTGAGTTCCGGACCCCATTACCATAAAGGGTGTCTGAGAAGTAAGACTAGCAAAGTATTCAGGTAAAAATCTTTTTCTTGATATCGGCTTCTCGTGCTGGCTCAGTCAGTAGAGTGGACGTCCCAGAAGCGAAAGGTCTCGGGTTCGATTCCCAATCTCAGTTTTGCTTTATTTTTTGCTGTAATAATTGATACCAGTGGCGTTTATTCCGTCAGAAATAGTTAGAGTATCACAGCTATTTTTTGATTGCAGTCGCTGATACTAATTGGGATCCGGAACTCACGTGGGAAATAAAATGACGCTGCCCAGACAGCTACCACCAACACATCTTTCCAATCAGGACAGTCATGAGATCTCTAATAACATATACAACATGATAATAGCTTTGGCGGCTCTCATCGAAATAAATACATGTGAAATTAAGTTTTGCAAATGTCTCCGTTAGGAATAAAACCCGGATCCTTGGCTTTGAACGCCAATGCCTTACCCCCTAGACCACGGAGACGGGCCAGTGATTTTTGCGACACTAAATTCGTTTAACCGGCAGAATTAATCTTCAACCATAGACAGTGGCGTACGGTGGGTCAACTCATGGGGGGGGGGGCACCGAGCAAAGCCGTAAACAGATTTTTTTTTCCGGGGGGGGGGGCAAGGCACGTAAAATTTTCGAAGAAATACAAAAGTGAGGGAGCGAAGCGACCGAGATGTTAAGTATTCAAAATTTCGGGGGGGGGCAACCCCCTGTGCTGGTATGTGTGGTTATTTCTATCATGCTAACAATAACGACAGTAATCCGAACCAAGGTGTCTTTAGGGACGTGAATCATTTTAAAATTTTGGGAAAATAATGCATCTTGCTAGATACCACCATGTTTTTAAATTTTGCAAGCGAGCGAAGCGAGCGAGCCGAAAACTTACAAGTTTATTTGCAATAAAAGACATGTTATTTTATTATAAAAATACACTATCCGGCCAGGGGGTCTGTATGATATTTCAATTAAATATCTAGTCACCTCGCTGCCAGTGACTCTATTTTAGCATGTTCCTGGTCTATTGTTTTCTGTCCGAAACTACCATGTCTCTAACCATTACGAGCGAGCCAAACGAGCGAGGAAGCACACTTACCCCTACAGTAAATTATAATGTGAGCATATGAAACATCTGAAATATTTATTTGGTCATCTCACTGGCCTAACTCGTGTGCTTTAAAAAAAAATTAAACAATTATTTAACGAGCGTGCACAGCGAGCGAGGAAAATTATACCCTTTTTTCATTGTAGAAAGTGTTATTTCGTCATCGAAATATAAACATAATCTATTCGATCCCCTGTGTGCTGAATATGAATCTGTATAGGTACCTCGCTCACCGTCTGAAACCTTTCTGTTTTAACAAGCTAGCAAAGTCAGCGACGCCCATGCCCCCCCCCCTCCCCCACACAAAATATAGATAATACCGTATACATGTATGGATTCGTCAGCAAAATACAATAGATGTTTTTTTTGTGATTTTGTAAACCTCCTCGCTGCCCAAATATTATGATGCTTTGCTAACCCGCATCTGAAATATGATTGCGGTGCCCGAAATCATTTTGTTTCTAGTTTTTCCTAGTGGGAGTAGCGAGCTAGCGAACGAACAGATGTGATTGTGTGTGGGTGTGTGTGGGTGCGTGTGAGGGTGCGTGTGTGTGTGTGTGTGTGTGTGAGAGAGAGAGAGAGGGTTGTGTGTGTGTGTCTAAGCCATCTACTGAAAGGGCCCTTTTTAGGTAAACTTCTTAGAGTGAAATCCTGATGGTTATTACTAACATTCTATGAGTGGAACAATAGCAGCCTATAACATCAGATTGAGACACAAGATGCAAACTGATTCCTTTCATAAGAATAATAATCAGCATCGGCATTGATTAAGTTACTTAAATGCCACGAGCGAAGCAAGGGAGCGCTACCGATTTATCATTTTCCTTTTCCTTGTTTCCCCCTTTTCTTTCTCTTTCCTTCTCCTTTCTTTTCTCTCTCTCTCTCTCTCTCTCTCTCTCTCTTTTGGCCAGCCGATTGGGGGGGGGGGGGGGGCACGTGCCCCCGTGCCCCCGTGCCTCCCCCCCCCCCCCCCCCCGTAGTTACGCCACTGACCATAGAGTCACATCAGTGCGTAACTCTATGCAACCTTCACTTAGGCCCTTTATAAAAAGAGGCAGATGAGTTTTGGAAAATCATAAGCCTCATGCCTCAGCTGGATCCAAGCGAGTGCTTCGGGATACTGTACATGCATGCTAGAATAATCAACATTTTACGAGCAAATATAACATATACAACAACTTTGGCAACCTTCGTGGAAATAAAATCAGTATTGAGAAAATAATAGTAGCGAGAAGCATAGGATATACACGACTCGATTTACCTGCTGCAAGCTGAAGATGGCGTGATCCCCGAATTTATACGCCCGTTGAAAAAACCAACAAACCAATTGTTCAACGTCCCTGCCAACACGTTTCTCAACAGTGCTCCCCCGGGCTTCCCCCAGCAAGCCTTCTACCACACCTACGGCTGGCAGGAGGTAGACGGACTCGAGATATGTACGTGGGTTCTTGACTACGCAGAGAACGGAAAGATTATTTACTTTTCTAAAAAAATACTTAGACAACTAAACACTAAGAAAACCTTTGAACCAATTTAAGTTTGTCAACCATACACACAACTGCCACATACATGTTGTATCAGGGACATGGCAGGTCCCTGGTTATATTATTGCAATCGATAAAATTGCGTAGTACAGTAATTTTGTTCTTATTCCCGTCTTTTAGTCTTGAGATTCGTGTGCCCTTCTTGGATCACTTATTCACATCATTTTACCTATCGCTTCCGCCAGCGATACGCCAACCAATCAACGGCATTGAAAAGTTCTTGCTCCGGAAGTCCTTCGATGACGGTGTTTTACTTCCCGATGGGATATTGTGGAGGACCAAGGAGGGCTTCACAGATGGGGTGTCTTCAGTCGAGAACTCTTGGTACCTTGTCCTCATGGAATTCTTTGCAAAACAGGTATGGTTGCATTAAAAAAAACCCGTTTGTTTCGAAAATCACTCTCTCTGTTAAGTTTGTGCACAATTGAATATTATAGAGAGTTAAGATTCAAGACTGAAGGTTAGTATCTTTAACTCCCCACATGTGCAGAAATTTGACTTCCAAATGATTTTTTGAAGACATAAAAAAAGGTTTGTCTAAGCTGTGCAGTGTCAAGTCCTTTTGTGCTCTTCATCTTTTCCTGTTTTGGTTATATGTAGCTGAAAAAGTGGCCTCGCATACATTATCAAATACTACTAGCTAATGAATAAATTTGAATTACACAGGATCTAAGAGAACGTAGTAAAGTAGGCAGATAGGAACAGCAGTTCTAAAGTGAGTTTATGGGTTCAAATGCCAAGTGCATTTCTGTTTTTCATCCTCTTTTCTGGATTGCTGCTTCATTGAATGCACTGAAATGTAATTCATATCTTGTGATCTATCCTCTGTCATACCCTTTCGCTACAAAATTCACAGATCACGGACAGCATGTTGAGTGGAGCTCCAAGCAAGTTCCCTTTCAATCCTCCAACGACAAAAGAATCCTACTTCTATCGGTCTGTCTTTGAAGAGTTCTTTCCAGGCAGGTCCGCATGGACACCTTACATGTGGATGCCTCGCTGGGTGGATGCAGCAGATCCGGCGGGTCGAGCCTTGAAGCACTATGCACATGGCAAATACAACGCTTCAGAAGGACACGAGTTACGCCTTGCCGACTTCCTCGAAGGCACTAATGATCAATTATAAGCGTTTGAGGCTTTATCCAGCAAGATGTTATATGGATGAAAACTCAAACTTGCTTTCGCGCAGGGCATGTTTATCATGTTTATATGCCAACTATAGCATTAAAGCTTATATTGCGAGTTGCACGCAAATTCCTTGCAACGAAAGCTTGTGCTTTTAAGTCGTGCGAATGTTATGAACTCGTATGTGGTTTGTGAGGGATTTAGCAAAATATGTTTGAAGTGAAATGTCGTCCACTGCGATGTCACTTTTGCAATTAAACGTTTTCAGAATGTAGAACAGGATAATGAGGCAAGTACCCTCTTTGGTTGTACGACACAGGTTCGGATGACAATTGCTCCTCCTTGATTTTGTACACTATTAACCGAATACTGGACTTTAATCCTGGACAAAACTCTGCACGAAACCCTTAGCCTTACCCAAACCCACTTCCAAACTTGACCCTAACGGTGTATCTTTGACGAAATAAAGCCCGGAGCAATGGACACCGCAGCATAATCGGGTCACCACCATCTTGACCACCATCACCCAGACACCCAGACAACTACCTCAAGGAAAAAAAAAATTGACCAGGGACAACTCTCCCTGGCACCCTCACATTAAGTTGTCCGAAAGAATTTTGGGGTATATATCTGCAGGGTGGTAATACGTATATTCTAGGTTAAGATTCAGATTCAGTTTCCATAGATTTTATATTAATGATAATAATGGTGGCTTGTTGTAAAGCGCTCAGGTCTGTCACACTGTGAGGGTGCTCATGGTGCTAACACATTATTACCTCAGTCATAGCTTGGCGGCCAAATAATTGTGTAGCGCTTTAGCATATCGGGTCCACATTTACACCATTATTTCATTTTTTCAGAGTAACAAATGTACAATTAACATGATTAAGAATGCAAAAAGGTATAATAAACGGAAGTGCCGTTACGAATCCAACAACAACAACAGAAAGGACTGCATTAAAGAAAATAATGAAGGGTGTGAAAACAAAGGCCTGCAATTAAAGGTACAATAATCATGAAATTCAGATTCAGATCAATTGATAAAAATTCTTAAATACCATATCAAACTACAAAAACATCCACATGCCCTGATCGTCTTTGGATAATCAGTATCAGAGGTAGTCTAAATCATGGCCTTACGCATCAGGGGGGAGGGGGCAGGGTGGGCAGTTGCCACCCCCCCCCCCGAAATTTTGAATACATTTTTTTACTGAAAATTTCACAAAATCCACGAAAAGTGTGCACAAAATCTTTCAATTTCACTTTTAAAAATGCAAAGCGCCTTCGTGACAGCTCGTGACCACTCCCTCGCTTTTGAGCTTCTTCGAAAATTTTTACGCATCTTGCCCCCCCCCCCCCCCCGGAAAAAAAATGTGTGCGTACTGCCCTGGTCTAGATATATTGTCATTGGAGGGAAGTATCTTGGGTTGGCATGGTTGGTATCCGAGATGGCTATCCGGGTGAAGGTACAAGGGATATTCGCCCGGATACAGTGTAACGTCATGCAATGGAGACCTTCAAAAGCTATACGTGTCGGTCAGATTATTCGTGAAACTGCGAACCGGATGTTCCCAGATAGAGGGTTGTGGGTTGTTCAGGTATAGAACCGTGGGGTGTTTTTTCTAATTAATGCAATACCTCCACTCCTTTCAATAAACTCGATCAAAGGTTGATGACACTAATGGATTTTTGTTTTTGTTCACGTCAA
>CM057167.1:22840886-22868164 GCA_029962745.1 Echinometra lucunter
TTTTTTTTTTTTTTTTTCTTCTTCTTCTTCTTCTTCTTCTTTGATCGTCCTGAGCACTTCCTGCCAGAACAACTTTCGTAATACTTTTTCGCATAAGTATGATAAGGCTACACTCTAAAAAAGGATTGGTCAAATATTTGTTGGTGCATATGACTTGTGTCTGTCAAAATCACCCCAAATTTTTTACATTTTAACCAATAATTTGGAAATATTATTGACCGTCATAATGCTCAGTCTACCTACATATTATCCAAAGTATTGGTCATTTTGAGCAGTCCTTATTTAGAGTGTAATGGTGAAAATGAGGTAAAAAGTAGACAACTTGTTTGCGTTGTTCACATATTTTCTGGTATACAATTCCAAGTTCATTAACTTCACGGTTACAGTCGGTCTCTCTGATGAGGTGTTATCCAACATCCGGCGGCTCTTTGTGGATGCTGTCAGAAAAAGGTTGATGAGTACCAGACGTATTGGATGTTTACTTTCAGGTAAGGCTAATTCCTCGTTAGAACTATAAACATTGACAATGACATGGCTATCCCCGTGAATGTTGGGTTTATAGCCAACCGGTCTACGACCACTGGGTCTAATTGCCAGATTGTCTAACACCACCATAGCTACACTCACTTGGTCTACTATCATTTTTGTCTAATTGCCGTTTTTTTCCAATCATCACTTGGTATAATACCCACTTGGGCTAATTGTCATTTTGTCCAAAGATCAAATGGTCTAATTGCCACTTCGTCTACTGAGTTTTCCCTCAATTTGTCTATGACTGTTTGGTCGATTACCAGTTCGTCCAATCAGACTAAGTGGTGTTAGACCAAGTAGGTATTGCACGAAATGGGCATAGCCTAACTGGAAATTAGACAAAATGGTAAATGGACCAAGTGGCAATTAGACCACATGGTTATTAGACAAACTGGTTGTATACGAAATGGGATTAGTGTGGGATGATACCAAACGGGCATTCGACAAAGTGGGAGTAGACCAAGTTACAACTCACCGAATCTTGTACGTTAAACCATGGCAGTAGAGATTTTTCTTTATATTAATTTTGCTTTCCAGCCTCAGATTTCGCAACAATTATTATTTTTCTGCATTCATTCTAGTATGAATGAATATATGAACCAGTGTGAATGAAAATTGCCCAATTTAACAGAAATTTAACAAAAATGCCAATTGGTAAACGAAAAATCTGATTATACACGTATATGTTTGCTGCATTGCCAATTTAAAGAATATAATAGTTATTACAATTAAATCGCTCTTATTGAGAACAGTAAATATTGCAAAGGGACTAAACTTTTTAGTGGATTTTGCTCTTTCTACTTATATGTAATATGTACGTTTTATAGATTTCTTGATCAAAATATACTGAAAAAGTGTCACTTAAAAAGATAAGCTAAAAGCAGAACTTACTGGTACGAGTTACTAGATCTTCATATTTTGAAAAATTGGTACGACATACACGAGAAGAAATCGCAGATCTATGTTTTATTTGTTTTTTATTCAAAAGACAACGTCGAATAGCCCCAATGAAGAACAAATTGTCAGATCCACAAGTCACCTCCTGCTCAGTTTTCCTTCTAGGGTGAATGAACGAAAACCTTGCCCTTGGCCAAATAAAAACAAACAAAAAAAAACCTGAAAATGAAAATAAAGAAACAACTCAAACGACCTCTGTCCCGATAAAGTACCGCTATACAATCTCTTTTGGCATGTTCGGGAAGGAAGATATTCTACGGCTGTACACGCATCATGTAGTAGCAAAGGGTTTGTCGAGTATTGTGAATTTGGTAGATAAGCCATGTGTGCCCCCCCCCCCTTTTCATAATACAAGCAGAGAAGTAAAAATGCCGACTTGAAATAACGAATGGTTTTAGTACTTTTAATCACTGCAGTGCATTGCTAATTGCTTCAAATTATGATATCATTCAGGTGGACTTGATTCAAGTCTCGTAGCGGCCGTAGTTTCTCAGTTTCTACGTGAACAACCGCGTGGTTACCCTCTACAAACGTTCGCTGTAGGAATGGAAGGTAGCCCTGACATAGCAGCTGCACGAGAGGTAAATTCTTTAATATATACTATATCTTTAAAAACTATATCAACAGGAAGTTCCAGAAAATTGTAAATTGATATTGCTCTCCATTTTCTTTTAAATTTGTAAACCAGGACTGTAGAGGACAACAGGAACTAGTTTCCTTATTGCTGTCCTAGGAAACTGCATGATCATGATGATTATTTCTTATTTAATTGTTTATATTTTTTATCTACTGTCTAAAGTGTAATAGATAAATAAACAACGTAATGAATAAATCAAGCAGTTATGATATCATAATTGTTGATTTGTCCTCTCCTCATATTCTCTCCTGTCGCCTCTATTCGAAATTACAATATAGCTACGCCCTTGCCGATATAAGGCTACGGCCTAACTTTTTTCCTCGACTTTCCATTTTCTAGCTTCAGGTTTTTTTTTGTTAAGAAAACAAAAGTGCAGAAAAAGTAAACGTTCATTTTTCTCATATTATTTTATAATCTACATAATCAATTGAAACAATTTCTCCTTTCTGCCCAAAAAAGTTCAGGGGTTGCTACCCCCTCACCTCCCGTCTAGAACGCCTATGCCTCTGAACGCCCTGTCCAGTTTGATAATTGGTCCGAATTCATTATGCTCCGGCGACAATTACTTCCGGCTTTATTTCTTCTAAGATAAAGAGAGTGGATGAAGGACCTTGAACTTGTTGCTAATTCGGTGCATGCAGAGTTGGGATAATGTACGAAATCAACACGGAGTAATTGTTGCTTTGTCTTTGGTTTTAGTTTTAGTTTCTGTTTTCTTTCTATTTCTTATTGTTATTTAGGTTGCAGCTCACATAGGTAGCGAACATCATGAGGTCAAATTCACTGTTCCAGAAGGCATTGCGGCAGTTCGTGACGTCATCTACACGCTGGAAACCTATGACATCATGAGCATAAGACCCAGTATTGGTAAAGGCAGCACGGTGCTTACTGAACTCTTAATGCACTGAGAGAGGAGAATGACATAAATGAAAATTTTGATGAAAAAAGAGGACAGAGAGAAGCAATTTTAAAATGTTGCCTCCAAAACGGTTACGAAATGAGAAAGTCATGAAAGTTTGAAAAGTCTTAGTTCACTTTCTATAGCGATCCTCAAATCGGCAATGTTGCTTCAAAATGGCCTGTCTAAAAGGACAGCTCTTAATATGTTTTGTACACAAAATGTCATATTTTCTCCATTATCTCTAAAGATGGTATCTTTGTGAAATCAGCGCGTGTTGTGTCAAATACATTTTCCCCATAATTATCTTGAGCTAAGAAGGAGACAAGCTGCACCTAGTAGAGAGATAATCGGAGAAAATATGAAATTTTGTGTGCAAAAATTTTTTTTACAATCTTTTGATTTATTCTATAGGTTTATCTAAGAATTTAAGTATTCTTGAAAAATATTAAGCGTTTGTATTTCATATTCCAGATAAGTCAAAACCTCTGTACATAGTTTCCTTGCCAAAGTGTTGTATGTAGTAGATACGATATAGGTATGATGTTCTTTCTTTCTGTTAATTTATTGCATTTTTATATTTTTGTTTGGTAAATGTCTTCGTTCACTCTTCAAACAGCCATGTATCTTTTGCTGAAGTATATTCGTCAGAAAACTGATACAGTGGTGGTCTTCTCTGGCGAAGGTTCAGACGAGCTGGCACAGGGCTACCTCTACTTCCACAAGCAGCCGAACCCAGAGGCAGGAGACGCCGAAAGCAGACGCCTGCTGAAGGATCTCTACATGTACGATGTCCTCAGAGTAGATCGTATATCTTCGGCACATGGGTAAGAACTGTTTTATTCCAATCCGGTCAACTTCATTTGATTTGAAAACGACTTACAAGACTTTCAAAACTTCCTCCAGGACAATGATATAATGTAATAACATTAATGATAATTATTCCCATTTATTCCCAGGAATCTACCACGAATTGTCCCATTCGCCCCCACCACGGCCTTGCTAAGCGCCTTAATTGTCCATCCAGTCTGGGTGACATCTGAACAGACATTATGGCCGGAATTCACAACAGTGGTTTATTTTAGTCCATGGTTTAAACCTGGTTTAAACCTGGTTTAAACCATGGACTAAATAGCACATCGCTGGTGAAACAAAAATGGATTTAAACCATGGGGAGGTTTAAACTATGGACTAAAAAAAACACGAAGGGGTTTAAACCTGGTACTAAATTAAACCTCTTTTGTGAATTCCGGCCTATAAGACATAATCCATCTATATAGCAATGTCTACCTGGAACAATCACTTCCAGGATAGACGCCTCATTATCCAGCTTTGTCACTACCCGGACGCGATTTTTTTTTTTCCCACGTGAGTTCCGGACCCCATTACCATAAAGGGTGTCTGAGAAGTAAGACTAGCAAAGTATTCAGGTAAAAATCTTTTTCTTGATATCGGCTTCTCGTGCTGGCTCAATCAGTAGAGTGGGGTCCCAGAAGCGAAAGATCTCGGGTTCGATTCCAAATCTCAGTTTTGCTTTATTTTTGCTGTAATAATTGATACCAGTGGCGTTTATTCCGTCAGAAATAGTTAGAGTATCACAGCTATTTTTTGATTGCAGTCGCTGATACTAATTGGGATCCGGAACTCACGTGGGAAATAAAATGACGCTGCCCAGACAGCTACCACCAACACATCTTTCCAATCAGGACAGTCATGAGATCTCTAATAACATATACAACATCATAATAGCTTTGGCGGCTCTCATCGAAATAAATACACGTGAAATTAAGTTTTGCAAAAGTCTTCGTTAGGAATAAAACCCGGATCCTTGGCTTTGAACGCCAATGCCTTACCCCCTAGACCACGGAGACGGGCCAGTGGTTTTTGGGACACTAAATTCGCTTAACCGGCAGAATTAATCTTCAACCATAGACAGTGGCGTACCGTGGGTCAACTCATTCGGGGGGGGGGGGGGCACCGAGCAAAGCCGTACACAGAATTTTTTCCGGGGGAGGGGGCAAGGCACGTAAAATTTTCGAAGAAATACAAAAGTGAGGGAGCAAAGCGACCGAGATGTTAAGTATTCAAAAAATTTTTTTGGGGGGGCAACCCCCTGTGCGGGTATGTGTGGTTATTTCTATCATGCTAACAATAACGACAGTAATCCGAACCAAGGTGTCTTCAGGGACGTGAATCATTTTAAAATTTTGGGAAAATAATGCATCTTGCTAGATACCACCATGTTTTTAAATTTTGCAAGCGACCGAAGCGAGCGAGCCGAAAACTTATTTGCAATAAAAGACATGTTATTTTATTATAAAAAAAAATACTATCCGGCCAGGGGGTCTGTATGATATTTCAATTAAATATCTAGTCACCTCGCTGCCAATGACTCTATTTTAGCATGTTCCTGGTCTATTGTTTTCTGTCCGAAACTACCATGTCTCTAACCCTTACGAGCGAGCCAAGCGAGCGAGGAAGCACACTTACCCCTTCAGTAAATTATAATGTGAGCATATGAAACATCTGAAATATTTATTTGGTCATCTCACTCGCCTAACTCGTGTGCTTAAAAAAAAATTAAACAATTATTTAACGAGCGTGCACAGCGAGCGAGGAAAATTATACTCTTTTTTCATTGTAGAAAGTGTTATTTCGTCATCGAAATATAAATATCTACATAATCTATTCGATCCCCCGTGTGCTGAATATGAATCTGTATAGGTACCTCGCTCACCGTCTGAAACCTTTCTGTTTTAACAAGCTAGCAAAGTCAGCGACGCCCATCCCCCTTCCCCCCCCCCCCCACACACAAAATATAGATAATACCGTATACATGTATGGATTCGTCAGCAAAATACAGTAGATGTTTTTTTGTAATTTTGTAAACCTCCTCGCTGCCCAAATATCATGATGCTTTGCTAACCCGCATCTGAAATATGATTGCGGTGCCCGAAATCATTTTGTTTCTAGTTTTTTTCCTAGTGGGAGTAGCGAGCTAGCGAACGAACAGATGTGATTGTGTGTGGGTGCGTGTGAGGGTGCGTGTGTGTGTGTGAGAGAGAGAGGGTGTGTGGGTGTCTAGGCCATCTACTGAAAGGGCCCTTTTTAGGTAAACTTCTTAGAGTGAAATCCTGATGTGGTTATTACTAACATTCTATGAGTGGAACAATAGCAGCCTATAACATCAGATTGAGACACAAGATGCAAACTGATTCCTTTCATAAGAATAATAATCAGCATCGGCATTGATTAAGTTACTTAAATGCCACGAGCGAAGCAAGGGAGCGCTCCCGATTTATCATTTTCCTTTTCCTTGTTTCCCCCTTTTCTTTCTCTTTCCTTCTCCTTTCTTTTCTCTCTCTCTCTCTCTCTTTTTTTGGCCAGCCGATTGGGGGGAGGGGGCACGTGCCCCCCGCCCCCCCCCCCCCCCCCCCCGTAGTTACGCCATTGACCATAGAGTCGCATCAGTGCGTAACTCTATGCAACCTTCACTTAGGCCCTTTATAAAAAGTGGCAGATGAGTTTTGGAAAATCATAAGCCTCATGCCTCAGCTGGATCCAAGCGAGTGCTTCGGGATAATGTACATGCATGCTAGAATAATCAACATTTTGCGAGCAAATATAACATATACAACAACTTTGGCAACCTTCGTGGAAATAAAATCAGTATTGAGAAAATACTAGTAGCGAGAAACACAGGATATACACGACTCGATTTACCTGCTGCAAGCTGAAGATGGCGTGATCCCCGAATTTATACGCCCGATGAAAAAAACAACAAACCAATTGTTCAACGTCCCTGCCAACACGTTTCTCAACAGTGCTCCCCCGGGCTTCCCCCAGCAAGCCGTCTACCACACCTACGGCTGGCAGGAGGTAGACGGACTCGAGATATGTACGTGGGTTCTTGACTACGCAGAGAACGGAAAGATTATTTACTTTTCTAAAAAATACTTAGACAACTAAACACTAAGAAAACCTTTGAACCAATTTAAGTTTGTCAACCATACACAAAACTGCCACATACATGTTGTATCAGGGACATGGCAGGTCCCTGGTTATATTATTGCAATCGATAAAATTGCGTAGTAATTTTGTTCTTATTCCCGTCTTTTAGTCTTGAGATTCGTGTGCCCTTCTTGGATCACTTATTCACATCATTTTACCTATCGCTTCCGCCAGCGATACGCCAACCAATCAACGGCATTGAAAAGTTCTTGCTCCGGAAGTCCTTCGATGACGGTGTTTTACTTCCCGATGGGATATTGTGGAGGACCAAGGAGGGCTTCACAGATGGGGTGTCTTCAGTCGAGAACTCTTGGTACCTTGTTCTCATGGAATTCTTTGCAAAACAGGTATGGTTGCATTAAAAAAACCCGTTTGTTTCGAAAATCACTCTCTCTGTTAAGTTTGTGCACAATTGAATATTATAGAGAGTTAAGATTCAAGACTGAAGGTTAGTATCTTTAACGCCCCACATGTGCAGAAATTTGACTTCCAAATGATTTTTTGAAGACATAAAAAAAGGTTTGTCTAAGCTGTGCAGTGTCAAGTCCTTTTGTGCTCTTCATCTTTTCCTGTTTTGGTTATATGTAGCTG
Organism: Echinometra lucunter; assembly: GCA_029962745.1. Classification (NCBI taxonomy): domain Eukaryota; kingdom Metazoa; phylum Echinodermata; class Echinoidea; order Camarodonta; family Echinometridae; genus Echinometra; species Echinometra lucunter. Next base: position 22,848,512 of record CM057167.1, read on the forward strand.
AAAAAGTGGCCTCGCATACATTATCAAATACTACTAGCTAATGAATAAATTTGAATTACACAGGATCTAAGAGAACGTAGTAAAGTAGGCAGATAGGAACAGCAGTTCTAAAGTGAGTTTATGGGTTTAAATGCCAAGTGCATTTCTGTTTTTCATCCTCTTTTCTGGATTGCTGCTTCATTGAATGCACTGAAATGTAATTCATATCTTGTGATCTATCCTCTGTCATACCCTTTCGCTACAAAATTCACAGATCACGGACAGCATGTTGAGTGGAGCTCCAAGCAAGTTCCCTTTCAATCCTCCAACGACAAAAGAATCCTACTTCTATCGGTCTGTCTTTGAAGAGTTCTTTCCAGGCAGGTCCGCATGGACACCTTACATGTGGATGCCTCGCTGGGTGGATGCAGCAGATCCGGCGGGTCGAGCCTTGAAGCACTATGCACATGGCAAATACAACGCTTCAGAAGGACACGAGTTACGCCTTGCCGACTTCCTCGAAGGCACTAATGATCAATTATAAGCGTTTGAGGCTTTATCCAGCAATATGGATGAAAACTCAAACTTGCTTTCGCGCAGGGCATGTTTATCATGTTTATATGCCAACTATAGCATTAAAGCTTATATTGCGAGTTGCACGCAAATTCCTTGCAACGAAAGCCTGTGCTTTTAAGTCGTGCGAATGTTATGAACTCGTATGTGGTTTGTGAGGGATTTAGCAAAATATGTTTGAAGTGAAATGTCGTCCACTGCGATGTCACTTTTACAATTAAACGTTTTCAGAATGTAGAACAGGATAATGAGGCAAGTACCCTCTTTGGTTGTACGACACAGGTTCGGATGACAATTGCTCCTCCTTGATTTTGTACACTATTAACCGAATACTGGACTTTAATCCTGGACAAAACTCTGCACCAAACCCTTAGCCTTACCCAAACCCACTTCCAAACTTGACCCTAACCGTGTATCTTTGACGAAATAAAGCCCGGAGCAATGGACACCGCAGCATAATCGGGTCACCACCATCTTGACCACCATCACCCAGACACCCAGACAACTACCTCAAGGAAAAAAAAAATGACCAGGGACAACTCTCCCTGGCACCCTCACATTAAGTTGTCCGAAAGAATTTTGGGGTATATATCTGCAGGGTGGTAATACGTATATTCTAGGTTAAGATTCAGATTCAGTTTCCATAGATTTTATATTAATGATAATAATGGTGGCTTGTTGTAAAGCGCTCAGGTCCGTCACACCGTGACGGTGCTCATGGTGCTAACATATTTACCTCAGTCATAGCTTAGCGGCCAAATAATTGTGTAGCGCTTTAGCATATCGGGTCCACATTTACACCATTATTTCATTTTTTCAGAGTAACAAATGTACAATTAACATGATTAAGAATGCAAAAAGGTATAATAAACGGAAGTGCCGTTACGAATCCAACAACAACAACAGAAAGGACTGCATTAAAGAAAATAATGAAGGGTGTGAAAACAAAGGCCTGCAATTAAAGGTACAATAATCATGAAAATTCAGATTCAGATCAATTGATAAAAATTCTTAAATAACCATATCAAACTACAAAAACATCCACATGCCCTGATCGTCTTTGGATAATCAGTATCAGAGGTAGTCTAAATCATGGCCTTACGCATCAGGGGGGAGGGGGCAGGGTGGGCAGTTGCCACCCCCCCCCCCCGAAATTTTGAATACATTTTTTTACTGAAAATTTTCACAAAATCCACGAAAAGTGTGCACAAAATCTTTCAATTTCACTTTTAAAAATGCAAAAGCGCCTTCGTGACCAGCTCGTGACCACTCCCTCGCTTTTGAGCTTCTTCGAAAATTTTTACGCATCTTGCCCCCCCCCCCCCCCCGGAAAAAAAATGTGTGCGTACTGCCCTGGTCTAGATATATTGTCATTGGAGGGAAGTATCTTGGGTTGGCATGGTTGGTATCCGAGATGGCTATCCGGGTGAAGGTACAAGGGATATTCGCCCGGATACAGTGTAACGTCATGCAATGGAGACCTTCAAAGCTATTACGTGTCGGTCAAGATTATTCGTGAACTGCGAACCGGATGTTCCCAGATAGAGGGTTGTGGGTTGTTCAGGTATAGAACCGTGGGGTGTTTTATTCTAATTAATGCAATACCTCCACTCCTTTCAATAAACTCGATCAAAGGTTGATGACACTAATGGATTTTTGTTTTTGTTCACGTCAAGTAACTTTAGAATGTAAAGAGCTGGATTGTATGACTCTTCGCTTAAATTTCGTACACTGACACAATATTAAAATCTAACCCTGGACCAAACATACACAGGGGTGGCGCTACGGGGGGGGGGGGGAGGGGGGCAGGGGGCGACCGCCCCTATGATTTTTCAAGTGATCACAAAAGAAGAAAAAAAGGCGAAACAGAAGAAAAAGAAGAGGAGGAAGAAAGAAGAGTATAGGGAAAGAGAGGACTGGCTCATGCAGCTATATCATACCCCTATTTTTTCTTTTTGTTTTATTCAAAACGTAAATAAATTTACCTATGGGTCATCGAGCCCCTATCAAACTGCCGCCCCTGAACATACACTGTACACAACTCTGCCCTAACGTAGTCCAGTAATTAGACAACAAAAACTTTGGGGAATCCCCTTTTGTTCGTAGATGACGTAATGGTTTAAAAAAAAATCACAAAATAAATCATAACACATTAGAATAGCATTTTTCATGTGTACTTAAAGAACATCTATTGGCACTTCAGATGGGTCCTATGAGAGAACTCTGGTGGGTCCAAGATACATTTTATAAAGCCTTTAGTTAATTGCTCGAAAACCTGACACTTCGCGCGACAAACAATGAAATTCGATGAGTCTCACTGCAGACCTATTTGAAGGAAATCGAGCAGAAAAATGTTTCTTCATATTTTCGGGAAGTCTAGAGAAATGTGTCAGTTACTAGTAGTAAAAGTGTGCAATGTTTCGTTCCAAGCACTTATTTTTCATAAATTTTGTTCGGTATCACGATTGTTTCATACGTGGCCCTATGGGGAAATAATTACTCTTGTGTGGCCTTCTTCCCTTTCCTCGGCCTGTAGAGAGCGCCATCTAAAACATCGCCTCTATTTCATTCCATCCTGAAATAAATTTAGCACCACACCAATCACCAATATTTTAATTACGTATGACTTCCGTTTTTTATTGTTATATCATTGCCTTTATTGATGATGTAAAATTTGACAAGAGATGCTAATATATGGAAAAAAGCCTAGCCTCATTTTTCGTGGAACATACTGAACTCTGATTGCGAGATGGAACGCTATAATACGGGAAAAATCAGAATATTTCTTGTCGGACTATTTCAAGATGGGGTGATTTAGAATTAAAGCTCATATTTGATGTTTTTGTATCGTATTCTGTCATTTGTAGAAACCAAAAGAACCTATATAGGGGTGTATATTTCTTATGACTTATGATGGTTAAAATGTTTCTTTTTTCTTTTTTTAAAAATTAATTCCCAATATTTGTTACTTTTCATTTTATCTGCCATGCATAGGTCAGTAATCTGGCCAAGCCCTGGGCTTTTATTGTAATCTGTTTGTTTATGTGCTTTTCTTATGTCAAACTCTGTTCCTTTATTGTTTTCAATAAAGTGATGTATCAAAAAATAGTTTAGCCGCTACAGTACGTCTTAAATGATAACGACAATAATATTGGTGGTAATGACGACAACAAAGAAATAATAATGATGATGATGGAGTGATAAGAGTAGTAGTAGCAGTAATGATTGTGATGATGACGGTGATGATGATGATAAAAATGATAATGATGGTACATGTAATAATAATTGTCATTTATAATCGCTATACACAAAGAAATACCATAGTGCTTACAAAGTAAACGTCAAACGTTAAATTAACAACACAACAAACTAGCTCTCTGGAAAAAGGTAATACTACTGCTACTAATAATGATAGTAATAATAAAATAGCGAATATATATCAGAATTCCATTTTGTAAATGCAGAAATAGAATTTTTCTCTGAAATAAATTGGAAAATCATGCATAATTGTGTATTATGTAAAAAAAAAAAGAAAAAGAAAAAGAAAATAAAAAACCCAAGGAACAAAATCGGTAGATTTGTTGCATTTACGTCACTGGGATGACAAGTTTAGAGAACAGGTTAATAACCGTTTATCCTTCTAATGCGATCTGAATTTGCAACTGAAGTGTACCTGAAGGATGACTATCAATATCAAATTACAATATAACGTCTCAATCAGGATATGTTGACGGAAAGACGTAATGGAAAAGAACCAGCAAATATATCTTGACGGAAGTTCCATGAATTGATAACTGACTATCCGAAGTAGGAGAGAGGAGGCAGAAGGAAAGGACAGATGGAAGAAAATACTGAGAATGAAAGAGAGAGAGAGAGAGAGAGAGAGAGAGAGAGAGAGAGAGAGGCATGGAGAGAAAGAGAGAGAGGTAGAAAGCAAGAGATACCTAGGATTAAGGGGAAGGAGAGGAGAGGAGAGGAGGGGGGAGAATAGGGAGGGAAATGTATATATAGAGAGAAAGAGAGGGAAAGGTAAAACGAGAACAGTAAAAGATAAGGAGGATTGAAGTCTAGGAGTATGGGAGATTGTCTTGTGATTGAAAGGCATGCAGGGAGTAAAGGAACTATAGGGGGAGACAAAGCACAAGAGAGAGAGAGAGGGAGAAAGAGAAGGGGAGGGAGAGAAAAAGAGGGGGAGAGAAACGCAAGAGTTCTTGGATGGGGTAGGGGTTCTTTGCTCTATTTGGAGTAACCTGAGGGCAACGCACCAGGGATTTGTTCCCTGCACTTCGGCTTGGTTGTCCTTGGCTCTAGCGATCTGCTACTTCTACCACTACCAGTTTCGATCAATTCAAACAAAGTTTGGAAAGCGGTGGATGAATTGGGACAGGAGCAACTCAAACCTCAGCCCACACGGCGAGAGAAGATCGTTTTACTTTCTATTAGCTAGATCCGCATTCTGTTTCATCGCAGGTTCTCATCAGTTGCTTAATACACACAAAATTTATTTGACAACGGAAGGTTCACCGCAGACAAAAGATTCAGACAACAGAAGAGGTTATTGACACTTCACCAAACTGAATACATGGAATATACTGGAAATAATTGATCAAACAGGTTGTATTGGAGAGTGTACACAGACTCGACAGAGTTCGTCACTGTAACAAGTAGATCTGATCCTGACAAAGTGACAGCCAAAGTACAGAATTCCATATAGCTGTAAGTACCAAAATAGATATACATGTATTATTTATCATATTTATTCGCAACATAATTTAATTAGACTGAACGAATTTCAGATATATGATTTGATTTGTCATGTTTGTTCGTGTCCTCTGCTTGTGATATTAATGTTCATCCTTTACTGATCAATCTAGGTTCGATTCCCCGTGAAGGTGTAGGCGTCTTTAAAGAAGACAAAATGTGTAGTTAACATGAATGCATGAAAATAAGGAGTAGGGATTTATTTTGAAATCTTAGAAGCACCATAATGGACTCGCCTGTCATGCCTGTTTCACGTTTCCTCCAGTGATGTATTCTGTAACATCAGTAAATACTGCATATGTAGTGAAAGGCCATGACTAAGATTGGGAATGAATTTTTAATGATTCGGTCACTTGATTTGATGACTTATGACTATATCCGTTGGAAACTTTAGAAAAGTGTGATCTCCCGATTGTCGCAAGTCCTAGGTCTAGTACTGTATTGTTCCTCGTGGAGGACAAAGCAGTTTTAAACATTCTTGTATGTAAAGAAGCCCTGACTTGTTTAAAGGAAAATTCAACCCAGACATCAATGTGCTTCCAGTGAATGAAGAAGAACAAGAAGAGTAAACAGTGAAGTTTCATCAAATTCGGACAATCTGTTCAAGTGTTATGAATTTTGAAAGTTTAGGTAAATCACTATTTTGGGGATCCTTGAGTTGGCAACTTTACCAGCATCTGTGATGTCATCGTGGACAACTCTCCATTCGTTTTGTGCATAAATTTTCCCAAAAAAAAATGATTTATATGAAATTTCAATTCAGGAATCAACATAATTTTTCCCAAAATGCTTGAAGAATTGATGTAGCCATGTCATACTCAAAACAATAAATCAAACGAATTTCTGTTTTCTTGAAAATGGAGAAAATGTGAAATTCCGTGTACAAAATGAATGGAGAGTTGTCCACGATGACATCACAGATGCTGGCAAAGTTGCCAACTCAAGAATCTCCTTAATAAGGATTTACTTAAACTTTCAAAGTTCATAACTCTTGAACAGAGTGTCCGATTTTGCTGAAACCTTCACTGTTTACTCTTCTTGATCTTCTTCATTCACTTGAAGCACACTGATGTCTGGGTTGAATTTTCCTTTAAAGCACCGTATTTATTCATTTGTTTCTGATTTCAGTGGTCTGTCCTCCTGTCCAGCTTTTATTATTACAATTCATTTAATTTGCGCTTGATACCTGCGTCGTTTCGAAGGCTCAAGCTTAAATGGGGTCACAAGGGGCAAGACCAGAACTGTGCAGCAAATTTATATATACGTTTTAAACTTGTAACCCTTTATAGTAGGCTTAACCTTATAATTTCCATTTGGACTGGTCATATATTTGTGACCTTTAAATCGCCTCCTTGACCTGCCTGTTACAATGGATTTTCCTGCTTTCCGGTGGTTTTTAATGGGGTAGGCCTGCAAAACTGGCATGTGAAGGGGGGGGGGGGTGCACGTTTGGGGCACAGCGGTCTTGTACCCAGAGAGAGAGAGAGAGAGAGAGAGAGAGAGAGAGAGATGAAAAGATGGAGGGATAAATAGAGAGAGAGAGAGAGAGAGAGAGGGGGGGGGGGGTGGGGAGAACTACGACTATACTGAATTTGTGATGTAATTTAATAAGTGTGGAAGATAGTGCTATCTTTGCTATTCTTCTGTTTCCGAAAACATTTATCACCAAACTCGTTGTCATTAGTTACGTTCACACGACCGTCCCGAGAGCAGATCTTGACTCTGGTCATGCGAATGAAATATACAGTTTCTAATCAATTTGAAAAGGTTGTTCAGTAGTAAATAAAAATTCGTTCAAATGAAGCATGGACGTCAATCGGGGAGGGGGGGGGGGGGGAACAGGGGCAGGGGGCAGGGGAACACGGATCCCTTCCCCAATTTTAAGGGTGGGAACATAATAGGGTGTGTCCCCTGCAAATTCTGAAAGTTTTTTTTTTCTCCTTACAAAGCTAGTCAGCAGATTTTTTTGGCAAAAGGAGAGGCCTGAAAAAGTTGTGACGTGGACCCACCTGTTTTCTTCGTAATATATGGTGTTTGCTTGCATCATTTCATTTAATCTTTTGACAAGCATGTGCAATGGACAGAAGTGGGTACATGGGACCATACACACAGTTGTTCGGGCCGAAAACCCAAGCTGTTTCTTGTCCTTTTTAAATATAGAATTACGAGGAAAACGTAATCCGTTTTCTGGAGACATTTCTTCTATGATATTCGTCCAAACTGATATGAAAAGAATGAGAAAGCTCACAAATTATCTTTCACCTCCTAGCGCCCAGAACTCGAACTGTTCTTTACAGTTTCCTGATGGTTTCGAATTAAACAAGGTTATCATGCATTTTGAGGTCGTGTGGTAAACCTCTAGTTTGGAAACTTAAAGGAGAATGAAACCCTGGGGGGGGGGAATCAATTTCAATGAAAAGAGAGGTTAGCGAGAAGGCGAATCAATTTTTAAAAAAGGGTTCCATCAAAATCTGTTACGACATGAGAAAGTTATAAAAGTTTGAAAAGTCTCAATTTACTTTCCATGGCGATTCTAAAACTGGCAATGTTGCTCCAAAATGGCAGGTTTAGGAGGACAACTCTCATTTTATACGCAAAATTTCATATTTTCTCCATTATCTCTAAAGAAGCTGCTTGTATCTTTGTGAACTCAACATAATTTGTGTCAAAATTTATATGTCAAATACTTTTTCGCATGATATATCTTGAGCAGCAGCAGCTAAGAAGGAGACAAGCTGCACAGTGAGAGATAATGGAGAAAATATAATTTTTTTGGACAAAACATTATTGGGAGTTTTCCTTCAAAACCTGCCATTTTGAAGCAACATTGCCAATTTGAGCGGGATCGCCATTGAAAGTAAACTGAGACTTTTTAAACTTTCATAACCTTTTCTCATTTCGTAACCGTTTGGATGGAACTTTTTAAAAATTGCTTCTCTCTATCCTATCTTTTCATTTAAAATTCATTTTCCCAGGGTTTCACTCTCCTTTGAAGTTTAGTCGTAGTTCCAAAACCTGAGGCGAGCTTATAGTTCACTCCAAACTACGAATGATGGATGGTTACTCGAAGTCATGCCACGGTGGCGGAGCGTCTTTCAAAACGAGGGGGAGCACCAGCGAAGAAAGGCACTTTTAGGGGAAGGGGGGGGGGGGCACGGGGCATGCACTTATACGGGGTGAACACACAAAAGGAAAATAGCTTTTTGAAGCGTTGCACGTTGGTTTACCCCTATATCCTATTTAACACACTTTTAAGTAGAATTTTCGATACATTTTTCTAATATATACTTTATAAATACTTTGCAGTTGTGAAGACTGCTCTGATTGCGAGCGAGCATTTTTTTTTCTGAAGACCACGGTATTCGCATTCTTTACAGTGATTTGATAATAAATATGTCACAAATTTGTTTTAGGGCTATTCCCCATCATTGTTATTTTCAAATCATTATTGTCATAATAATTATTACAAGTTTCGAAACTTTGAGCAGACATTGTTTCAGTCCCGTATGAACCTCGTCGTAGGTACCCTCCGCTGAGTAAAACGTCGAGGTATACTAGCTACTTTTTAAAAGTTTCAAAACTACGATGTCCCGTGCAAACGTAGCCAGCTGTATTGGTCGCAAAAACAATATGTTTCGTCTCGCTTATCAAGGGAGTAATATAAGACAAGTAAAAGGTCATGATTATCTCAATTTCGCGTTGAATTACCAAAGTATATACCTTTGGCTCACCCTGTAAAGGAAGTCATCAGATTCACTTCGATTTCATTAGTCTGTTAGTTTTGGTAAATAACAAAAGATGTCGTAACGCTAAGTTTTGACTCGATCCTAGATTCGAGTAATAAGTAGGCCCAACTAAGAGCTCAAATATATGGAAACCCAGTCTTCAGATAACTTTTGATACTCTTTCTTTTCTTTGTAATTCATGTACTACTTTGTTTCGAGTGTCACGGTGGGATTTCAAGGAAACTTTTTATTCTAAGTCTTTGGGTATAAAATTTGTCTCAATCAAGTGATGAATGCAATGTTGTATTTCCCTTTAACATGTTTAAGGGTTTGATCAGTGTTTTACTGTTGCCATAACTCTTCACGGCATTAAGAGGTTTGCCTCCAGTAAACCAGCGTTGTGAGGGGGTACTATATATATATATATATATATATATTAAAGAAAAGGAGTTCACAACATCATACAGGATACACGCAGAACGAGCAGGATTTTTACTTCACAAGCGCTTTCGTTGGTGAAGAGAATAAAACGAAAGCGCTTGTGAAGTAAAAATCCTGCTCGTTTTGCGTGTATCCTGTATGATGTTGTGAACTCCTTTTCTTTACTTTATATTTTGACACTGCATCTCGTCCGAACTTTGTTTATCTTACTATTTTTAATATATATATATAGTATTGACAGTAATAACTTAAAAAAGAGTCGAAGGTACGCCATGTGTAAGTTATGTGTTAAGTTATTACTGTCTACATTATTAATCATCCAACACGTGGGTATTATTCTCAATATATATATATATATATATATATATATATATATATATATATATATATATATATATAGCGGGAGAGGTTTGAATGTATTTATTTATTTTGTTTTGATTTACATAGCAAATAAATCTGATGAAGGCCTAGCAGCCGAAAGCTGATCAATCTTGTGGTCCAGACCTGCATCATCTTGTACCGTACCTTTTTTTTTAAAGTATATATATGTGAGATCAATTGAGAGAACAACAGCGTAGCATGATTCAAAGTTCCCCAGAGCTGGCCTACTATTTTTGGAATTTTTGCAAAGGTTGAAAAAATGTCTCCGCCGGGAATCTTGTTGTTGTTGTTGAATTGGGTTTTTATAGACGTGTATCAATCAAATATTATTATTTACGTCTGGGACCGACCTTTAACGTCACCATCCGAAAGACGTGGCAAGTGTAGATTCATGTCATGCCAAAGGACATTAGTGCCGCGGCAGGGATTCGAACCACGGACCTTCTGGTTCAAAGTCCGGAGACTTATCCACTGAGCCACACCACGTTTATTAAAAACCGATTGGTCCCTATTGGCAATTGGTCCACATTAACCCAATGAAATCGAACCGGGCCTTTGGCTATGAACGTCAATGCCTTAACCAATAGACCACGGAGACGGGCCAGTGGATTCGGCGACTCGAAATTTGCTTAACCGACAGACTGACCATTAAATTTCCTTTATTTTGATGTATGATATAATGATCCTTTATCAAAGTCTTCTGTGACAAATCTGAACATGAAAAAGTGTTTACTTTTTTTTTTAGTGTATATGGGTCTATATATATAATTTATGTTATATAGTGAAAGAAATGGGAGAATAATAATTTACAAGGGAGTTGCCAAAGTTGTTTGTATTTGTCAATTTCTTTCAATATATATATATATATATATATATATATATATATATATATATATATATATATATATATATAATGACAGAAATTTGACAAATGCAAACATGCTGACCCACGGTGTCTCCTTTACGGTAAAATAACCAGTGGTTGCACGTACTATTCTTCCATACATGCATCACAATGTAGTACCTATATAACCAGGGGCGGGGCTACGGGGTTTGGCCGCCCCTATCATCGAAGGAGAAGCAGAAGAAGAAGAAGAGTATGGGAGAAGAGAGGGCAGGGTCATGCAAATAGCTATTACAATAGCCCTACTTTTGCTTCGCTCAGGCACTTGAAAATATCTCGCACTAGACAACATTTTTACGTATTACACAGTGGCGTAATGAGCCAATATATTTTTTTTTTGGGGGGGGGGCTCAATCTTTGCGAGGAGCGAAGCGACCAATTTTTCATGAATTTGGAAACATGATAATGAAAACATGCAGCCAAAATAATTTTCGCAAGTTTCAAAAAAATGCCAGCGTTACACAAAATATTTTATTACTTATGATAAAAATACAGACAAGGACACTATGAAATAAAAGGGATGAGCATGGAGAGGGTGTGATGCGATGGGGTACCAGGGTTTCACTCTCACAGTGGCGTAGCTAGGATTTCATTTTAGGGGGGTGGTAGTGAGCACGCGAAGCGTGTGAATCACTTACTGAGCGCGCGAAGGGGGGAGGGTGCAGTGAAAAGAAACATAAATACCACCCTCTGGGTGTCCAGCTCGTCGGCAATACAATATGCATTAATCAAGTATGTATATTGTATTGCCGATTATTGGTCTCGTCGGTATTCTTTGACAGAAAGTCATCTTCTCCACCTGTTCCTCGTTATCATAGGTAGGGCGGCGCCAGGCTATTTTAATAGGGGGGGGGGGTGTACGTCGTTCAGAGCAATTCTATCGTACAGCAATGAAAAGTGGAAACGTACACTTCGAAGGGCTCTTTCATTGAGAGGTCACAGGCTTGGCCGACCGAATTTTGACCTCTGGTGAGAAAAAAATGATGTACTCTCATTAAAAATGATTACCTTCTGTCTGTTGGGGTAAGAATGTTATATGAAATTCCAAAATGAGAGACTTCCTGCTACAAGACTAAGAATAGAAAAATAAGTTTGACTCAATTTGACAGGATTTTGGTCACATGATTGGGGATCCTAATCATCAAAATAATGATAAATAACAAATCTCGCATAAAAGAAGAAGATGCACTGCACACAAAAATGAATACATTTGAAAAGGCCTATTTAGGAGTAGGAACCATAAACAATAACATGTGACGTTAATGTTTGGCCCGATCGAGCAACTTAGTTATTTCTTGTCTTGTTTCGAATGCATTTGGAGAGCAACCTTTTTCAGGGGACACTGTATGATGTTCTTCCTACTGACGAACATAAAACAAGAAGAGAAAGCTTAAATCATTCTTCACCATTCTCAGACCCACCTTCTCTTTAATGCCCGTTTTTCTCCTTCAAGATCATCTCTTCACCCTCTGTTTCGTCATGGAAATAAATCATGTCTGTATCGTCTGTGCTCTACGTCAAAATGGAATAATCATATCATTTTTATAATTTATTCGTGTTCATTTACTATACTACATGTACTAAACACATATGAGTGTGGAGTAGATGGGGTCACGCCCCTAGTATTTTCTGTCTGCAACTCCAAAAGTATTGCCGGTGTGTGTGTGTGTGTGTGTGTGTTTTAAATAACACACATGCACACGTCGGTATCAATATGCCTATAGCAGTTTCATTTATTTGATGTACGATAAAAGAGCAATGTAGATAAAATGCCTTGCTCAAGGGTATAAGTGCCGTGCCGGGGATCGAACCCCCCGATCCTCACGTCTCCAGTCAAGCGCCTTAAACCACGGGACCACGGCACCTCGAATACTATCAATCATAACATGTAAAAGCGATGTTGATGTTTATCTTTTTCCTGATTGCTTAGTACATGCCTAACAGGGAGTTGGAACAGACCTCACTGTGCCTACAATGGCTTATTTAAAGGAGAATGAAACCTTCGGGAAAACCAATTTCAATGAAAAGTGAGGATAGAGGGAAGCAATTTAAAAAAGTTCCATCAAAAATGGTTACGAAATGAAAAAAAAATGGAAGTTTGAAAAGTCTCAAATTACTTTCTATGGTGATCCTCATATTGGCAATGTTGCTTCAAAGTGACAGGTTTAGAAGGACGACTCTTGATATGTTTTGCACACAAATTTCATATTTTCTCCATTACTGAAGGTGCAACTTGTCTCCTTAGTTATATCGTGGGAAATGTTTTTACACAACATGTTGAGTTCACAAGTAAGATACAAGAGATAATAGAGAAAATATGAAACTAAACCTGCCATTTTGAAGCAACATTGCCAATATGAGGATTGCCATAGAAAGGACATTGAGACTCTTCGCATATTTGCAACTCACTCATTTCGTAACCGTTTTCAATGAAACTTTTAAAAAACTTTTTCTCTCCAGGGCCGTGGCTAGCGGGGGTGTGTGGAGGGGGGCCCCCCCCCCCCCCCCCCCCCCCCCCACTGCTCAGGATAACGTCGGTAAATCTACGCTGCCGTCGGGAAAAATGAAAAAGGGCAGAGAAAAAAAATGAGAAGGGGAAAGAAAAAAGGAGAAGAAGAAAAAGAGAAAAAGAAAAGAAAAAGAGACGGAAGAAAGAGAAAAAGAAAAGAGAAAAAAAGAAAGGGGAAGAGGAAAAGAGGAAAAAAAATAAAATGGATAAGAAAAACGATGATGACAAGGTAAATAGAAGAAATAGTCTCGGAGAGAGAAAGAGAGGTTCCGAGGTTGTGACCACACTGTGAGTTGAGTCGGGGGGGGGGGGATAATGGACCATTTCGGGTCAGGAAGGGCTGTCCCGGCTGTACTTTGTCGGGTATTCTTACTTGATCCTTCATCATCCTTGGAAAGTTTTGATATAATGCAATTGGCGCGCTCTATACCGACGATAGTGTACCGTGATGATGGGGTCATCCAGTAATCGGGTTACCCAGCCGGACTGTCTGGACTGGAATCTACAGTGTCTATAGAAAATATAGCATTATTTTGTCGGTCGCTCGCTTCGCCCTGGCAGAAAACAGCAAGCGAGGTGCCCAAATATTTGGCAAATAGGTGATCAAATATTATTTAGATATCTTATAGGAGTGTATTTTGATGATGAAATAAGAATTCTACCATTAAGAACAGTTTATAATTTGCCTCGCTCGCTGCACTCGTTCGTATAGATGATGGATGGTTTCGCTTTTTTTTTTTTTTTTTTTTTTGGCAAATAGACAATCGAATACATAATTTGGATATCTTATATGTTTAAATGTATTTTGATGGCAAAATAACACTCATTCTACATGCTCTATGGAAAAGGGTGTATAAATTTCTCGCTCGCTGTGCTCGCTCGTATATTATTCACATACGGGATGGTTAAGGAAAAGCAAAAGAATTTGGCAAGCGAGGTCACCGAATATATGATTTAGATATCTTACTGGCCTAAGTGTATTTTTACGAAATAGCATGAAAAGAGTGTATAGTTTTCCTCGCTGGCTGCGCTCACTCGTATAACGAGATCAGTTCCGAATATAATTTAGATACCTTCGGCCCATCGTGTATTTTGATGAAGAATGAATAATCAGCCTCAAGCATGAAAAGCAGTATATATTTTGTCCTCGCTCGCTTTGCTCGCTCGTATATATTTAGATACATGATACTTTTTTGCAAGCAAATGAATTCGGCAAGCAAGGTGACCGAATATATGATTTAGACATCTAATACTGGCCAAATTGTATTTCGACGAAATAACATGAAAAAGGTGTATATTTTTCCTCGCTCGCTGCGCTCGCTCGTATAATATTCAAATAAGAGATCGGGCAAGCGAGGTGACCAGATATATAATTTAGATACCTTTTGGCCCAGCATGTATTCTGATGAAGAATAATCACCTTAACCATGAAAAGGAGTATATTTTTCCTCGCTCGCTTCGCTCGTTCGTATAATATTTAGATACAGGATAGTTTTTGAAAGCGAACGAATTCGGCAAGCAAGGTGACTAAATATAAAATTTAGAGACCTTTCGGCCAATCATGTATTTTGATGAAGAATAATCACCTCAACCATAAAAGGAGTATATTTTTCCTCGCTTGCTTCGCTCGCTCGTATCATATTTAGAGACAGGATGGTTTTGCAAGCGAATGAATTCGGCAAGCGAGGGGACAAAAATATTTTAGATATCTAATAGGCCCATCCATATTTTGATGACCGAATAGGCTATTATTTAGATATCTTATTGTTCAAAATGTATTTTGATGACAAAATACAGTCAGTTAGCAAGTCCGTATGGCAATGAGCAAATACGTCAGATTTATCCAAGTCGTCTCGTGAATAGCATGACAAAGAGTGTATATTTTTTTCTCCCTCGCTGCGCTCACTCGTATAATATTTAGACACAGAATGTTTAGGGAAAGTGAATGAATTCTGCAGGCGAAGTGACCAAATTTATGATTTAATATCGTATAGGCCCATCTCGTATTTTGATGAAGAATCATCACTTCTAAAATGAAAAGGAGCATCATTTCCTTGCTCGCCTCGCTCGCTCATATAAAAATCACCAAATCTGGTTGAAATTGAATGAAAATGTGTAGGAGAGACGAAGGAAAATGCGAAAGAGGCACACAATTGAAAGTGCCCCATAGGCTTTAGACGGTTTAAGTAATAGATGTTGGTCGTCGGTAATCGGTGACAATGTTTATCGGTAATCAATGGCCTCTACTAACCCCCCCCCCCCCCCCCCCCCCACACACACACACTGAAAAAGCTATGCCCCTGCTTCTCTCTATCCTCTCTTTTCATTCACATTGATTTTTCCCGGGGTTTCATTCTCCTTTTAGGTTCTATCTCAGGGCCCCTGCAGGAGATAATTGAGGAATGATGCATTGCCTTATTATAACTCCTTCCTAATAATAGCAAGCCAAGAGAGAGGCTTATGATGCATGAAGGCGGTTTTCGATTTTTTTTTCAGTTGTCCTAGAAATAAAAATGAGTTCAAAAATCAATATGTTGCTCCTTGGGGTGGCGTCTTTTGAATGATTATGTGTAAGCAATCGTGCAGTAATCTGTGAAGTTCAAACTCAGTCATGAACAAGTAATTCTTTCATGATCCATACGGTTCACCTCGCTTACTGAAGGACGTCTACAGGCACGAGGACTACCTTTCTCGGCTAAGTGATTTGCTTTTCTGCTGGACACCTGCCGGGATCGAGAGGTCCATTGTCCTCATGGGCCCCACCCGCAAGCATAACTTTTTTTTTTTTCTTTTTTTTTTTTTTTTTTTTTTTTGGGGGGGGGGGGTGTCCCATAACCAATTTGCTTAATGTTTGTTCATTATTAGTCTGAGTTTTTAAATAAAAAATTAATTCAATAATTCATGCCTCTGACACGTGTCAGGCCCTTCGACATGATTGATGCCATTCCCCATTTCCGACAGTACATTCTGAATATTCGCATCAAATCACTCAACCCGTAGCCTACTGGAACAGGGTGACACCTTCAGGCGACGCCAGGGTATTTTGATGGGGGAGGGGCAAGATGACCCATAGGTGAATTTAATGACGTTTTAAATGAACAAATGGGGTTTGTTTGTTTGTTTGTTTGTTTGTTTGTTTTATTTATTTACATACGGTAAAAAACCTGCTATCAGCCGTCAGGCTGTTTTTCAGCAAGTCCGTAGAACATACGTACAATAATATAAAAACAACAAAAACAAATTTATACATGAGTGAATAATAAAAGCAAAGTGACATTAGAATAACATATTTCACAACTTAATTACACACACGCAACCCCCCCCCCCCCAAACCACCAAAAATATACACACGTGTCGTTTAATGATAAAGCTAAAATGTCATGGGAAATAAATTTGATATGCTTCGGGTAAAACAAGAAAGAGTTACTTCATTCCGGACCAGTTGAGGAAGTTCATTGAAAATATGCGATGCATTATACAGTGTACTCAATTTCATAATATTTGTGTTGGGTTTATCTAAAACTAGGGTTCTTTCAATATTTCTTAGTGAATATGAGCTCGTTTTGGTACATAGTCTGGAACAAATAAGAACTGGTGCTAGATTATTTAAAAGTATGAAAATTAGAGTTACTAAGTCCTTTTTTATTTTAACATTTAGACAGTCAACCTTAATCCTCTTGAATAGTTCAACTCTATTATATTGGTTATTATATAGTTGCAAGCCTTTCTTTCCCCACCCTCTTCTTTCTTCTTCCTCCTCTTTTTTTTTTTCTCTCTCATTTTTTTCTTCTTTTTCATCACTTGAAAAATCATAGGGGGGATTCGCCCCCCCTTCCCCCGTAGCGCCGCCCCTGGATACCTTTATTAAGCCTATTTGAAGGAGAGAATTCAGTAGTCAACGGGTTAATCAATGAATGGATACATCATACATACATGGGCGCTGTCCTCTATACCCTTTGCTCTAGGGGTACCGTCCCCCTTCCACCTTTTTCAACCCCCCCCCTCCTTTTTTTTTTTTTTTTTTTTTTTTTTTTGTTGCTTGTGAAGAAATCCAACGAATTTCGGTGTAAAAATAAACACATCTTAAAGGCGCGCACCTTTTTCTTTCTTGTCAGGTGTGTCCCAGTCACGTTTCAGCACATGCACACACTGTCTTAATTCATGTGTACACACACACCTGGTGTATGCGTCATGAGACTGCTGGGTCGTCACTAACGAACATTCAAATGGGGGATGTAGAATCAAATTGAATACACCCATTAAGAAAACCAGAGACGTATTGATACGATAAATCGGATGACAGAAGAAGATGAACGACAACAACAGTAGCACTAACAATTATCACCTAACAAAACAAAAACAAAACACACACTAAAAAAACCCACAAACAAACAAACAAATAAATACCCAGAAATGATTTTAAAAAAATAAGAAATAGGTAGATTAAAGCGATTACAGAAAGTAAAAGGTGCTGACAAAAGGCGACGGATGACAAGGAAGGCTTGATATGTAGGCCTATAATTTCACAAAGTTGTGACTAGCACATGCATGTAGAACAGAAGATATCATGTTAACCCCCCTCCCCCCCCCCCCCATCTTTCGTGATATAATAAAATCAGTTTTTCGAAATATATAACCAAAAAAAAAATCAGAACGATAGTAATAATTATGTTTAAACAGTGTAAATTCTTAAAATTGTGTACATATTACTCAAATTATGTTCCTTCTTTTATTTCAGTATAATATCATTTTAGTTCGTTAATCTCTTTGAAAGAAAAACAAACACAAAACATAAAAGAAAAAGAAAGAAAATCGAACACAAACACACACACAAAAACCCAAGAATCATCAGTTTGCACCATTCAGTTTGACTATAAAGGGATAACTAGTATTTTTTCACATCATAATAATTAGAAAACACCAGCCGGTTATGGTGATCACTGGTAAAAAGCGTGAGCGAGTGTCAAATTTTTTTTCTCTCTCTAGCATAATGTGGTTCTACCCATCAGTGATTTTGACACTAACTGAATCTCCCTGTACCTCTAGATAAAAAAAAGCTATTCTATTTTGGAATATTGATTAAAGCTTATTTGTATAAAAGCCCGAGCATGTTATCTCTGCGTTAAGACGGTTTGTTCTTTTTTGAGCGTGCTTTGAACATGTTGAAAGAAATGTATATGGAATAGCGTCTTCACGATGTACGTGTTGTTACGGTGATCTCATTATTGTGGCAGATTTATAGGTTTGTGCTAAAAAAAAACCTACTCCTACTACTGTTGCTGCCACTATTGCTACTACTACTACTACTTCTACTGGGCTACATCGAGTGCGACCAAAGGCTGATCAACATATTTTAACAGTATTTTTCCCAGAGGAGAAGGTAAGAAGTTTGACATTTCATGTGTCATTAATTTTGATTACAATAGTCTGCATGTTATTAGTAAGAGTCAACGCGTTTACTCTGTTAGGGGTGAATTTCAGGAAAGAGTGCATTTAGAATGAATTTAGAGTGAATTAAGAGTAAACATTGTGGTATTCACTCTTTGAGAGGTGACCTAAGTGATCAATGAAGAATTTTGAGTGTCTCCCCTAACAGAGTGAATAAAGAGTGAATATCAAAATTTTTACGCTTAATTCACTCTTAGTTCACTCTAAATTCACTCCATTCTGAAATTCACCCCTAACAGATTGAACGCATTCACTGTTTATTTTTTTTTTTTAATTACAAAATATATGAGGGGAGTGTTTCAGTATCTCGCTACGTTTTGAAATTATAATGCCGTGTGAACGGTCATGAATATGATTATGTTTTTATGAAGTTTGATTAATTACTGGGATTTACTTGGATGTTGAGACGTATAAAGCATTATGCTTGTGCGCCCGTCATTGACTCTCTTATCCTTGGTAAGGTCTGTATTCAAAAGGATGGTTGAGTTAGTATTTTTCAAGCGTTGATTGAAAGGAAAATGCAACTCTGGAGAAAAATCAATTTCAATGAAAAGAGAGGATAGAGAGAAGCAACTTTTTAAAAAGTTCTCCCAAAATCGGTTACGAAATGAGAAAGTTATGAAAGTTTGAAAACTCACTTTACTTTCTATGGCGATCCTCAAATTGGCAATGTTGCTTCAAAATGATAGAGTTTGATGAACAATTCTCCATATGTTTTGTATACCAAATTGTATATTTTCCCTATTATCTCTCAAGGTGCACCTTGTGTCCTTCTTAGCTCAAGATATAACATGGGAAAATGTATTTGACACAACATATGTTGAGTTTACCAAGAGACAAGCAACATCTTTAGAGGTAATGGTGAAAATATGCAATTTTGTGTACAAAACATAGTGAGAGTTGTCCTTCTAAACCTGTCATTTTGAAGAAAA
>CM057167.1:22868664-22896164 GCA_029962745.1 Echinometra lucunter
AAAAAAATCCAATTTGAGGATTGCCATAGAAATTAAATTGAGACTTTTCAAACTTTCATAACTTTCTCATTTCGTAACCGATTTTGATGGAACTTTTTTTTTTTTATATATATATTGCTTCTCTCTATCCCTTGTTTTCGTTAAAATGGATGTTTTCCCGGGGTTTCATTCTCCTTTAAACATTCAGCCGGATGAACTTATTACTCACTCAGGCAAGGAGTCCCAACTGTTATAGCTCCTCAAAGAAAAACAATTTTGGCGTAGTACATACATCTCTGCTTCCTCAATTTCATTCAGTGGCCTCAGTGGAATCAAGAATTTGCTCCAAAAATGGTCAGCATCAATGTTGGCAATCCCTCTCATGATTTTGAAGATTTTGATGATTCATACAGAAGCGGGAGGAGGAGGAGGAGGAGGAGGAGGAAGATAATGATGATAATGACGTGATGATGATGATGATGACGATGATGATGATGATAATGACGGGATGATGATGACGATGATGATGACGAGGATGATGAGGATGATGAGGATGAGGATGATGATGATGATAATGACGTGATGATGATGATGATGATGACGATGATGATGATGACGATGATGAGGATGAAGATGATGATGATGATGATGATAATGACGTGATGATGATGATGAGGAGGAGGAGTAGGAGGATGAGGAGGATAAGGATGATGATGATGAGGATGAGGATGATGATGATGAGGAGGAGGAGGAGGAGGATGACGATGATGATGATGATGATGATGATGACGATGAGGATGATGATGAGGATGATGATAATGACGTGATGATGATGACGATGATGATGATGAGGATGATGATGATGAGGAGGAGGAGGATGATGAGGAGGAGGAGGATGATGATGATGATGAAGGTCGTGATGACGATGGGTATGGTGATGATGATGTTGATGGTGTAAGTGATGATGATTATAATGTCCATAAAGCACCTTGCATAAACTTCATCGCGTATAACTTTCCATATTAAACCTTGCATAACCTGCACTGTTTGTGCACGTTAATTTCATAATTCCTTGTCAATTGGTGCGTTTATAGCTCAGTTTTTCAGCCCTGAATCAGCTTCTTAAACGTCGTACTCGTTCAGGGGTTTTTTAACACGAGAATTTTCACAGACACTCGGTTCAGGAAAGAGGCTACCCAAACCTCACACCTATAGAGCCCGAATTTTCCTATAACAAAAGTTATAAACAGCGTTTAGATGATGAAAGGAAGAATTAACCAGATAAAAACATACATGTAGAGAATGTTCATACAATGCTGAAATTAATCCGATTGCACACATCACATAATGTAAAAAAGTTTATTGTTACATAAATTCACCTCTCGGCAAAGAAAGTACTACTAAAGTTAAACTTATTTGAGTTATGAGTTATTCTATTCTTGCTTTAGTACTTTTTCTACACCCTTATCTTTTTTTCCCTTCCATTTTTTCTTTTATCTTTTATTTTGCTTATATTTTTTTCGTTCTTGTTTTTATGTTTGTTTTTGTTGGTTCTTTGTTTGTGTGTGTGTATGTGTGTGTGTTTGGAGGGGGGGGGTATACTTTTATGAGAAGACCCTAAGACCGACCCACCCACAGGGAGTCAGCCATACACCCTTTTACAAGCTATTCTTTTTGGCTGATTTCCTCTCATTTCTTTACTACATGTATTCTTGTTTTGTCTATAATTCCAATTCCACCTGTTAATTTCAGATTTATGTATCATGCAATGTCTATGCGTACTCTCTTATATGAATGTAATTTTTTTGTATTTTTGTTATGAGAAATGAGAAATAAACTAAAACTGAAACTTTTAACCGATAAATTGACAGCTCGCTCCGTGGGGAATTCCCTCCAAACTCCCAGTGGCACCCCCCCCTGTATTCCACTGAAAATAACTGAATCACCCATTTTCCTCCTATGTCTCTCTCTTAAAAATATAACAAAAATGAAGCCTGAAGGTTTAGTAGTTTTGCTTAGAGATGAATTTGAATTTGTAGAAAACGGGGATCGAAAAATGGAGATTGAACCGATCCCCGTTTTCTACACACCCGGTAAATTAATGTCAATAAATTCCACATTGTATTTCATATAACTGTTTTCAAAATGCTAATTCTGGCTCATAGCATTTGAGCTAAAGTCTGGCTCAGCCTTCACGGTCATATAGAGATCTGTAGAGTTATTCATGTGAAGATAATGTTTGCACTTACCTTTGACGATCAGTGATTGTGACCTCCTTGAATGTCTGATCTTGGCCTATGACACATTTGATCTTTTTTGTGTGTCGAAATATTATTCCTTAATACTACGAATTAGTCAGATTTCAATCATACACATGCAACTCTGAGGCCCACTCTTAGTAAAGCCATTGAGTAACTTTAAAAAATCTGAGCTGCATGGCCCTAAATGCTATCAGTATATGAAATATTGTGTTAATATGAAGCCCTGAAAAATGCAATTCAAAACCATCATCATGTGCTTCAGAAAAAGTGAAAATATACAAGTGATCGGAAATAGCAGACCCTTTTTGCCCTATAGCATAAGGCCCACTCTTAGTAAAGCCATTGAGTAACTTTAAAAAATCTGAGCGGCATGGCCCTAAATGCTATCAGTATATGAAATATTGTGTTAATATGAAGCCCTGAAAAATGCAATTCAAAGCCATCATCATGTGCTTCAGAAAAAGTGAAAATATACAAGTGACCGGAAATAGCAGACTTTATTTGCCCTATGGACTGCAGCGTTAGGCAAAAGCATCACCCAGGACGGTTTTGCAAATGGCGGTAGTTAGTGATAGATATCTTGATAAAAACATCTTATATTCCAAAACCTTTATATTCCTAGCCGTTTATTATCCTTCTGTACATCTCTATACTACACAGACCGGCTGCTATATGATAGCTGGTCCCTGCATTTATATTGATTTCTCGATCCACCTCCATTATTTTAATATTATTTATTATTTATTATTCATTTCCATGAGAGTTGCCAAAGCTGTTGTATATGTTACCTGAAGATCGCATCTCATGGTGCGTGAAACTCCGAGTAGCGATACAATAAAGTACTGATGAACCACACGTCAACTGTGTAACTTAAACTTATTATTTATTTTATGCTCTGCCTCATCACGGACATCGAGCACTCTTAATTATAAGGATAGCATTCACCAAGTGTATATATATATATATATATATATATACATGTGAGACAATTAAGAAAATAATAGCGTAGCATGAATCAAAGTTCCCCAGAGCTGTCCTACCATTTTGGAAATTTTGCAAAGGTTGAAAAAATGTCTCCGCCGGGAATCGAACCCGGGCCTTTGGCTATGAACGCCAATGCCTTAACCACTAGACCACGGAGACGGGCTAGTGGTTTTGGCGACTCCAAAGAAAAAAATAGGTGAAAAACGGTTCTAGGACCACTCCCCCGGAGGAAAACTCCCCCGGGGACAACTCCCCCGGAGGACAGCTACCCCGGAGGACAACTCCCCCGGAGGACAAGTCCCCCGGAGGGCGACTCCCCCGTAGGACGGGTCCCCCGGAGGACATCTCCCCCGGAGGACAACTCCCCCGGAGGACAACTCCCCCGAGGACAACTTCCCCGGTGGACAACTCCCCCGGAGGACAACTCCCCCGGAGGACAACTCCCCCGAGGACAGCTCCCCCCTAGGACAACTCCCCCGAGGACAACTCCCCCGAAGGACAACTCCCCCGGAGGACATCCCCCCCCCCCCCCACTTTGAGGACAAGATTAATGACCGGAGGAAAATTGATTTTATGACCACGCCTGGCACGTGAGGAGCGGTAAAAAATTTTCTTTTTCTTTTCTTTTTTTTAAATCAAACTTAAGTAATTGATCAAGTATTTTTATTACAACTTTCCCGGAGGAGAGCAGCTCCTCGAGGATGACAAACGGGGATTGGGGAGGGGTAGAAAGTTTTTACTAGTTTAATAAGCTATACAGTAATTTGTCGCTCTAATTGCTAACTTTGTTGGAAATTTCCAACATTTTGCTCCCATTTTATCGAGGAGCAAAAGAAAATAAAAACTCTAGTATTGGCCACGCTTTTCCACCCAAGGGTGTAGGGTTTGGCAGCTTCAGCGGCACACTCCCATCGGAACCAAATTTGATCATCAGAAGACAGAAAAGAAAGGAAAGTGAGGAACCTAAGTAGGAAGCTACAAAAGTAGAGAAAAGTGTATCTAGTCGTAGTCTTCAGGAAAAGGGGGAGATGGGCCACAATCAAGCTTAAGAACAGAAGTCACTTCGCTCAATCAGCAGCTGTGATTGGGTCCCGTTCTTTTTTTTTTCCTAAATGTACAATTTTAGGCAAGATATCAGATAAAAAATCTTACTTTTTAGGGGAGGGGGCAACACCCCCCCCCCCCCTGAGATCCGGTATCCCGCCCCCTTGTTAAACTCACTGACTTTAAATGAAAATAAAACCTTAACGGAATTTTATACTGAATGCATGTATTCTTAATTTCATTTTTGTTAAAGGACTTGTGCTTCTACATATTCAGCGTCCAGCAAGCATGTGCGACTATCATTCTTTGCGCTGAAACCACATGAAACCATTAATTATAAAGTACCTCATTCAAGAGTAAAAGATAAACAAAAAGGAAAAGTCATCGTTAGATTCTTATGATTTGACAAATTAGGACACATATTGAGCTTTGATATCTAAATTCGCTGATGAAATTAATCAATTTTTCTTACTTAGAAAATCTACATTCAGCTGACCTGAAACCTAGAGGTTTTATGTATTTTTTCTTCTTCTTCTTTTTTTTTTTTTATATATAGTCGTTTCGATCCATCACTTCGTCTTCTAATGTAATCATCCAGGCCCAACCCTCCGTACATTATGCCATAATCTTAAAGGTTCTCATTTGGGGGGGGGGGAGGATTGCCCCATAGATGTATTTTTGTATACGCGTTTATACTACACCAACTTCCAAACTTCGAAATATGGCGGGTCATCACCTATCCCCCCCCCCCCACACACACACAAAAATATCGTCCAGGTGTAGAATGTCTATTTGTTTTTTGATAAGTATAAAACAGTTCTTCTATATGATGTTACATTCAATGATGATGATAGCGTTACATAAATACTTGTATCTCTGACATAATGTTTGAAATGATTTCAGTTGTTTCGTTAACGGTTTTTTTTTCTCAAGAAAATAAATACTTAAAAACGAAATTGTGTCTCTTAGGGATTTTTTTTTCAAGCTTTTGCACCCACTCTAATGTATGTTTGTTTTGTTAATGTATGTTTGTTTTGTGTGATGTTTTCCATTCTCAAACTAATACAACTGATATTGTATAAAACACATTTGTTAATAAGTTTTATTAGTAAGCCAAAGTTTCACCAATTGAAACATAGTTGCAATGGTCATATCATGTTTGATGTTTGTTTATTTTTGTACGCAAACATTATAGAATCAAATATTATCTGACAAACAAGGACTGGATTAGAGTAATTTTTAATGAGTAAACTAAAGTTTTCTCCAAGCTTTATGACTGAAAGATTTCTTTAGGCACTGTTAGGCTCTATATAACAAAGAAAAAATAAGGAGAACAAATACATAAAACCTCTAGGTTTCAGGTCAGCTGAATGTAGATATTCTAAGTAAGAAAAATGATTAATTTCATCAGCGAATTTAGATATCAAAGCTCAGTATGTGTCCAAATTTGTCAAATCATAAGAATCTAACGATGACTCTTCCTTTTTGTTTATCTTCTACTCTTGAATGAGGTACTTTATAATTAATGTTTTCATGTGGTTTCAGCGCAAAGAATGATACTCGCACATGCTCGCTGGACGCTAAATACGTAGAAGCACAAGTCCTTTAACAAAAATGAAATTAACATGCATTCAATATAAAATTCCGTTAAGGTTTTGTTTTCATTTATAGTCAGTGAGTTTAACAAAGGGGCGGATACCGGATCTCGGGGGGGGGGGGGGCGACCGCTCCCCTAATAAGTAAGATTTTTATATGATATATTGCCTGAAAATTGTGCATTTAGATTAAAAGAAAAAAAAGGAACGGGACCCAATCACGGCTGCTGATCGAGCGAAGTGACTTCTATTCTTAAGCTTGATTGTGGCCCATCTCCCCTTTTTTCTGAAGACTACGACTAGATACACCATTCTCTACTTTTGTAGCTTCCTACTTAGGTTCCTCACTTTCCTTTCTTCATTTTATTCCTTTCTTTTCTCTCTTCTCATGATCAGATTTGGTTCCGATGGGAGTGTGCCGCTGAAGCTGTCAAACCCAACACCCTTGTACTTTGGCGTAAAAATGGGAGCAAAAGGGTGGGTATTTTTCAAAAAAGTTAGCAATTAGAGCGACAAATTACCTAATACCTTATTAAACGAATAACAACCCTCTACCCCTCCCCAATCCCCGTTTGTCATCCCCGAGGAGCTGTTCTCCTCCGGGAGAGTTGTAATAAAAACAAAAAATACTGGATTAATTACTTAAGTTTGATTTATAAAAAGGAAAGATTTATTTTACAGTTTCTCACGAGCAAGGCGTTGTCATAAAAACAAAATTTCATGCGTAATTTTGTCCTTAATCCCCCTGGGAGTTGTGCTCCGGGGGAGTTGTCCTCCGGGGGAGTTATCCTCCGGGGAAGTTGTCCTCGGGGGAGTTGTCCTGCGGGGGAGTTGTCCTGCGGGGGAGTTGTCCTGCGGGGGAGTTGTCCTGCGGGGAGTTGTCCTGCGGGGGAGATGTCCTCCGGGGGACCCGTCCTGTGGGGGAGTTGTCCTCCGGGGGAGCTGTCCTCCGGGGGAGTTGTCCTCCGGGGGAGTTGTCAGGTGGGAGTCGTCCCCGGGGGAGTTGTCCTCCAGGGGAGTTGTCCTGATACGGTGAAAAACATATCTAAACAAACAGTTTTTTACATATTGTAAATTAGAGAAGACATTCCAAATAGCTGCAGCCAAATGCTGGCAGGTTCATATTTTAAACAACCTAATGATTTCATAAACAACTATTCTAACAGTGCAGTCAATTGACTTTTCTTTTACCTGAAAAGTAAAGTTATCAAAACACCTGCGATAATTATTGCTATAAAGGGGGCCAGGTTGCCGTTCGCGTGTTAAATCATCAAAGCTGTGACTTTTCAATACATCGGCATACGTTTTTACATATTGTAATTCTAATCGGGGTTGTTGATTAAAGAAAACATTCCAAATAGCAGCCAAATGGCTGAATCGCATTAAATGTACAAAAGTGATGATGTCAATTGAAACATGTAAACTGAGATATACATTGAAAGTTGCTTCGATGAAGTACGCAATGTACGAAATAATCACTGAACAACAAAATCAACGCGGAAATGAAAAGAACAAAGTAAAGATGTGAAGAAAGGAGAAGAAAGGAGAAGAAAGCTGAATTGAGAAATCGAAATAATTTCATATCCTGCTGTTTGTTTAGATATGTTTTTTCACCTATTTTTTCTTTCTCTTTTTGTAATGCATGCGTCCTACTCAATACTTTAAATAACACTATACTTTAAATAACACTATTCACCCCTACCCTACTCGAAATTCCTCTAATCTTCATGTAGTTAACCGTAAGTTACCTATTGCCCATAGATTCGTAAGACACCATGGCCCAGACCTATGGAATCCTCTCCCAGAATGTATCAAATCCTCTTGTTCCCTCTACTCATTTAAAGCGAAAGTTAAGACCATGTTGCTATCAGAATATTCACGGAAAACATTTCTGTGCTAGCTCCTCAGTCTTTTTCACAGTATCATCCTTTCTACCATTTTAGTCATTACCGATATCATGATCAGCATCGTCATCATCACCATCATCATCATCATCATCATCATCATTATCATCATCAACATCATCATCATCATCATCATCATCATTTCATCATCATCATCGTCATTATCCTATTAATACAGGATTTATTTATTTTTCCATTCTGCTTATTTGATATGGTTATCTATTTCATATCATTTGGGGCTACCATATTTTCAAGCACATTGCTTATAATGGCAGTCCTCCTTCTGCAAATAATCTTATTTTTAATGAAATCTTATGCCTAACTGAATTACAAAAAAAAAAAAAAGAATTGACAATTTATCATTTGTTTTGTAAATGATTATTACAAATACTTTGTGTTATGATTCATTGTAAAAATTATTTTGTATTTTATTTTATGTATGTTATCTGAAAAAAATTGTACATATATCAATGCAGAAGAAAATAAATAAATCAAATCAAATCAAATCAAATCAAATCAAAGAAAGTGGTGTGCCAAAAACATTTCTTCGGCGTGGTATATTTCAAACCTTCGGAATGTTTGTTCCTTTTTTTCCAGATATTAAAGGAAACCAACACCCTTAACACCCTCAAGTAAAGTTGCGTGTAAATCAAAGCTACGACAGAATAAACAGATCAGCAAAAATGTGAACGAAATCGGACCCGGAATAAGAAAGTTATGCGTGTAAAAAATTTTCTGTTTTAGACACGTCCATAGCTATTGGTCATATAATTTGTATGGTACGCAGAATTTCAGATATTCTTTATTATCTTGAAGAACACATGTTCCATTGTCCTCTTGAGCAGACCATAAATTGCTGGTGTATGATTGGTAAAGTGTGTGTTATAAAAACAATTATATTGCCACAACTGATATATCTTTTCTCGGTTCTTTGTATTAGAATACCCCTTTCTTTTTTTAAAGAGTTGAATAAAATCTGTTTTAAATTTATTTGGAATGGGGGCAAAGACAGAGTTAAGAGAAAGATTATGTGTAATGATTATATCCAAGCTGGTTTAAAAATGATTGACCCTTTAACTTTTGCAAATTCTCAAAAAATGTTGTGGGTGAAAAATCTTCTTGATGTAAATTTTACTGCTCTTTGGAAATGTATTGAATTATCTTTTTTGGAAAAATTTAATGCAGATGTTACTCTTTTGTGGAAGTCATTTGCTCCAGAGAGTATCCTGAAATCACTGGGCAATATGCAACTAGCTGAATCATTGCGCGTTTGGTATTTATATAGAGAAGAAGCTACTAAAGAATTTTATGGCTACAAATTTTCAGAACTAAGCGCTTGTCAATCTCTGGTTCAACAGGTCAATTCGCTCAAAATCTAAATCATATTTTTTTTTACGCTTCTTGGGTTGATAAAAATGTATGTACTATCTCTGACTTATTATCCCTCCATTTCCTGGTCATAAGCTTTTGGAAGAATTAGTATAAGATTTTGATATTCCCTCAGGAGATAGAAGGAAATTTAATTTTTTAATTAAAAGTACTCCAGAAGATTGTATGAAAAATTTTGACGTTGATATTGTTGGAGTTCACGAAACCATAGTCCAAAAGCTGCTAAGCACAAAAAAGTACCCAAGAATGCATATACTGTTCTATTTGGTTCCCATGTTCCTGACAAGAGATATGCTTATTGGAGTGACAACTTACTTGTACCTGTAAACTTAAACTGGGATAAAATACACTATACTAATTTTTTGTGTACTATTGATACAAAAATAAGATCTTTTTATTTCAAGATTTTCCATAAGGCCATTGCTCTGAATGATTTTCTGTACAAAATTAAAAGAAGAGATTCTCCTAACTGCTCCCTGTGTAATGAAAAAGTGGAAACTATGGTTCATTTATTCTGTGATTGTGAGAAGGTCGCTCCAATCTGGCATGATCTACTGGATATTATATCTCAGAAATGTGAAAATCCTGTTAATGTAACCAACTTTGAAAAACTCTTTGGAATTTGCAGTGATAAGTTTGTCTCGTATTTATTTTTACTTTTGAAATTCCATATTTATACTTGTAAGTTTAAAAACAATCTTCCAAATTTTGCGGTATTTAAATCCTTTGTTAGAAAACAGAGAGAAATCGAATAGCCAAGAAAAGAAACAAATTACCCAAAAAGAAATGGCGTTTTATTTTATGATTTTTTTTTCTTTAATAATTTATATCAGTCTTGATTTTTTGTCTTGATGGATCATGCCGTCCACTCTAATGTGCAATCTTGATGTATATAATGAATAGTGTGAATATCTAACTGTTGACAATCTCTCTCTCACATACATTTTTTACACGTATGTTATGCCCTGTCTACATGTATGTCTACTTCTGCAACCCTCGACCAAGGTAAATACAAGTATTTGTTCCTTTATTTATTTTTTTTATTTATTTAGTATTTTTTATACAGGGTAGCCCCATCAGTAGACAAGTACTGTTATACTTGGGGGCCCTGTAAAACATAAAACAACACAACAATGCATACATACAATAAAACAAGTTAAACAAGATGGCATTTCAGGAAAATAAACTAACAAAATAGAATCATTATTACATTGTACTTTCCATAATATGTCTGTAAGTATGATAAGAGAGGGAAGAGAGGGGAGGATATAGAAAAAAAGGAAGAGATAAAGGGAGAAAGGAAAGGGAAGGACAGGGAGAAAGAAGCAGAAAGAGAGAGAGAAGAGAGATCAGAATGTGAAAAAACTTGAGTGGAGAGAAGAGATATACCAAGAACATACAGGAGTATACTTGCATAACAGTAAAGGTACTTAATGTGTACATCACTCATTAAAGTGAGGCCTATACCTCCAATATGCTGCAGTAAAAGAAGATTATGTGGAGGATTTTTTTACATTAGTTGGGAGTTGGTTCCACAGACACGAACCATGGTGGGAAAAGGCTTTCTTCCCAGCTTTGGTCCGTGCCTGTGGAACCAGGATTCCATAGTTCATAGCATTTCTGGTATTGTGGGAATGAACATCACTCTTTTACCTTTACCATGTTTACCAAGTTGTTATGTAAATCACAAACCCCATGTAATGCCATGATCAGTATTCTATTATTGTCTCCTTTGTTTTGGTTAATGGTAGTGCTAATTGCCAAATATGGTACTACTAACTATGCGATATATGTTCCGAGTCCTGTTTCTGCCCCCTTTTTTTTTCTTCTAATTTTACCCAATCTGTTGTAAATGTTTTAATTTGTTTTGTTTTGCTCACAATTACTCTGATTATTTGTAAATATGATAATTAGTTGTTGATCCTTCAATAAACACACAATTATAAAAAAAAAAGTTTAAACATATATGTTTGAAATTACAGGTCAGGGTTTAGTACTAAATATCAAGGATATGTCAACTTCGTTATCTATAATGATTGAAAACTTAGTCTTCAGCGGTATATTCTTCCTTTAGGCCTATCTTTAAAAATTTTTTTACTGCAGTCATCATGGTCACATTCTAGTCGGACTTAAGTAGCGTTAAGTAGTGTTCACGCACAGAATCACATATCAGTGGGACAATGTTTGGGCTCTAGCATTTTAACAAAAATACAAAGTCTTATAACTGAATACATATGCACATTATTATGCCCCCTATACGTATCACAATAAACAAAATCTGTTTGAAATGTGCAATTGAATTGGAAACATACTTGTGGTTTTCAGGTGTTCAAATAACGTTAATTTAATCCATACGGTTAACAGAATATGATTTTACAAGTTTTCTGTCATGTATTTAGTGAGAAAAAAAACCCCGTAAATCGAATGTGACAAGTAACGCATCCAATAAGTCTGAATGTTTAGAAATGATACCGAAATTGCCGATTATCGTTGATTGTCGATTATCGTAGTGATTATCGTGTATTAAGTTTATCCATTCGATATCTTCGATATCTTCGATATCTTTTGGAAAAAGATAATAATCAAACATAAAATTTTTCTCCTTTTTTCCCCTTAAATCTCTATAGTCAGAAGAAACAGATAATTTTTCGTTAAGTGGGAGTCTATTAATTGTAACAAATACGATTTCTTTTTCAAACCTCAAATATAAGATTAAAGTCGTCTGCAGAACTGGTTTTCAGTTAATGACTCTTAGTCTCTCACTAATGTAAACAATTAGGTTCATATACGAAGTGGGTCGGTTGTTGATGGTTCAAAGGTGGTGTTTTCCAAATGAAAACCAGGTCTGGTCTCACCCATCCTCTGAAAGAAGCCATGTATATAATTGTATAAACACAAAACAGGTGGTGTGCGCTCATCAGTAAGCGACTCTTTCAGCTTCTCTCTTGCTTTGAGTTTATTGATTTCTCTATACCGTTACCTTGTATTTTTATAGTTACAAGAATTTGTAGAAGCTACTATAGAGACAACTGCTGATTTTATTTTGTCACAGGCTTATGATGTTCTGAGAGTTAATATTTTTTTAAACTGTACTCTTTGATGTTAAGGTGAGTTTACTTTTCACATGTTGCAATAGTTCAATTCAATTCAATTCAATTCAATTTATTTACCACTTGTGGGACGGAACACCCTATCAGCATATGCTGTTTTTCGTAGGGGTCCATAGTCATGATACTGTGCGTGTTGCTAATCGCTGAACTAGATGCATTGTCACCCATCTAACTTGTTCTTTTCTTCTTATCTATGAATGCGCTTTGGTGTTTTGTCACTTTTTGTTCTGATTACTACATTACATCTGTTGCTATATGTTTTCATGTAGTAATATACAGTATAGAAATAGTAAAAAAAAAAAAAATGTTCCATTGTCCTCATCCCAAATATGTTGTGGAGAAAACACCTCAACATTTCATGTATATATCTTGAGTTTGGCTTAAGACAATGTGCAAATTTGAAGCAAAATTTAAAAATTTTTATTATGTGTCTACAAAATATATTGAGAGTTGTCTACAAGCTATGGTATAATGTACAAAAATATCATACAGAAAATTTCATAAAGCCATAATTTTCTTAACATTCCGTGTAAGATTTCATTCAAATTTTTGCTGATCTATTTTATTCCGTCTTTAGCTTCTAGTTAATTGACTTGGGGTGTTGGTTTCCTTGAAACAAAAACAAAACAAACGAAACAAAACATAAGTTCACAACAACAACAAAACAACAACAACAACACAAAAAAGCTTGAATACGAGTCATTCCCATCATTTCCATTTTGACCAAATTCGTGTATTACCTCGCAAATTGTTTGATTTTTTTTTTCAAAGTGTACCGGTTTTCTGCTGTAAGAGTACCACTGACCTGATATGTTTTTCCTCTCTAAGGTCCAAGTTCACTGCGCGATACTGCCTTGAAAGCTGATTAAAATAGATCCTTCTAATATCAGATACCTTGTTTGGAATTTCGTTAGGCCATTCTTCAAAAAGTGCAAGGGTTTGTCTCTTATTCGTAAATCTGACAAAAAGGAGGACCTTTTTGACGAGTGTCAAGGGCACGAAAACGAAAAACTTTTCGGGAGGCGTCAGTGAGACTGTCTGCCTTTCTTAACTGACATCACAAAAGGGGCGACTCAAGGATTTTGTAGATTGTGTGTGTGGCGGGGCAGAAGTCTGTAAAGCATTGTGACGTAAACAAAGGAAGGAGAATAAAGCGTATAAACTAGAAATACAAAGGTGACTAAACTTCCTGATAGCTCTTTTCACCACAAAATACTCTGGCAAGCCCCTCCCCCCCCCCCCCCGAAAAATGCCCCTTGCGCCCCTATCCGAAACTATCAATTAGGCTATGTTACCTTGGAACATGAGCGAAACAGAATCATACAAATCGGTTGTCTCTGTTTTGTGTTAAACACGAGCACTCAGATCTGAATCCCGCAGATTTTGATTTGTCCATACAAAAAGTGTCAGGTCGTTTTGTAAGAAGTTTATCTTGACAACAGTACTGAAAGTCAATATTTGATAGTGATGGATATGTTTATGTACGTGACTCGTGCAACTGAGTACAGGAGCAGGGGAAGGGCCTAATCTCACCTCATTCATTAATAGATAGATAGATAAGTAGATAAAATGGCCTTGCATGCTTCATAACCAATAGTTAAAGTTTACATCGTTATGGAAATCACACTTTTTATCTCATAAATGAATGAAAATTAGAGAAATGATAACAATGATAACATTGCATAGGCATGAACACAACAACTTATTATCAAAGTAACAAATGGAAAAAAATTGTGATATATAATCCTTACAAAAGCTAATACATGTACAGTTTTTTTTTTTTTTTCAATTCCTTGCTCATGTTGGGTGATGTTCGTTATTCCGAAGGTTCGTTATTCCGAAACACGCAAATTGCGTTTACCCAGACGTTCGTTAGCCCGAAAATGAAAAAGGGTTCGTTAATCCGAACATTTGTGGCGTTATTCCGAAGGTTCGTTATTCCGAAGGTTCGTTAGTCCGAAAATAACTAACGAACTAACTAAGCTTATTTCATTTGCGGACAAACGACCTTCGGAATAAACGAACCTTCGGACTAACGAACTGTAACCTGCAAATTGACCTGGCATCAAAACTGCCAACAAAATAATACATATTGAAACGTTGGAAAAACGTCAACTAGAACATTGAAATTGGACATTCATTCCAAAATGCAAATTTAAAATAATAATCTGTGGCGGTTGTGTTCACAAGAGAATAATAATTTCTAGTGTCACGGTCTTTACATTAAAAAAAAAAATCATGGGAAGTTATTCTTTAATTCCTCTGAGAGTGAGTGAGTGAGAGTGAGAGAGAGAGAGAGAGAGAGAGAGAGAGAGAGAGAGAGAGAATAATGAAATCTATTTTAGAAGGTATGAAGAAAAGGGGCTATTTAGAGACAGTGGCGTATCCAGCCAGACCCTGCCCTCAATAAGGGCAAAACATCTCAGCTTCTCGTAATCACTGCCAAGGCAACTACTTAGCGAGGGCCCATGATGGAAAAAAAAAATGTTATATTTTATGCTTTTCTATTGCAATCTTACTCTTTTTGATTCATTTGTTATTATTATTATTATTATTTCTTTTTTTCTTTTTTCTTTTTTTACTCATATACAAAATGAATGCCTACTTTGTGGCTGCCTTTTTCTATTGATCAGGAATATCTCAGGAGCGGGCAATAGCCCCCATGCCTCTCCTTTGCATTGGCTAGTTAGTTTGGATAAGTTGAAGAGAAAGAGAATGAACATTTTATTATGCCTCCGCCCACCGTTGGTGGTTGCCGGAGGCATTATGTTTTCGGGTCGTCCGTCCGTCCGTCCGTCCGTCCCGTTTTCGTTCTCGCGATAACTTAAGAACTGTTGGTCAAAGGTCAAAGGTCATAGAGGTCATTATGTACATAGAAATGGTTCGTTTTCACCATAACTCAACAACCATTTGACCGATCAACCTCAAACTTGGCACAGCTATGCATATGGGAGGGACAATGATCTGATTAGATTTTGGGGTCTCAAGGTCAAAGGTCAAAGGTCATAGAGGCCATTATGTACATAGAAATGGTTCGTTTTCACCATAACTCAACAACCATTTGACCGATCAACCTCAAACTTGGCACAGGTATGCATATGGGAGGGACAATGATCTGATTAGATTTTGGGGTCTCAAGGTCAAAGGTCAAAGGTCATAGAGACCATTATGTACATAGGAATGGTTCGTTCTTGTGATAACTCAGTAACCATCAACAAACTTGGCTCATGTATGCATATGGAAAGGGCACTGCTCTCATTAGATTTGGGGGTCACAAGGTCAAAGGTCAAGGTCAAAGATGTCATTGTATAAATGAAAATAAATCAACATGAAGTGCCATTTATTTCTGATTTGGTAATGGCGGAGGCATAAAGTTCGACCACGCGTGGTCGAAGATTCATCTAGTTCTTTATGGAACCACTTACATATGAACCTGAATTCAGAGGCGTCGATCCATTTTTCGGATGGGGGGGGGGGGGGGCAAGACGACCAAGCGGAGATGAACCCACGGCTACTATTTGTACACACACACACACCCCTCACATTTATACATATATGTATATATGTATATATATATATATATATATATATATATATATGTACTAAAAATGAAGCACTGCTCACGTTTTGCGAGGGGACATCTTTCTTTATATATATATATATATATATGTGTGTGTGTGTGTGTGTGTGTGTGTATAAACATAGGCATACATAGGCCTATATCAACGTGAAGCATTTTCAAATTGGGGAAATTAGGCAACTTGGTATGTGAACCATCCTGCTTTTTTTTTTTGCAATTTTGCGAGCGAGCGAAGCGAGCGAGCAAAAAATAACAAATTTCTTGTTATGAGAGAAGGGTTTAGTTATCATATAGGCATAAATGATACCCAATATATATGTATATGGTTACCTCGCTGCCAAATATGAACTCTACTTTGTCACATCGTTGGTCCATTGTTGCTGCCCCCCAAACCACTCTGTTTTTTAATATTACGAGCGAGTAAAGCGAGCGAGGAAGCACACATTGTTTTTCATGGTAGATGTAGTAAACCCTTCGGCAAATTACGCTGTGAGCCAATTAAACATCTACATTATCTATTCGGTCTCATCTCACCGAATTCGTTTGCTTTTCAAAACCATTAATATGAAACGAGCGAGTGCAGCGAGCGAGGAAAAATATACCCTTTTCCATAATGATAGAAGTGTTATTTCGTCATCATAATAATGTGATAAAAATGTGATATGCGCTTTACAAGAACGGAATATTTTTATCATCATTATCATCAGAATACGCTATAACCTGTCATGCCTGTATGATATCTAAATAATACATCCGATCACCCTGTGTGCCGAATATGACACTGTTTTAGCTACCTCGCTTGCAGTCCGAATCCATTCTGTTTCTACCATAGCGAGCAAAGTCAACAACCGATCCCGGCAAAATTATATGGATTCGTCCCAAAATCTTTGTCAACCACCTTGCTGCCCAAACATAATGATATTTTGGAATCTCGCTGCTATAATAAGCTACTTGCTGCCCGAAATCATCTTGTATCTAGCTTTTACCAGAGAGAATAGCAAGCGAGTTAACGAAAAATATGTTTTTGTTTTGCGGGTTTTTTTTTCTTTTTATCCAGGCCGTTGTCTCCTGAAAATTGACCTATTTTTAAGTCAACTGGCCACAAGATTTCTAGGAGTGATATCTTGTTTGGTTATATTACTTCCTATGAGTGGAAGAATAGTATAACATTAGATAGAAACACAAGATGCAAACCGATTTCCTTTCATAAGAGTAGTAATTATCATCGGCATTGGTGAAGATACTTAAATGCGAGCGAGCGAAGCGAGCGAGCGCTTCCGAGTTTCCCATTTTCTTTCTTTTTTTCTTGTTTTACGCTTTCATTTCACTTCCTTTCTTCCTTTTCCTTTCTTTTCTCTTTCTTTTTTCTTTTTCCTTTTTCCTTTTTTTTTTTTGGTTGGGAAATTATTGGGGGGGGCAAAATGATATCTCTGCCCCCCCCCCCGAAATTTTCTTGGGGGGGGGGGCAACTGCCCCCCCCCCCCCCATGATCGACGCCTCTGCCTGAATTGCCTATTCCCCAAATATGTAACCGTTTGTTTTAAACTGGAAAAAAAAATCCTTTGAGTATCCCCCCACACACACACACATACACACAGACGTTAGAATAGAGTTGAGCCCTTTTTTCTCTTTTGTACTCGATTGCAAGCACACACTACCAGATACCAGTCGCACTTTAGGAATTTCATGCCTGTCGGTTATTTCACCATATCCCTCACCATGTTCACGTTGCCATAGTAATAAGAACAAAGCATCCAAAATGTCTTTATTCTGTCTCAAATCGCAGGGTTAAAGTACTTTGTACAACTTTTAGAGTTGTAACCCATTGACTACCGATGGTCGTATTCCCCAAAGGTATTAGAGGGATCGCCCGCTTCCAGTATAGCAGAGGGTTAACTTGTTGAATTGTGCAGTAATATATGTGAAAATAATTTGTTTAAACATACGTTTTGCAAGTTCTGCGAAAGTATGTGCTTTCATAGATCCGTGAATGTAACACCTTTACCATCATTTGCAAAAGTTTAAGACCAACTTTATAAAATGCAGTAACTCAAAGGGGAAAAAAAGTTAATTACATATTTATTTTTCAGACATACATTTATTTTCACCACAATCAGGACAATTCATATGGGGTTATGCCATTACTCTCTCTCTCTTTTTTTTTTTTTTTTTTTTTTTTTTTTGCTACTGACCACTGTAAGAAACATGTTATGTAATCATTCAATGAGACAAAATTATTGGGTTTTATACATTCTGCTGTACAATATCAATGATTAAAGAACTTCATTTCGGGAGAAATATTTCCTTGGGTAAATGATTGTTACATACCCTGGCCTACAGCCTTTTACAATTATGTTTAATGTTGCGATAGCAACAGCAGTCTGCATTTAATGTATTCTCGGAATTAATTACAGTGTGATTTCCTACCATGCCTGCTTTCACAGAAAAGGCAAGATAAATAGATTTTGCGGAGGAAACTAATTTTGAAAAATGACTGTACTGCCCACGAGCTGACTGCCTGCCCACTGGCATATCCGTATCGTGGGTTTCTGATAAACTTATGAGATCTTTTTTTTTTTTTTTACACCATCAGGGAACGAGACCAATATATATTACTTTTATGTATGTCTTTGTCTTTTCGGTCACGTGGTTTATCCGGCTTGTCGGCTGTCAGTCTTGTGAATCTTTCGAAACATTAATTTGTTTTATATTTTCTTGTGTATTTCTTTCTTTTGTCGATCTCGTTGGCTGTCGGTTCTGTGGGCTTACCTAGCAAACTTCATGTGGCGTCTATATAGAGAAGGTTTAGTTCTATAGGAAAGATGAAAATAATCTGTGGACTTTTTCATTTTTAAACGTCATTTATTTTTAGGAGTATATAATAGAATAGTATCATGAAAAGTATTCCTCTTCAAATGCCTATCTTTAGACCCGTAACAGGTAGGGGCTACGGAACGTTTTTTGGAGGGGGGGGGGGGGGTGGACGACACCCAAACAGGCGGTACCCAGGGGACGAAGCCCCCTGGAGCCCTTCGGGTTTTATGGGTTCAAGTTTCATTTCCAAAGCAATAGAAAACATAAAATATCTTGTAAACAGTAATTCATAAACTAATATACATCATTTCCTCTTCTTCTTCTTTTTTTGACATCAATGCAAAAGAAAAGGTTGCTTGACACAATGTATTTAGAAAGTTATGAATATTGGAAACTTTTACAGGAAATCCACAAGAAAGCAAAACTTGTAATTACGTGGATTCCTTAAGAAGGGAAAGGGGAAAGCAAAGAAAAACACAACATGACATTAAACATGCTAAAATAATACAGAGCTATATATAACAGCAATTGCAAGTTCAATTACACAGCGAGGATTTACGAGCATATCAGTATATTAATTTGTAATATCTTTTTAAAATTATGTTTTTATTTGTTATTTTAGCTGACATTGGGGGGGGGCAACAAAGGCTATTTCTTACTCGAATAACATGGTGCAAAATGGCAGGATCAACCTAGGATGAGCAACAAAACTAGGACGAGGACATGAGAGATGACAAGAGCCGATGTAACCGTAAACGATATAACACATGCGTCCGATGTATCATTAAATTCGGTATCTATAGAAACTCGTATACAAGGTTAACTCCAATGTCATAATTTGATGGGCCTCCTGATCGAGTTTCACGTGCGAAAATATGGTAAAGGCTCGCACGCTGTGATTTCTTTTCTGAATGTAAAACAGTGGTCATCGATCTCTTTAGCACAGGTGCATGAAAAGGACTGAAGGGGGTGGTGTCCCTTCCTCTTAAAAGAAAAGAAAAAAAAAAAGAAAAGGAAATACGCTTCCCCCCCCCCCCCCCCCCCCGCTCCATTCGATGCTGGGCTGGGCTGGGCTGGGCTGGGCTGGGAAAGTTATTGTACCAGGCAAGGCACTTCTGGAAGAAAAAAAAATTGCACCTTCTGCTGCCCCCCCCCCCCCCTTTTTGACGGTCCGGAATTCACCCCTGCACGTATCCATTATAGAAAGAGCAATGGTTGGAAGACTCTACCACTTCGAAGCTTCATGGAGTGGCAAATCTTTTCTTATTTAAAGGAGAAGGAAACCCTGGGGAAAATTCAGTTTTAATGAAAGAGAGGATAGACAGACAGAAGCAATTTTTTAAAAGTTCAATCAAAATCGGTTACGAAATCAGAAAGTTATGAAGTTTAAAAAGTCTCAATTTACTTTCTATGGCGATCCTAGAATTGGCAATGTTGCTTCAACAGGTTTAGAAGGATAACTCTCCATATGATTTGTACACGAAATTTCATATTTTCTCAATTATCTCTCAAGGTGCAGCCTGTCTCCTTCTTAGCTTAAGATATATCACAATGAATGGAGAATTGTCCACTATGACATCACAGATGCTGGCAAAGTTGCCAACTCAAGGATCCTTACAATACGGATTTGCTTAAACTTTCAAAATTCATAACTCTTGAACAGATTGTCCGATTTTGCTCAAACTTTCACTGTTTATCTGTCTTTTCCATCTCTATTCACTAAAAGCACACTGATGTCTGGGTTGCATTCTCCTTTAACGAGTTTATATTATTGCAGGGTTTGTTTGCGTTTTCTGATAAACCATGCTCACAGATCATAAGGTTACTGACTGCGTCATAATAAATCATCAAAATTTCATTGCATACGGTGGCATGAAGTATTATAATAGGGGATAGTGCCACAAATGAAATACATCTTGTATGGGATGTGGACTAGCACGTAGCTAGATTCGATGTATTCAACATGCCATTTTCAGACATTCTAATATTAGAATCACTAGTTTCCATGGCAACGGGTGAAGGAGTCGTTTATAAGTTTGGCAACAAGCAGATTCGGGGAAATTGGGGAAATAGCACCAAAAAAATCAGATTCTACAGAAAATTTTTATTATTTCTCAAAATCATGACGAGGAACCGGCGTGTACTAATAGAATGGCGTTTGGAGCTGGCGTGCGCCCCCTTCCCCATGAAGTCCCTGCATAATCTAATAAATGAATGCATCCCGTAGAGATCTATGGAACTTAATACTGCCCCTCTCCCTCTCATTTAGCCCCTCCCGATCTTGAAGGAATTCTCCTTTCTGTATCTCGTATCAAATGGCCTCACATCTTTCACCAGCTCTGCGTTAGACATCATTTCTTTTTTTTATTTTTTTCCCTCTAAGTTGATAGTCTCATTTCAAAATAATTTATACTGCGTTATCGTCTATTCGGGTATCTATTCAGGTAATAATATATAAATTAACAGATTAGCCGTAAACAAGTTCAGCCCAGAACGAATCCATGCTCCTAGATTTGTTTTTCAGTCAATCAGATGTTAACGATTTCCCTTTTGAAAGGATCACCCTTTCCGTATGACACGCTCCGATAATGAATTATCCATCCATCAGAGAATGAATCACTAAAAGCCTAACGAATGAAACAAAATATATAATGACCATTCAAGCTGTGATGACCTATACTTTGTTTAATCAAATATCATGGTCATGTGCTAAGCGGCTCATCCGTTCTGCACCCTCCATAGCGATTGTTAACTCTGATAAAAATTAAGAATGAAAAGGCATGAATGGCTTGCACTGTTAGAACAGTTGTTTAAAATCATTAGGTTGTTTTAACATGAACCTACCGACTGTTCTTGTATGTAAAACATATGGGATTTTTTTTTTAAAACAACTGTGGTAGGAACATTCAGAAGCGTTAAAGTGCCATTGTAGTTGACGACATGACAAGATATTTCATCTTGTCATGTCGACTTGATATCGATATCCTGCTGACATGTAAAGATATTTTATCTTTCCATCGACTTTTCAACTTGTATAAGTCAATTTGGCGATTTTATCTGGTCAAGGATTTCAAGCTGACTTCACAAAAAGTTCATGTCGTCATGGTGACATAATCATCTTGCACAGTCGACTTCCCCAAAATGATATGTGGTCATGACGACGTACTTTTTGGCAAGTCGACTTGGTAAGATAATTCATATCGCCACATGAAATTTCAAATTTGTGAAGTGAACTTAACAAGAAAATTTTTTTTTCGCCAAGTTACGTACACATCGACTTGATATGGTATGAAGTCGACTTGACAAGATAGAAATATCTCTCATGTCGTCACCGGCGTAAATCCCTTTTGAGGAATTGGGGGGGGGGGATGATGGACCTTTTTTTTGCCGAAATTTCTTGCGTGAACTCATACTTAAGTTTACACACACACACACACACACCCTTACTCACCCGAGCAGACCCCCACACACATATAATTCTTCTACTTTTCGAGCTAGCGAAAAATTACCACTTTTGGGGGTTTTTTTTAAGAGCATTTCAAATGAAAATTCCACTCTATGACCGTCGTTCGTGACATTTTTATGAAAAATTTCACCAAGTGATTAATTACAACTTCAATTTTCCTTAAAATGAGGGAGGATATTTGTACACGCCATCTCCCCCCCCCCCCCCACTCTCGAAAAAGTGGGGGGATGGGGGATGTATCCCCCCCCCCCCACATGCATTGACGTAAATCCCGGGGGATGGAGGGATATATCCCCCCCCCCCGGATTTACGCCAATGCATGTCGTCAAGTAGAGTAGCACTTTAACACTTCCGTAGAATTATTTCAACAACATAATGATTTTTAAACAGCTATTCTAACAGTGTGTAGTGGCTAAGGCTATGAGGGAGACTCCCCGTCGACTGGCGAGAGGTGGAGGTCAAGAAAAAAAGATTGACAAGCGGGGAAACAACAGAAAAGGACTACATAGAATGTTGCAAAAGATAATATCACTCTCCTTCACCATTCTGACTACATAAGGCTGTGTCAATTTGCTGTTCATCCTTGTGTAACACACGCCCCCCCCCCACCCCTACCTCAATGAACCATTTGCTCCCTTAGTGGCCGCTCCAAAGCTGCACGCTTATGTACTGTCTTCATCACGTTCATTGTGTTTTTGCACCCTACACTTTGCCGGTATGGTGTTTTGGTGTATTATGAATCAAAACAGGCCTGTTTATTCCGCTGTGCTTCAGTCATCTCCGGCCAAATTTTTCGAAGGTAAACATGTAAAATTCTGCAGGCATTGATCTCTTCGATGTCTAGAATTTTTCACTTCCAGTGTACTGTTTCTGTGTACAAATAGTCGTGCCGTATTCGAAGAACAGCTTCAAAAGATAGAAATGGCCCCAAATATAGCATATGTGGTCTGTTTTCGATCTCGAACATAATTTTTTTAATTGTAATTTTATAGAAGCCTTCCCTGGAAGCCTTCAGATATACTTTATCTTTGCATTTTTTTTTTCTTGTCTAACAGGTGTCTGTGTATATTCTGACCGATAGCACCAGAGGAGTTCTGGAAAGTGCTGTAAAGAGATCGCATATAATTTCATAACCAAATAAATGACGCGATCCTCATCTCCTCATTCTCCTGGCAGTTATAAAGAGGGTCGTAACCTTCTGACCAATCAAAATTAAAGCTGAATCAATCAGTTTAAATCGAAACAAAAGGAACATCATCCACTGAACAGTCAAAACATTGGGTCATTACCTACTGACCAATCACCACCAAAGAAAATCCTCTCCTGACCAATCAAATCGGAGGACTGACAATCACAACAGAGCACCATCATCTAATGACCAATCACAGGAAAGGAGCATAATCTATAACCACTCATAATAGAGTATCACCATCTACTGACCAATCAGAACAGAGGAATATAATCGACTGACCAATCGCAGCGGAATAAACAACTTGTATAATGGATGAATCTAATTGCCCGACGAAGGATAGAGATCTAGAACTTACCAGTCAGCCTAACGTAAGTTGCTTTCAGTATCATATGTTCTTATGTTCTTGAAAATTCCATCTTTGCAATGCGAAAAGGATGGTGAGCCGTTTGTTCCCAATGATTTGCAAACCGTATTAACATCAAATGAATAGTTATTTAATTATTTTTGCATTCATTTGGGGTTCTAGATAAGTATACAATCACTTCAAATAATAAACTGGTTCGTGACTGAATATAATGGTAGATGATATCGTCATAAGCACAGACTGAAAACCAGATGGTGACCCGTTTGATTTGATTATGCTATTAGAAGTTTATTATGCTATTATAAGTTGATAAAGCTCTTCGTAAAGCTACACATGACTTTACGAACGACTTGAAAATGAAGTGCCAAATGGGATGCCCAAAGTTTTTCCTGACGTTTTAAAAAGTGTGACTGCATTTTCCATGATCTCAATTAAATTGTGGCAAAAATATACTTTCCAATAAAAATGATTGTAAATAATATTAATGTTAAAGGCATTGGCTAACTTTGTGAGTAGCTGATTTTAAAAATTCTCAAACTAAGATGAAACATGTGTATGAGTACTTGTATTTGTACTCAAAAACCCTGAAACCAACCATAATTTGGAATGAAAAAGGGTAAGTTAGACGCAAACGGCGATTTTATTATCCTTCGTCTCACGAGACAATCACTAAGAGACAAGCAATCACTTTGCTTGAATTTGAAAATGCCGTTATTATGTGCCTCCCGCAGCGTGATACGCCAATACACACAGTACGGTAAGGTGAGTCATACGCGCATGCGCACTCCTTATGTCTATTCTGGGCAACCGACCCTCGTATATTTTTCAAACATTGGCTCACATATTTAATATTTAAAAATACTTTCTGTGGATATTATACTTTGAAGCTTTCAGACTGGTATTTTTACACTATAACCCTTATGTTAATCCCATTTTCAAGTAACAAAACAAGATTTTTTTAAAAATCATAACAATGTTAGCCAATGCCTTTAATCTACGACTGTATATTTCACCTATAGCTGATGTGATATATAATGACTGAGAATCCTGTTTGGTTTGTCATATTCAAATTATTCGTTAAGTCGTTCGTAACTTTACGAGCAACTTTGTGAAACATCCTCCTCCCAAATTTCATACTAATTCTGCAATTCGTATTCCCATTTCAAGCTTCCTTGCGTTTACATGGTTGATTTCACCTGCTGATGATTGATAATGGATTTGAATTATTCATGAATAAAAAACTGATTTAGGGAAAAGTGCAAAGTACGGCCAAAGAGCAGTAAATTTCAAAGGATATACATCTTTTACTGGTTAAATGATATGAAAAGTGATAAGCGTACCACAATTGGCAGAGTTTTACAGCTCTCTCCTGAGGCGAATTATCATGCCGAAAGAGCAACTTGAGCCGTTGAGGAAAAAAAAGCGATTCGCGTACCCAATTTTATTATTTCTGAACTGCTTAAATTTTCACAGTGACGTTTATAATGACCTTTCAAAGAGTACTTGCACCGTCGATATTTGCTGCAGA
Source organism: Echinometra lucunter (assembly GCA_029962745.1). Taxonomy (NCBI): domain Eukaryota; kingdom Metazoa; phylum Echinodermata; class Echinoidea; order Camarodonta; family Echinometridae; genus Echinometra; species Echinometra lucunter. The sequence goes on from CM057167.1 coordinate 22,893,875, forward strand.
CTTTATCTTTTAAAGATTACTCCAAAGCCTGCCGCACACTATACGATGTGAAATCTTAATGATCAAAGTTTCGAATAATCGTATGAACACAAAAATCGAAATTCCTGGCTATTGCGAGCCTCCCTGTAGGAATAAAAGCGAACTCAATTCCGAACCGTGGTGACGTCATAGCAAGCTTGCGATCGGTTACGATTTGATTTACTTAACAAAAGGCCCGCAGTTAACCAAAATTTCGATTTTAGTATTCCTGTCATTATTCTGAACTTCAAATAAGATAATTTTACTTGTTTAAACTTTCATATTTAATGCTAAATGCCATTAGTTCGAAAATCGGGTCGCAGTCGGATCGTATAGTGTGCGGCGGGCTCAAAGATCATGACCACAATACATAATTTTGGTTGCTTTATGGTAGGATTAGGAATAGCATATTTTTTCAAGGGATTAGAGTTCTGGAACTTTTCCGCGATGCAGCTGTCGCCGTTGCATTGTGTCGTAAAAAATTAGGCTGACATAGTTCAACATCATCACGTTTCATGATCCTTCCACAATAGCAGTTTTAAAACATACTCCTCCTCCTCCATTCTGCCCTAGGGCAAGCATCATGCTGAGAGTGCAGATGAGGCAGCCGTCGCCATGGTAGCAACTCAACACGACAACGGTGATGTTGAGATGGGGCTAGCTGAGACGGGGGATGATGACCCCGCCCCAGAGGCTCACCAGCGGGAAGCCAATGAGATTCTAAGCAAGCTGAAGGGGGAGCTGAGCTATGGGATAGAGGATGTGCCAGCCTGGTATACTGCTATGTTGCTGGGTTTCCAGGTAAAAAAAAAAGGGGGGGTGTTATATGTTGTTTATAGGCACAAAACCCATGTTAGTTAAGTGTAACACTGAATTGAAGGTAATAATGCCAAAATTATAGTGTGGGCAAAATGTGACATGAAATCGTGATGAAAAGTAGTATTGTTTAATTTCTGGATCAGGAAGATGGAACAGAGAACTCTCTGAAAATACCATGAAAGCGGAAGTTTGTCATTATTTTTTTCTACAAATTCAATGATGTTAATTAAGCAACTTCATTCAGTTCAGTTCATGGCCGTACGCAGCGGGGGGGGGGGGGGGGCAGGAGGGGCAGTTGCTCCCCCAGAAATTTTGAAAACTGACATTTTTTACTGAAAATTTTCACAAAATCCACGAAAAGTGTGCACCAAATCTTTCAATTTCACTTTTAAAAATGCAAAAGTGCCCTCGTGAACAGCTTGGTCGGTTCGCTCCCTCGCTTTCGAACTTCTTCGAAAATTTTTACACGTCTTGCCCCCCCCCCCCCCCCCCCGGGAAAAAAATTCTGCGTACGGCCCTGGTTCAGTTAAGTTCAAGCATGTTTTTATTTCTCAAAAAACCAAAGCAAAAATATTGCAATATTACAACAACAAAAAATTATATACAAAAACTGAAGAAAAAACGGCAATGATGTCTTTGGTACATATACAAAAACTGAAGAAAAAACGGCAATGATGTCTTTGGTACATATACAAAACCTATAGCATTATACACGAAATGGTTCCTCATTTCTCATGTTTTCTTTTATCATCATTCGTTTAGTCTCAAACAAACACTACACAAGTAACAGGGAATGAAATGAAATCATTTTTCCAAAGTTATGAAGACGCTCACTCTCTTTCTCCCCATCTCTCCCTATTACTGGTGAATATTTTTGGGTAACTATAGAATAACTAGGGTTAGACATGTTAGATGCATGGAATTTATCAGGTCCTATCGTTTATTCATGCAGCATTATCTAACGATGGTTGGTGCTACCGTTGCTGTGCCACTCTTTCTCAAAGGAGGACTATGTATCAACGAAGACTATGTTACACAGGCTGAACTCATTGCCACCATCTTCTTTGTCTCTGGGATATCGACTCTTCTTCAGACAACGTTCGGAAGTCGGTGAGTACATTCATACTGAACACTTAGCGTTATTTGGATTGCCTTATCACTTGCGCTAGTCATGTCTATAATATGGTGGCCCTGAAATACGCTCGAAGACAGGACATGTTGCTAAGTGGCGACCACAAGTCGCAAAGTTCGCGTCCAGAATTTCGCGACCAAAATTGCGAATTTCACGACTTGGCCGCGAAATTCACGGCGCACATGACCTGTCGTCGAGCGTACTTCAGGGCCACCATAATGATATTATGAATGTGTTTCGCAAGTTCTGCGAAGAATTCAACGCTACGTGCCACTGTAATTTATTCTGAAGATCTTGAAAAGGAAGTTATAAGCAGGACTG
>CM057167.1:22901164-22933033 GCA_029962745.1 Echinometra lucunter
TTATTTAACTCAGGAATTTCCTCGGCGAAGAAATTTTGCAGTTCTTTGCTCTTAAATCGCTTGTCTCTGTGTGTATTCAGGTTTTGATCGGTTTCACAGGAACCATCGGCATCATGCTCCGTTTCATTGGTCCTCTCTCCATCACTCCGACCATATGCCTCATCGGGCTCGCTCTCTTCAAAGAAGCTGCCGACTTTGCAGCGGGACACTGGGGCATTGCCTTCATGTGAGTTAATAAAAGTTAAATGTGGATCCGAAAGCCCTAAACATACATTTAGGTGTCAGTCAGGAGGGGGGGGGGGGGGGGGGGGCAAGGAACACTTCCCCGTTATTTTTTAAGGATGATGGACACAATAGGGTATGTCCTCCCTCCCCCCTCCCCCCCCCCCCAAAAAAAAAAATGGTATTCTTTTATTTCGTAAACATGGTATACTAGCTTCTTCTTTTTTTTGGGGGGGGGGGGGGGCCTTGTCAGCGAAGTTTGGGGGATGAAATAAAAGTAGACACCCGTTTGAAAATGTCCAACGTGTGTCCCCTAAATATGATTGACACCCCTGGACCTGGGTCATAACATCCCTCTTCATCAGGGGCGTAGACAACGGGGGGGATGAGGGGTGTGCATCCCCCCCACCTCACGAGGTGGGGGGGGGATGACATGTACAATCATCCCCCCCCCCAGGTTTTAGGGAAGGATGTTTGCTTACAATTAAACTGAATTAACATTTTTAGAAATGATAGGAACTGCAATAATAATAGTAATAACAATGATAATTATTATTATTATTATTATTATTATTATTATTGTTATTGTTATTATTGTTATTATGCTTATGATAACAATAGTTACCATCATCATCATCGTTAATGTGACTGAAATGACGATTACTATCATAACTACATCGATCATTATTCTGATTTGTGTAGTTATTTGTATTACTTTAGGGCAATTTCGGCGCCGTCACAGTTTTTCTAAAGTAAGAACAAAATAATAATAATAAAAAGCCTGATGCAAGCATGCAATAATGTATTTCAGTCCATATTCTATATTTGTTTGTCTCGGTGCGTATATCTTTTATTTATGTCTGTGCATTCAGGTGTATGTGTGTGGGTGTGTGGGGGGGGGATGGGTGCATGGCTGTACGCAGCGGGGGAGGGCCCCCCCCCCCCCCGAGATATTTTGAAATATTACATTTTTTACTGAAAATTTTCCCAAAATTCACCAAAAGTGTGCACCAAATCCTTCAATTTCAATTTTAAAAAATGCAAAAGTGCCCCAATGACAAGCTCGGTCGCTTCGCTCCCTCGCTTTTCGAGTTTCTTCGAAAATGTTTACGCATCTTGCCCCACCCCAGGAAAAAATTTGTTCCTCGATATCTCGTGAATGGCAAATCATCCCCCCCAGGTGGAAGAACCTGTCTACGCCACTGCTCTTCATATTCAAATGATTTAGCGATAACCGATAACCAGATCTATTGGCGAATAGCGAAGAAGTATGTAATCACAAGACACATTTCTGGAAAGAAAAAAGACAAGACAGCTTTGAAAAAAACATACAAATTATTTCTTCTGATGTTCTCAATCCATAGGACAATCGCGTTAATGACGATATTCTCGCAATACATCGCAAGGTTTGGGGTTCCATTCTTCCGCTTCACAAAGGATCGTGGATGCCACTCCAAGAACGTCTTCATCTTCAAACTTTTTCCGGTGAGTTCATTGCTCATCTGACGAAGTGGACTCGATGATGATTATCCAGGGGGCGCTACAAAGGTCACCCCCCCCCCCCCATGATTTTTCAAGTGACCAAAAAATAAGAAGAAGAAGAAGAAAAGGAAGAAAAATGTGGAGAAAGTAGAAAGAACAGTATGGGAGAAGAGAGGGTTGGTTCATGTAACTATAAAATACCCTATATGTTTTCATTTAAAACGTAAATAAACTCACCTATGGGTCATCTTCTTACCCCCTCCCCCGCCCCGTCAAAATGATGGCGCCGCCCCTGCTTAATTGTATAGATAAATTTTAGTTCAAGTGATGTACCTGATGAAAAACATCGTGAACGTTATGCCGTGTTTGAAAGGAATCATGACAAAGTCGATGTTATGCTTGGTAAGCTCCCGTTGTTGTCAATAATGTTATTTTGAAAGAACGTGGAAACCACACAGTAAACAGCGGATATGGTATTTTTTTCAAAGATAAACTCATCCCCTTTTTCCCCATTATTGTCCATGCACCATTTACAGTTTGAAATACTCAATTTCTACCCCAGAAAAGAGTAAGTTCACGGTCTACATTTTAAACAGTTGGTTACTTTCTCTCGAAAATTTGTGTCTCCTAATTGTCAAAAAGCTCCTGATACTTGGATTTGATGTATTTATATAAATATTTTTAGTTCCATTGATGAACAGCTGATCAACAATATTATACCCCATCACAGTCATGGGTCAAAGAGGTGTAAATAGGAATGTTGTTTACCATCTAAAGTTTCAAAGGTTTTAACCCTTGCATCTGAAAATGCAGTAAGTTTACCGTCTACATAACATGCATAATAAACCATTTAGTTGTTTTCTCTCAAAATTTGGGTCAAAGCACTTGACAAATGAATACGATGTATTTTGTATTTGTATGGAAAAATTCTAGTTCCAGGGATCATGAACGTTATGCCGTATTTGAAGGGAATCGAAGTCATGATAAAGTTAATGTTATGCTTGGCAGCTCACTCTGTTGTCAAGAATTCTGTTTTGAAAGAACGTTGAAACCCACACAGTATATAGCAGAAAACACATTCAGGTACTTTTTCAAAGATAAACTCATCTTTTTTTCCCTATGATTGTCCATACACCATCTACAGTTCGAAATGCTCGATTCCTGCACCTCAGTGGACAAAGAGGAAGTTCACGGTCTACATTTTAAACAGTTGGTTGCTTTCTCTCGGAATTTATGTCACATATTGTCAAAAAGCACCTCATATTTGCATTTGATATATTGGTATAGATGTTTTTAGTACCATTGATATGACTGATGAACATGCCCCATCACAGTCACGGGTCAAGTAAAAAGAGGTGTAAACAGGAATTTTGTCCACCATCTAAATTTTGAAAGGTTTTAAAATAGCCCTTGCACCTGAACATACAATAATTCCACGGTCTACTAAAACCATTTAGTTGTTTTCTCTCAAACTTTGTGACACATAAGCACTTGACAAATGAATAATTTTAAAATGCCCCTTTTCGTTTTGAGTATTGCAGTTCTCTTTTCGAAAAGTGCCCCTGAAAATCTGATATGTCCCTTTTTCGTTTGATTAGCACCCCCTTTTCTTAAAATCAAAATTCCTTTCAGTTTGACCTTTTTTCTCTAGTAAAATATCGGTCGTGATGAGACCTAAAAAAAATGTATCAAACATTTCGAATAAGGAAATCGACTGGGTTAATGGATGAAAATGAAAATGATAGGGAAGAACTCCAAAAGGATTTTGCTGCATCTTTATCATAAGGTCACTGTAAATAAGGCAAACACCATGGCATTCAGTAAAACATAATTTATTTTTCCCCCCTTTGTTTTTAGCCCTCCATAGGCTATTTTATTGAGTTAAATAAACATTTCACAACGTAGAAGAATGTTTTTTACACTCAAATGAAATGCAATACTTTACATTTCTCTCTTTTTGTTTTAAACAAACAAAGATTTAAGTGACTGCCATTTAGCAACAAATTTGTTATGTGTACCTGAAATAAAATTAATATATCTCTCATCTTCATAATATTGAATAACCTTTTTCTTTATGGTACTAAAAATAGGAATTTTATTATTAAGCTTTTGTACGAACAGTTGTTGTTTGATCAAAATTACCATGCAATTTAAGGCATCATTTCTCTTCTCTTCAAAGCCAAAAATTATATTTCGTAAATTAAACTTTATCTATAATAAAGAACCTTCATTTATCCATTTTGCTGTTTCCTTCCAAATCGATTTACTGATTTCACAGTCGTAAAAGAAATGTACAATGTCTTCCACCTCTTTTTTACAAAACGAACAGGGGAGCGTTTCATGAAGAGTTTTGTCGGTGATAATCACAGACAATTGTTATAAGCTACTGAAAATACTCGCATCTGATTGGCTGAAAGCAAATTAGTCGGTGAAAACCACCGACTAATTGTTTCATGAAACGCCCCCCAGGTTTCATTACTGACTATTTTCATCTTATACAGTTGCTTATTCAAGAAAAAAATCCTGTTTACCGTCTTATATTGAAAATATCTTAAAGCAATATCCGGAGTAAATCTAAATATCATAATATGACATTTCTGCATAAATGAACTATCAGGGCTGTAATCTAAATTTCTTTCCCATTTTAAACATACTGAGGGTATACATTTTGTTTTTCCAATAAGAGATTTGTAGATGTATCGACATCCTTGTAGGTCATATACAAGTATTTTGATATGTGACGGCATCAATGGACCTTCTACATTTTTTTCACATTTTTCAATATAAATTCTCAGTATACTGACACTTTATAGCTTGACTAATAGAATATTAAGATAAATAATTCAGTTTCAAGCAAAATTTATGTTCACATTCTTCACGAGTTAACAAATTCCCCTTACTATCAATTAAGTCATTGATACATCTGATGCTTTTTTCATACCAAGATCTAAAAAATACAGATTTTTGCCCAATTTGGATAGAACTTTCCTCCATAATGGATAAGTTAACCACCCATCTCCTTCTGCTTGATACAGCAAAGACAAAGCATAAAATACATCTCTCCAAAATGGATTGGCAACTTCATGGGATAATGTTAAAAAAATATTCGTCACCAAACCCTACTACAAATGGTTTTGTTAAAAACGACTGCATTAAATGATTAACATCATTACATGTGCCTAAGACCAATCTTCGAATCCACGTGAGCTTTAATGACATACTAAAAAACTCGACAGCTGGCATCTTAAGACCCCCTTCTTCATAATTGCCCACAACCTGTTTCCTACTAATTTTATCAGGCTTATTCTTCCATATGAAATTAAAGAACTTTACTCTTATTGCTTATATTAACCTAGCTGGAGGAGCTGGGATTGACATAAACAAATGATTAAACTGTGGTAACAGTAGTGATTTAGCAACTGTAACTCTTCCAAGAACTGTAATGTTCCGTTTGATCCAAGAAATCATTTGACGCTTTACTTTGTCAAAAATTCTGTGTCATAATTATAATCAGGTATTTTATCAATGTCAACATGAAAGTCAGTTCCAAGGTAACGAAAATAATCATTATGCACAAAATTAACTTGTCTTCCTTTCAATCTTATATCTTCACTACCTTTTAAGGCACCAATCCAAATTGCATTTGTTTTCTCTATATTAATCTTAAGCCCACTACAATTTCCAAATGACTCCAAAATATGAAGTACATTGCGGAAACTGGCATCTGTGCCATCTAAAAACAATACTGTATCATGGGCATACTGAAGGATCTTGAACTCTTTTGACCCGACAGAAATTTAACATAATTTATTAGTAATCAGAGCAGTCTTAAAAACTGCATAGTTATTATGTAAAGTTTAGAAAATATATGTCAAAATGGTCCTTAAGACCATGAAGACTGTGTTAAATAGAATGTAGGGGTGTGCCAACGCCTCAAAACGCTAATTTTAATTATCGTGTTCACCCTTTGTAAGTACCCCCCCCCCTTTCCAAAAAAGTGTCCTTTTTCACTGGTGCCCCCCTGCCCATAGGTCATCTTGCCCCCCCCCCCCCCCCCCCCCCCCCCATGAAAATATCCTGGCGCCGCCCCTGTGATTATCCATAAGGAATAAAGGCCAGGGGAGCGTTTCATGAAGAGTTTTGTTAGTGATTTTTACTGACAACTGTTCGCATCTGATTGGTCGAGAGCAAATTAGTCAGGGAAAATCACCGACAGAACTCTTCATGAAACGCTCCTCAGGTCTTGACAGTGTCCACTGTTTCAATGTGTGCTCTCTTTCAATATTCAATTTATCGATGCAGAATAATTAACATCATTGTTGCCTCTAATTGCAACAGCAAATAATCCTTATTGCGACTTATTCTTCACGCAATAAACATGATAAAGTTATTCTACTGAAAGCAGTAAAAGTGGCTGTATTGGAGTGCTGAAAAATGAAATGTCCAAAGTCCAAAGATGCCCTCGAGACGAACAATCATGAGGTTGATGTATTGATCTGATGTTTATGAAATAGCGCCATCTGTATGCCGTGGGATTATGCTTTTCGGTTAGGTTGTGACAAGTTGAGAGTAATGTAGATAGTATGGAATTTTGGCTTTTGCGTTGCGTGAGGAAATGAGCGTGGAACAATTTTCGCTTAAGCATTATGTTGCCCAATCACTAAAGAAAATGTTTTATTTTACTCTTCTAATGTTATGATTAATGGTGACCAAATTTAGGTGATCCTGGCAATTCTGATCTCTTGGATCTTCTGCGCCATCCTGACCTCGACAAATGTTTTTCCTACCAAGAGCGATGACTATGGCTTCCAGGCGAGGACCGACACCCGAGTTCAAGTGCTTCAAATGGCCTCATGGTTTCGTGTTCCTTATCCTGGTATGGAAATGTCCTCCTTTGTCTTTACGTTTCTTCACTGTTACTTTTTTTTTCTCTCTTTCCCTCTCATTCACCTTAGTTTGTACAAGCTATGCTTTTCCTCTCTATCTGTATGTGCCTGAAACTATTATGGCCCATCTCTTTGACTCCCTTCCCACTTTAAATCCTCTTTTCTCTCCTTTTCTCTCCGTTCATCTTGCTCGTATCATGTCATATCATCTCTTACATGATCTCCAACATATGTTTTCTGGCCTTCTCTCTAAAAGATCTTATGCTGCCCACTTTGATTTTCTTTCCTGCTATCCACGACAATAAAGTCTCTCTTTTCCCCGTAACCTCTTATACATTGTTTCTTTTACTCTGCTCGTGTATTCCCTCTCACATCTTTCCCGTTGCCTTTTGATATGGCATCATCTGCATCAGCGTATCCAGGGTTTGAAAGGGGCGGGGGTGGCGCCGTTTTATGTAAGATGGCGCCGATTTCAGTCAACCCAGAGACGCCTTCAGGCTAGGAAAACGTAAAGAGAAAAAGCAAGTTTATCTATGCGTGTCCCTTTTTGGATTATTCTACTCTCCATGTCTTTATTCCTAATTCCCATTCGTCTGTCCATGAGACCGACATGGTCTTGAAGGCTTCCTGAACATTTTTTTATGGTCATTGGCGTAATGGGGGGGGGGGGGGGGGGTCTGCTGCACTTTCAAAAAAAATCACGACCAACATTTTTTCTCAGTTATTTTTTTGTATCTCTTTAGCATTTTTTATTTATTTTAATTATTTATTCTCGAATATTCATACAGAGTGGCCTCATCAGCATAAAAACAAACAAACATACAAACATACAAACATACAAACATACAAACATGACAAAGGCAAGACAAATCGAAAAAGCATAACATGATGAAATGGCATAAGGAAATCGAATAGCATAATATAAAACCGGATTGTCGATGCATCGAATTTTCTTGAATATCTAGCTGATTGGACCCTTTTTTAAAAATTCTGTTAGCCTACCTTTTCCCGGGGACCTTTTTTTCATGCTTGTCAGCAGCCATTCTATTTTTTTTTCTTTTTTTGGTTGTGCAACCCCCTCCCAAATATTTGGCTCACTACGCCAGTGTGAATGGTTATAAAAAAAAGTAGATTTTATTTATCCCATGAGTTGTCGCTCTTCTAGGAGAGTAAAGGAGACAAGTTTCAAAGACTTTGTCTGGATTAGTATTATGTACCAGTGATAATAATAATGATGATAATAATTATGACGGTGATAATAATAATAATAACAATAATAATAACATGTAATCATACTGTCAATCTCTTGCGTCTGTCTATAGGTCAATGGGGTCTTCCCACTGTCACAGTCGCCGGAGTTTTCGGCATGTTAGCAGGTGTCATCGCCTCCATGATCGAATCTGTGGGCGATTACTACGCATGTGCACGTCTAGCCGGGGCGCCGCCCCCTCCCAACCACGCAGTGAATCGTGGGATAGGTATGGAAGGTGTGGCTTGTCTGATTGCTGGAATGATCGGATCGGGAAATGGGACTACATCATACAGTGAAAATATTGGCGCCATCGGCATAACGAAGGTAAATAAATTATTTATGCATTTCAACATTAATAAATACTGTAATTAGCAGTTGTTTTTAGATATCAAATATTGTACATATTAAAGCCAATTTATACTTAATAATTCATGCTGATTTATTGGAAAAAGTTTAAACGCATGCAAGTGGTAAAAGCGACAAGGTTTGATTGCAAAAACTGATAAATGTAATTTTTTCACTCTTCTATACTAACACCACCATTGTACGAAACCATAAAACGCCTTTTCTTCTGATAACTCACTCATATTATACCAAGGAAAAAGTTTGGAATTATAAGCTAAAGTACCCAATATTTTCTTATAATTTTCTTTATATTTTGGCAACTTGAACAGCAAATATGTCAAATTTACAAAATAGGTGATATAGCGGTTTTTAAATCAATCTCATTCCTCTCTAAAACGAAGTATATATACTTTTTTTCTCTTGAATAAAGAAGAAGTATTTGTAATTCGGTTTATAAAGAAAAGGTATTACAATGTGGTATAAAATGTGAAAATGTATTTACTGTACTTTTAATTATGTTTATGTGGAGATTTACCCGTAATTATGATGTAATGTGATATCAATGATATTTCTAATTTTGTTTTTGTCAATTATTTGAATTTTTTAATGAAATGTTTAAAATGCCATTTGTAATTTCGTTGAGTGAAAAGAAATAAAAACTTGTAGAAAACAAAAAACTCTTAAATCGTCGGTACAGGAGGGGGGAAGTGGGGACGCTACCTAGACACCACCATGCACACGAGGATTGTACCGCACCCCTACCCCGATTAAAAGTCTATTTGTGTCGTTCGTCTTATACCTGTAGTTTACTACACCTTATAATTTATTTCTATTCATCCTTTCAGCTGGTTTACTGGTACATGTTATGATTTTGTTGGTCATCCATAGGTTGGAAGCAGGCGTGTGATACAGTATGGAGCAGTCATCATGCTTATTCTTGGAACATTTACGAAGTTTAGCGCCCTCTTTGTCATGATTCCTGATCCAATTGTTGGTGGCATGTTTTGCGTCATGTTTGGTAGGCATTGTTTTCGATTTATTTTTCGTGATTCATTTTTATTAAATTGCCTCAGCAATTAAAACATTCTAAAAAGTATCCCCAAGCATTAGGGCCCGTTCTGAACCTTATTATGTGTGTTATTGTCATCCGTTTGGTTTGCAACACTGAATATAATAAATCATTTACAAAACAACCAACTTAAAATGAAATTGGCAAAGGATAATTCATGACATACAAGGATTTTCCCACATAGACAGTTACTGGGTCCAGCAACGGGACAGATATCTTGAAACCTTAATCCTTCCGTCACAGGTGGTTTAAACGTCTTGAATCCTGAAAAAAAATATCGAAACAAAAAACCAAACAAACAAACAAACAAACGGCGAATAAACGAATATGAATCTGAAATGAAATGTGAAACGGAATCATGATAGAAAGATTGGAATATTTGAGTCAGAATGAAAACGGCAAAAAACAAACAAAAACAACAAATACAAAAACAAAGGAAGACAAACAACATCAAAAAGAAAACAAAAACAAAAACACATTTTGATTATAATTCTACGAGCTGACTGACCGAGTTTCTATGCCTGCCATTTTGTTTGTCCTTCCAGGAATGGTGGCAGCGGTGGGATTATCCAACCTACAGTTTGTTGACCTCAACTCATCGAGAAACCTCTTTATTTTGGGATTCTCTCTGTTTATGGGCTTGTGTATTCCAAACTGGATGAAGTCAGGAAACAATGATCAATATATCAACACTGGTAAGAGATCAGTAATGTACTCCATATTCTTGATTTTTATTAAAATGATTTTTCTTAAACTCTCTGTCTTCTTATAAGATATAGTAAAGTAGGCGATTCTATGTAGAAATCGTGAAAACTTTCTCATTTTAAGGATAACGAATCCTAATCCATTAAGCAAATTAATAGCTTTCCGAAAAGCACATCGACGAAACTTCTAAATTAACAAACCTTGAATATGTAGAGCATTTCGGAAACTAATCTATTAACTAATCGATCAGTGCTAGTTCGAAAATCTACAACCGCAAGTTTTCAGAATAGCGCTTTGATGAAACTTCTAAATTAACACACCTTGAGCATATCGAACATTTTGGAAAACGACATGTAACCAATCGATCAGTGCTCGTTCGAAACGTTTTAAAGATAAAGGCAGGTTCTGGGCCCCGTAACACAAAGCTTAGCGATTGATCGTACGATAAATTTTTGCGACTGATTACAAATAGTGCTCACTGCAATCAATCGCAAAGATCAATCGTACGATCAATATTGCTAAGTTTTGTATTACGGGGCCCTGGTCGTGAGATTGAATTGTGAAAGAAATTGTCTCAAAGTCATTGAGAAAGGTTGATTATAAAGCACTTAAGAATTGTATGCTGTAGGGGCATAGATAGCGGGGGGGGGGGGGGGGGGGGGAGGGGTATGCTTCCCCCCACCCACATGATGAGTTGCACTCATAATATGCGTGTACAAAAATATGAACGAATGGGTTAATCATTCCCCCCCCCCCCCCCCTCCCCCAGGTATGAGGACCTGTCTATGCTAATGGTATGTTGTAAGGTTTTGGAATCACCAAAATGATAAGGAATTAACTCAATTCTGCTGATAGTCACACAAATGTTCGGCCCGAACATTTCGGCTGTTTGTTTTTGGTTGTTGTTGTTGTTGTTTTGGGGTCATATTTTGAATGTCAGGGCATTTGAAGAACAATCCTTTTCAGGGGACATTTCTACTGTAATAATTTTTCTAAGTAACATAAAAAGTTCACACCTTTCCCAGAGCTCCACCTTCCCTTTAACCACAAGCTGATTACATCAAGGACCATGTGTGTTTTGTATTAGGTCTTGCAGAGTTGGACATGATTATAGTTGTACTACTCAAGACCGGTATGTTCGTAGGAGGTTTATTTGGATTTGTTCTGGATAACACAATACCAGGTGAGGATGACGTCGTTAGAGACTGCACTGATGAAATTATTATTATGCACACTAAGGAAAAAAAGGTTCAATTTTGCACCTTTTAAATGCAACACTGGGAGCCCCTTTATGGGCACAACTTTACACCCAAAGAAGCATTATGCACCATTAAAGGGGGTACCCAATGCTGAAACAATGTTAGTTCATTTAAAAGAGCATGATTTTATTAGCAGAAAATAATCTGCCTAAAGTTTTTTAAAACGTCGTGTTGCCAAGGAAACCCCCAAATGTGGTAAGATTTCAGGATATTTTTGACCCCTCAGCTGTGACCCAGTTTCAACTGGGTACCCACTTTTACGTCAAAATGACGTCAAAGTGGGTACCTTGTCGCGTAATTCTAGCAAAATGCGCGCAAGGTTTAATACAAATTGTACAGTCTAGCGCGCACCACAACTGCAATGCGCGAAGCTGGGTACCCACTTTGACGTCATACCTCATACTCTAATTTTTTGGTCAACTCTTGACTTTTTATGAGAAAATAAGTCAAAATGCATTGATTTAGATTGAAAATCATCATATTTTTAATGTTATTCTTCTTATAATTCTATTCTGGATCATATATCAAAATTTTTTATACCATTGTGTAATCACTTTAAAGCCACAGTGTACAGGCGCATATATAGCTCTGAAATGATGTTTTTACCGCAGCGCCAACTTGCGGCTACTCACAACCAGAGACTTAGAAACATTACGCCCTTCTTGGCTTCTAGTGAAACTGCCTTAGTCTGAATACATATACATTTTTACAGATGTGTCTAAAAAATAAAGCTCGCATTGATCAGAATGGTGCATGCTGGGAGAAAAAAACAGGACAGAATCAGTACTTCAGGACTGAGATGGCGCTATTATTTTCGAAATATCATACAAGGGCGCCAGTTCACTCTGGCTTTAAGGGACCGGTGCAGTGAGCTACATTTTGCACCCTTTTGCATGCAAAAATTTCTGCACCCTTAAAGGTGCATAGTTGCACCTTTAAGGGTAAAGACGGGCATTTCCAGGTGCAAACAGTACAAAAGGGTGCGTCTTTCCACCTTTTCCACGTAGAGTGCAAGATTGTACCCCAAAAGGTGCTGCCAGTGTTGCATTTAGGGTGCAAAATTGAACCTGTCATTCTAAGTGTGTGAGGCAGACGGATGGTGACGGAATTGCTATTTGTTTGTTTTTTGTTTATTAAATATGATTATTCTAGTTTGAATATAGAGAGAATGGGAAATTGTAAGCGTAGTTACAGTTAAAAAATCATTTTGTACAATAATACGCGTTGTACTAAAGTGACGAATACGACAGCTAAAAAGTCAGATTTTAGCATCGCCTAAAGACAGCCAGCAAACATTACGAAGCCTTTAGAATAGAAAAAAGACAACTAAAAAGGTGTTTATAGCCATAATCGAAATTTCAGTCGAACAATCAAACTACTTCTTTGAAATTGCCATAAACAACTTGTAATGGGATTGTCCTCTCTTTCCCTCTAACCTTAAAGGCACCAATAAGGAGAGGGGCATCGGTGAGTGGCAGCGGTTCTCGGGAAGCGACGGGGAAAATGAGGTCGTGAATAACATGGTGTTCGGCTGCTACGACCTCCCTTTCGGAATGACATGGATCAGAAGCAAAACTTTCTTTTCTTATTTGCCCTTCTCACCTACCTTCAAGGGATGGAGATGTCTCGGGTGTTGTCAAGGCAACAGATCATCAGGTGAGTTTTTCATAAGAATGAAATTATTTCCTAAGTAGTTCGAGACAAACTCATTTGATAGAAATAGTCGTTTAGGCTTGGTTTGGAATTTATTGTCCTGATTTAGCAAGTCGTTATGGTGAATAACTAGAAATAATCTATGGTGAAGAAAATATCCAAAGATTTTCCTAAAGGTTATGCATTCACTAATCTGATGTCACGATGTTTTCATCGCAGCCATACCCTGTTGCAAGACTATTAAGGTACGAATGAGTTCTGTTAAAAAAATATGCAAATTTCTGATCCTTTTCGGAACGTTTGCATGATGATGCAGACAGATGAGTTTCCAGTAAAAAAAAAAATCAACAACAACAAGAACAGATAAGTTATTACAGTTTATTTGTGTGTTGTTTTTTTTTGTTGTTTTTTGTTTGTTTGATAACGCAACTAATCCTAAACAGCTATCAATCATGCAGTTGCCGTAGTTCCTTAAAGTACACCAATGAAATACCTACAAATATTTTGTTTGAATCCCTTAAGCCCGGCTCACACCTTTGCGTTTTTAGCTTGCGTTCAGCTGCGTATTGCCCGAACGCAGATAAACGCAACACAACGCGATTAAACGAGCTAATACGAGGTCAATACGCAGACCAACGTAGAGGCATTGCGTTCTAGCTCGCTAGTTTTTTCAAACTTCCGCAACTGAACGCAAGAGAAAAATCCATACGAGCAAAGACGAGTGACAACCAGCTGATGCGAGCAAGGACGAGCAACAGCGAGCAGCTTAACGCCGGCCAACGCAGCGCTACTTTGAGCTGCGTTTCACTGCCTAAAGCTGCGTTACCGGCTCGATTTACCTCGACTTACCTCGCTTTAGCTCGCATCAACGCGTGTCTCGTAGCGCTATTCCTCGCACGCTGTTCGCACCAACAAGGACCGTTACGGATGTAGCTCGGTGCACTGCGTTCGTCTTGGATCTTAACTGCGAGTCTAGCTCGTCTTTCGCTCGTTTTACCTCGTTCCTGCTCATTTTAGCTCGTTCCTGCTCGCTTTGGCTCACCAGCACTGCGGATATCTGCCTTTGACAGAGAACCCTCACTCTTGAATTATTATTCAGTTACGGCCAGCTTTAATGCAGGTGAAAGAGCTTCCCTGAAGAAGCTGTCCTGCTTCTCCAGTCTCCCATGGAGTCTTTGTTCTAACTCACTGAACATTGCAGGACTTATTCTCAAATAGTTTGCGAATGCTTCTTGGTCTTCAGCTTCTAGTTCCCTCATCAGCTGGTTGAAATGGCCCTGCTCATTCCTCCTGCAGATCCAAGACCGAATCCAACAACTTCGAGGCCGGATACGACTTCGTCGATGCAACTCAAGCAGCAATTCCCCTTGCGCATAATCGTCAGTGGCCTCTTCCTCTTCCAGCTGAAGCAAAAGCTTAATTTTTTGTATAGAAGAGCTTTGCAGAGAAGCCATAGTTCACAAAGCGATGTTTGCCTGTAGATTCGTCAAAAGATTATGACTAGTACCACAAAATGATCATCACCGCTGCAATATACGACCACACGTGTACGCAGCAGAGCGAACTGTTACGCCGCGGAACGAGCAGCAGTCGAGGTAAAGCGAGTGAATGAGCAGTGAGTCGCGGCGAGACGAGGTAGGGCGAGCGGCTAGCGAGCAACAAACGAGTGGCTAACGAGGTAAACACGCAACGTGGCGAGC
Source organism: Echinometra lucunter (assembly GCA_029962745.1). NCBI lineage: Eukaryota > Metazoa > Echinodermata > Echinoidea > Camarodonta > Echinometridae > Echinometra > Echinometra lucunter. The sequence continues at coordinate 22,915,738 of CM057167.1, forward strand.
AAACTTCGTATTGCATCGAACTGCTACGAGCAAAAGCGAGCTAGAGCGAGGTAAAACGCAACCTAAAGCGACCGTAAGCGGTCATTTTTCGAAAAAATGTACGAGCAATAACGAGCTCCATACGCAACAGTGTGAGGGCTGCCGAATGTTTTGCTGCGTCGTGCTGCGTTTAGGCTGCGTTCGGCTATCGCAGCAATACGCAGCTAACAACGCAAAGGTGTGAGCCGGGCTTTATACATAGTACTACTTATACATGTATTACGAATCTCATGTTCACGTACTTGCCAATTTACCATAAGAGCCCGGCTCAAACGAGGCGTTATTTACTGATGAAGGAACTGCGTCAGTCAAACATGAAAGAGTGACATCGTTATAAAGATGATGGAAAATGAAAGTGAGAACAGTACTTTTGATATCTGGGCCCTGTTTCATAAAACTTGTTATCAGTAACAAGATGTAAAAATTGTTATAAGCTACTGAACTCCTTGCATCTGATTGGCTGAGAGCAAATTTGTGATAGAAATGTGGCAGTTGTTACCAATAAAAAGTTTTATGAAACAGGGCCCTGGCGTATGGCTCATTTTGCCTTCACAGGCTCAATGCATGTTGACACCTCGTGTGAGTTAGGCTAAGGCTGAATTGGCGTAGGTGATAACACAATATGGGTTTGATACTGTCTTCGTATGCAATGGATATTATATCAAACGAGTCAGCATTTAAATTCCTAGCGAGAGACCAGTTGTGTGTATACAGAAAAGCCGGAGCACCTTGACAAATTTACACAATGTTTATTTGCTCTTTAGTATGACCATTGCGTTCCTTTTAATGCTGGAATGCGTTAGCTCATCTGTTTGCTTATGTGTCTGCCAGTATGTTGTAAATTCCATTTTGATAAAATGTTACACACTAAGAAAAAAAGGTTCAATTTTGCATCCTAAACGCAACACTGGCATTACCTTTTTGGACGCAATCTTGCACCCTACATGAAAAAGGTGCAAATATGCATCCCATTGTACTTGTTGACACACGGAAATGTCCGTCTCCACCCTTATACACTGTTAGAGGTGCAACTTTGCACCTATAACGGTGCAGAAATATTTGCATTCAAAAGGGTGCAAATTTGCACCTTCCTTAAAGGGTACAAAATGTATCTCACTGCACCCTCAAATGTGCAAAAATGCTTCTTAGTGTGCAAAGTTGTACCCATAAAGGAGCTCCAGTGTTGCATTTGAAGGATGCAAAATTGATCCTTTTTTTTCTTAGAGTGCATGTATATTCCATGTATTAAACAAGAGGAGGATTACTGAAGATGTTACTTGAAGATGTTACTTGAAGTAATGATAGAGGGTAAACGGGAAAGAGGTAGACAGGAAACCACGTGGTTAGATGACATCTAGAAATGGACTGGATTTAGTTATGGATAGGTTAGAGCAAATTAGTGTTCATGGCAGAATCAGATGAAGATGCCATAGCCGCCAATCCCATCCTAAGGGACGGCATTAAATGATGATGACGATGATGATGATGATGATGATGATGATGATGATGACGATGGTAATCGATGATGATGATAGTGATGATGGTACGTACGACCAGTGAAACCGTGTTTCAACTTCAGGTGCTTGCTATAAAAGCGAAATCATTCAGTGATATCAAGCATTCAGAGGATATCGTTACAATGCGTATATATTATGCTCAAAATATGTACAAATGTTCCGTGTACATTCCTTGGTTCGTTCAGATTATTGCCAGTTTCTGCTCTTCATTTGAAAGTCTGTTAATTTTGAACAAGGTCGTCGCACCCTGCTTCAAGGGGTTGTCTCTTTGACTGGATATTTCCCCTACATGGAACCGTACGGTTCTACATGTTCTACACATTTATATATGCTAGAAAGTCCTTGAATGGCACTTGTTGAAATAACGGATCATAAAAAGGCAGCAGACCTGATAAATGGATGCGACGAAAACTTGTGGGCGAAGAAAAATTGTCTACACTTGATCCAACTGATCTTTAAAGGAAACCCAAACCCTCAGATCAAGTAGTGTTTAAATCAAAGCCAAGGCAGAATAAAACAGATCAGCGAAAATTTGAACGAAATCGTACACGGAATAAGAAAGTTATCATGCCTATATGAATTTTTCTGTTTTTGACACTACCACAGCTATTAGTGATAAGTTGTGGTCAACTCTCAGTATGTATTAGTATACAGAATTTCACATATTCTTTCTTTTCTTGAGACCACATGTTTTCATTGTACTTATCCCAAATATGTTGTGGAAAAAACACTCCTACATGATATGTCTTGGGTTGGCTTAAGAAAATGTGCAAATCTTGAGCAAAACGAAATTGTTAAATTATGTGTGTACAAAACATACCAGAGTTGTCAACAAAATATGATGTCATCAATAGCTATGGTAGTGTCAAAAATGTCAAATAGAAAATTTCATATAGCCATACCTTTCTCATTTTGTGTCCGATATTTTTTTTTTCTTCAAATTTTCCCCGATACGTTTTATTCCATCTCAGCTTTGATTTAAAAACTAATTGGTGTAAGGGTTTGGTTTCCTTTAATGTATAGAAAGTCTAACAAATCCTGCCTTACATTTTCTAGCTTTCTGTATGATTTCCATTCTTGTGAAATTATATATCGTAGACAGAAATATTTCCGAACAGTTTTTTCATCGTAAGCAGAATAAACATGAGTCATTGTAGTCGGCGAAGAATACAGTACAACAAAGTTTACAACGGTATTATGTTGCTTTCATCACGAAAAGCAATTATTTGATTTTCTTTGGTTGATGCCACTGCCTGTATTTGATTTAGATGACTTTTTCACGGTTTTCGATTTCATTGAAAACACATTTTATCTAAGAATTCGATCATGTTTACGCAGTGAACCTTTTACCAATGTTCAGTCAAACCTGACACTTCACCTTTAGCATGTTTAGATGCATGGTAATTTACATGTAAAGTCTCCCTTTTTGCATAATTTGGTTTTGCAAAAGTAAAACGCAAAGAGGCTTCGAATCCAAATTGATGTCTTTGTCAAGATAACGGGAGTTCTGGTCATATACGATTCCAAGGAACTGTTTCAAAGCTTCAGGTCTCAAGTTTAAACACATTTATTTCCGATTATTCAAATTACAAACAAATGATAAATATATACATGATAATGGAACAAAATGACATACATGTATTAAAAAAATATGCCAAATATACGTTAATTGTAGTTACTTAAATAATTGGAGGGCACACCTCTAAAAGCAAAGCTTGGATCGAGAGTGCAAATAATAAATATAAACACAGGTGTTTAATGTAAGGTATGAGATCGTTGAGTTAATAAGAACTTCCTCCGCTAAGGCACTATTCGTCAAATAATTTCGTACCTCTTGATATCTATGCATGCATACTTTACCTTTTGTCTGCCATTACTATTTTAGGGGTCCACAAATTACAAGCTATGCTTTCAAGTGGACCCCTTCATTTCCACATATTCTGCTTTTCTTTTATGTCATTTTATATTGGTCCATGTTTATTTTAGATATACAGTGCTTTATTTGAACTTTTCATAATATTCATGGTATTACAGTGATTGTTATCTTTTATTTGTATTTTGTTGGAAGTGAAAAAAAAAGGGTTTCAAAAAAAGTTCACTTCCACTTCACACAGAAATGGGTATACGGGACCACACTAAAATCTGGTATGAATATTCGGCCCGAGCATTACGAGTATTGAAGAAAAAGTCCTTCCCATGTAACCTTTATATTCTGATATTCTTCCTAACGAACAATAAAAGAATCATGAGGAAGCTATAAAAAATAAATAAATAAATAAAAATTATCTTTACACTTCCCAGAACTCAAGTTCTTTAAAAAAAAATTCTACAGCTACTTGCTGGAGTATGTTGATTTGGAAAATTGTTTTCCATTTATATGTTTCATACAAACAACAAATTTCGTGTGAAATTCGAATACTGAGGAAAATGAAAGTCAATGAATAATGAATATTTATGGATATAATGCAACAAATTGTTATAAAATCTTCATTTTCTCCTTATCCTTATTTTGTTCTCTTTATATTGTTCTTTTAAAGCATTTTATCGCCTTGTGCCCGCTCGGTTCAGGTCGTCGGCAGCGGCAGAAGTTTAGACTTGACCTCATTGACGTCATCCTTTCATTGCTTTTTCTCTTCATTATCGATCAGCACGCTGTCTTCCACTCATCATTAAACCCATTCACACTGCAGCAAAATCTCGCGGGTTTTTCTCTCTTTTTTTTTTTTTTTTTTTTTTCTCTTTACTTCATATATAGCATAGGGCTATATCGCGATGTTGTGTTGGAGGTTGATGATCCTAAGTGTGAATGGACCTCATGTTACTGCCTTCTTTTGTTCCTCAATATTTTGAAAGGAATAGTTTTCATTCATTCTTGTGGAGGCAAACCTCGATTAGCAATATGCTATTATTGTTAGCCCCTTTTACCAAAGTACAAAGTACACGTATGTTGATATCTCTTTTATACAATGCAATGTGTGTATATATATGCTTGTATTTTTGGTAATAAATGATAAAATCAAATGATCAAATGATCAAATTGAAAAATCGCTACACCTGTATTAAGATCTTGCAGTGAAGATTCATTTCTATAAACCGTTTGAAATCATTGTGAATTGACCTCATTTAAATGTCTTCCCATGTAGTTAAAGCTAGCAAATTGTATACGAAACAGGAAAATACACGAGGGAAAACGAATATGTATTGAATTATAGTCTACCTCTTAAAGTGTATCCGAAATATGGACACTTCAAGAAAATTTATTCAGTATTTTGCGTAGTACTGACTTTACGGTCAGTTGTTGTTTTTTGTTTTTTGGTGTTTTTTTTTACTAAATGCTAAATTGTTTGCTCTTCAGAACGATGTAATGATTGTTTTAAATAATATTCTACCAGTTTTCAGTGTTATCTCGGATATTCTGAAGCATTAGGACAGGTTTTGTTTGACATGTAATGTGAATTTGAAAAAAAATGTCTGTTTCAAACAATATAGACTGAATATATGCATGTTTCCTTGTATATTTCATTCATTGTACAATCATACAAGAATCGTAAATATGTTTCTTGGCTTCAATAATAATTGATGAGGTGAAGGGAGAGGGCAGTTTTCTTAAAGACGTATTTTGTTGCATTCCAATCTTTTCGCTGCATAATAATGTACGCTGAAGTTGTAGTACTGCTTATACCAGCATTTGCAGAAGTTAAAGACCACCGGGGTATTTCAATAATTTGGAATACATTCTTTTGTCTCATTAAAAGATTACATGACAGGTTTACTACAGTGGTCGGCACAAGAGTAATGGCATAAGCCCACATGAATGCACTGAAAATAAATGTATGTCTGAAAAAAAAAATGTTTAACCTTGTTTTGCTTTGAGTTATTTCATTTTGGAAGGGTGGTCTTAAACTTTTGCAAATGATGGTAATGTTTACATTTTTAGACATTTACTTGCATTACGTTTTTACAAATCAATCACCACGGTATCATTGTTGATAATCGTTGCGCCATGCTAAAATAAAACTTGAGTTCTAGAATAGGTGAACAAATTAGTTTTTGAGCTATCTAAGTATTTTATGTCGGGTTGGGAGAATATCCATATAGAAATATTCCTTGAAAAAGATCGTCCTTCAATATTACAAGAATCAATGTGAGTGCCTGTTCGGCCCAAACAATCGTATGTACATCCATATACTACATGTACTCTCTTTTTTAAAAGGGTGAACGCATTCACTCTGTTAGGGGTGAATTTAAGAAAAGAGTGCATTTAGAGTGAATTAAGAGTGAATTAAGAGTAAAAATTGTGATACACTGTATTCACTCTTTTAGGGGTGACCTCAGTAATCACTTAACCCTAATCAGACTGGGCTTTTTGAGCGATGCTATACCTGGGGGAGGGGGGGGGGGGCTGATTCCACCCCCTCCCTTAGATCTCGGCTGTCGATCGCGTGATCGCGCCAAAATCGGCACACACGTCACCCGTGACGTCATCTACCAATTTCCGTAGTTACATTTTACGAAATAATTCATTAGGTAATTAAATATGCTAATTTATGCGTAAATCAGACTTTTTGCTATAAATCACTAGCTGAAGCTCCAAATAGTCTTATTTTCGTTGTGAATACTCTTTGTAGTGTTGTTAACAAGTATACATTGGAATCAAATTTAATTTCTTATGTATTTCATTGTTTTAGAAATTTCTAATGTAATTCTTTGTTTTTCGACTTTTTGTTTTTTATTGTTTTTTTTTTGACAAAATTCGTCGCCAATACTATTTGGATCATAACCAGACTAAAACTAATTGATTTTGATCATTAATAGTAAAAATAATCATATATTTATGAATTATTGCTGAAAACACAATTTGTATTGGATTTGTACACGAAATCACGTTTTTGAGCAATTTTTGATCCGACATGCGAGTACAAAATATTGCGTAACTTCAGAACCGCGTACCCGGACGTCATGAATTTGGTCTCAAAAGATGCGCGAGATGCTACAGAAAAAAGTCATGCAGCGTCGCGGCGACATCTATGCGTGTTGCGGACATATCGCGAGAAACGTCGAGGGGGGTGGATTCCACCCCCCCCCCCAGCCTTTTTAGGGTTAAGGAATTTGAGTGATCACTGAGGTCACCCCTTAAAGAGTGAATAAAGAGTGAATATCACAATTTTTACTCTTAATTCACTTTAAATTCACTCTATTTTTTCTTAGATTCACCCCTATAACAGAGTGAATGCGTTCACTCTTATTTTTGTTAAGAGAGTATATTTGCTTTTCAGCAGAAAATTGATTTAATTTCATTTTTATGAATTCAAAATCTCAAGGTATACACCCATTTTTCTCTACTTTCCCCAATTTCCAATTCCTTTGAAACAGTTTCCTTCACATTGTAGTCACATGACGAGAACTAGGAGTTTTTTTTTAAGTGATGAATTTTCTTAGGGGGGAAATGGACCCCCTTTTTACCAAATAGCCCTTTTTCTTCTCGTCTGGTATTTTATGGGAATTGGACCCCCCCCCCCCCTTCTGATACTCACCCTCTTTTTAGCCAGTGAAAGGAGGGGGGGGGCGACTGGAAAGCCGATACAAAAATCTTGGATTCTCCCTTTGATGTGCATTCAATAATGGTATTTCATTTTCAAATTATATCAACCTATATATACGATATTTAGATTGATTTTTGTACTGTTAACGTTGTGACTCAATAAGCTTCAATCCTTGGTTTATCATTAACTTTAAGTGACAAACATTTTGAATGTATATAGTTTATTTTATATAAATACATTTTTATACCACTTTGTATACATAACTCCTGACGAAGACGGGTGAAGCCGTTGAAAATTTGAGTAGAGAAAATAAAAACTGGCCACAATGCATGCAAACGCTTCTAGCAGTTTTCTTTCGCTTTGTTTGAGCCATTACGTACTTTCACGGCATTATTTCAATGAAATTATATAACTATAAGAGATTGAATTTGCAAGATTTTCTCCGTTTTTTTTTTTTTATTTGCACTGGCTCACAATGAAAGATGAGAACTATACATTCACTATCACGCTAACAAAAAAAAAGGTTTAATTTTGCGCCCTTCTAATGCAACACCAGGGTCCCGTCTTACAAAGAGTTGCTATTGATTCAAATCGATCGCAACATTGACAGATTGAGATTGATCTCAACTCCTATCTCTTAAGTACACAGTTGAGACTAATCTCAAAGTTGCGATCGATTTGAATCAATCGCAAAATTTCTGCTCCCTTTAAGATGTGTAATTGCAGATGGGCATTTCCGGGCGCAAAAAGTACAAAAGGGTGCATCTTTGCACCTTTTTCATGCAGATTCGTTATGCCTAAGGTTCGTTGGTCCGAAAGTGAAATAAATGGTTCGTTAGTCCGAAAAATGAAGTAAGGTTTGTTAGTTCGTTAGTTATTTTTTTAGTTCAATCGCCCCTCTCCCTCACACCTCATCCACCTTGCAAGAACACCAGTCCACCCCCCCCCCCCCGCCCCCAACCGGCCCGGCCCGGGCACACATTACGCCATTGTGTACGCATACTCCAGCACGTTACTGCAATGTTTCAAAACTAGGCCTCCAGAAATCCGTTCTCCCGGTTTGTTTTCTACCATAAAAAGCAACGCTTGTGTAAATACCCAGATGTTGGTTCTCTTCTCTCTTTCCCTGTCTTCTTTTATCCTACGTCGAAGTCCTGGGGATTAAGCAAGCATATAAAGCTTGGGTACAAGAGTCAAATGGGGAGAGCAACCATATTCTTCATTCTATTGATACAGGGAAACCAATACTCGTCGTCAGTGTAGGCGAAGTAATATCACAGGCGACTTTAAGCGAGTGACTTTGTTATAATAACGTGCTTTTTCGGGTAATCGAAGTCCCCCCCCCCCCCCCCCTCCCTCCCCAAATCTGCGTTGATTGGAGAAAAAAAAAACACAGTGAATCTCAGAGACACACCATTGTCGATGCCTAATTTTCACCAATGCGTCGTACAGGCGGTGATTTGTTACAACTGCAGACGTCTTTTCTGACAGCAGACACAATCTGGGGAATCTCCAGAGTTGGAATACCTGTACCCTCTTCTTGAGTACTTGAGCAAACGGGTTTTCGGGAAGTTCAAGGGCGATACTGTTGATTTAGAACAAGGACTTTCTCAAACCGGGTGAGTAAATGGCAATGGATACTTCAGAGAAAAGGAGATAGAGTGTTTATAACAATCACCATGTGTAACAAATTCTAGTGAAGAAACTTTGACTTGGTTTCAGGGGCGGCGCTACAGGAGGGGGTTACAGGGGGCAGCCGCCCCTATGATTTTTCAAGAGATCAAAAAAAAAAAGGGGGGAGAGAAAGAAGAAGAAGAAGAAGAAGAAGAAAGAAGAGTGTGCTGGAATTAAGAGTGGGCAGGGCCATGCAACTATAATATAGCCTATTTGTTCATTTAAAGCATGAATTACTCACCTATGGGCCAGGGTTAAAACAGAAAAAAATACTTTCCCTTATCAAAATTCCCTTACGCCGTCCCTCACTGTAGAAAAACTGCTGTAGGAATTTACAGTAAATTACTTGCAGCAGAATGCCCAGTCATTTACTGTAAATTTCGTAAATGATAGGCCTACAGTACAGTTACAGTTAAATACTCTATTTTACTGCCGTTTACAGTTTTACCGTAGAATGAAAAGTACAACACTGTAAAACTAATACCGTTAATTTCTGCCAGTAATTTACTGTAAACTCTACAGTAGTTTCTGCCAGTAATTTACTGTAAATTCTACAGTATTCTTTTTACAGTGTTGCTTGGTTGGCCTCGATATAAAGTCTACTTCTGATTTTCGAAAACATGTAAGGCATGTAAGGTGGTGCGCCTAACAGGTCGACCTCTTCATTTGCTCTCGAATTATTTGCTTTTTTGATCAGTTCAATCTCTGCCAGTTTTCCAGCGGTCCCTGAAGACATTTCTTCTTAATAGTTAATTGCTAATATGTATTTAAGTAGTTTTCATTTGTAATTTCCTCTTGTTATGATTGTCATTAGTTTTGTTAAGCGCTGTGATACACGTTCACTCACATAAATGCGAATATTGTATTGCATTGTAAGCATGGAATCACGCATTATATATCCCTTTCTCAATGATTATGATTTGAAAAGAATAATTTCAAATGGAATTATTGTTGTTTACTGTAGCGAAGATTTGTCTCTTGCCTTTTTTTTCCTGTTCAGTCAGGATACACTCTAAAAGCTAAAATGTTGAATCGCCATTCAAAAGGCTGGAGAACTGACTACATTTTCAAAATGTTAGATTAACACTTGAACCATGCTGGATTCAACACTATACATGCTAGATTCCAACCTGTTGAATCCAGCATGTTTAAAGTGTTAATTCTATAACATTTTGAAAATGTAGTCACTCGTCCACACTTTTAAATGCTGATACAATATTTTAGTTTTTAGAGTGTACATACTGTGCTGAAAAATTGCTATATTTCATACGCTGCCTCTTTCAGTCGTGTGAAAATTCCGTTTCCGTTATCAGCTCGCTGCACATTTTAATACACCCCATTAAATTAATCATACATGAGCACGCAACCTGCAAAAGCAACTATCAAAAAGACCTGAATGACTATTTGGCTAAGATGTTTAAGTGTCGTCTTTCCGAACAACTGCCAAAAGGTCATGATTCTGATGGTTCATTTTATCCAACATGCAGTAGAACGCAACATTCCTTTTTTTGGAACTACTGACCTTCAGAATTATGAATCTTATTTCATCTTTGGAATTTATTAACCTCCGAATATTGAATTCTTTTCATGTTCGGAATTATGCACATTCGGAAAAATGATTCTTCGGAATAACGAACCTTCAGATGAATAATGAACCGTCGGATTATGTAACGAATGCGCAGTCGTTTCACCTCTTACATAAGAATCTTTTTTGAGAGGTTAACACTTCCGAATATTATAAGTAGGTTTCATGGTGTGGTGGTCCATTCATTTGACTCACTGTCAGACTGAGGGTTGAGGATTCGAATCCCAGCCCGGCACTAACGTCTTTTGGCAAGACATTAATCCACATTAACCACTCTCTACCCAGATGTTTAATTCTTTATATGCTCAATTACTTTTAACATGTTTAAAGAGAAAATAATGACAATTGTTCTTTAAATATTTCATTTAAATTATACTTCCCTTAGTGCAGTATTGATACTGGTATTTATTCCATAGGTATCACTCAAGCACATTTGCTTTTTTTTTTCAGTTTCACTGGTACAATGCTGGTGGAGAAAGCTAATTATTACGACTGTTCAGTTAATTGTACGAATGTGCACTGATGCACGTGCATGAAAGGAACAAGGGGTAATACATGGGTAAACCCGGTAGGATGTAGTTGATGACAATAATAATAATAATAGTAATAATAATAATAATAATAATAATAATAATAATAATAATAATAATAATAATAATAATAATAATAATAATAATAATAATAATAACGATAATAATAATAATGATAATAAAGAAGAGTAAACAGTGAAAGTTTGAGCAAAATTGGACAATCTGTTCAAGAGTTATGAATTTTCAAAGTTTCAGTAAATCCCTATTATGGAGATCCTTGTGCTGGCAACGTTGCCAGCATCTGTGATGGCATCGTGGACAACTCTCAATTCATTTTGTGCATACTTTTTTTTTCTTTAAAAAAAATGATTTATATGAAATCTCAGGTCAGGAATCAACATAATTCTTCCCAAACATGCCAAAGTGCATTGCAGAATTGATATAGGCATGTCATCATACTAAAAAAAAATAATTCAAAAGAACTTTTATTTTCCTTGAAGACAAAGAAAATGTTATATTCTGTGTACAAAATGAATAGAGAGTTGTCCACGATGACACCACATACAGATGCTGGCAAAGTTGCCAATTCAAGGATCGGCATGATAAGGATTTACTTAAACTTTCAAAGTTCATAACTCTTGAACAGATTGTCTGATTTTCTTCAAATTTTCACTGTTTACTCTTCTTCTTCATTCATTCACTGGAAGCACACTGATGTCTGGGTTGCATTCTCCTTTAAGTGGAACAGCGATTGAACTCGGTGACAGGGGTAATAACAATTACAATACTAATGTACATGTATTCAAATTCATGCACTTTTTTCCTCCAAAACCATTGGTTACCAACTATTCATTTCACCTGTTATGACTATAATGGCATCTGAATAGATGGAATCCAGTTTGCATACATCAGTTGTTGTTATGTCAGGCAAGCCTCTGTTGTCAAGGGAAACTTTTGTTCAACGAGTATGCATAAAGTTATAAAAAGGTCCATCGTAATGCGCTCAGAAACGTATTGTTAAACGCTGTATAAATGTAACTACATGTATTATCATTCGTACTAGTGGTGATAGTAGTATTGGTAGTAGTACCTGGTAGTAGTAGTAGTAGTAGTAGTAGTAGTAGTTGTAGTAGTAGTAGTAGTAGTAGTAGTAGTAGTAGTAGTAGTAGTAGTAGTAGTAGCAGTAGTAGTAGTAGTAGTAGTAGTAGTAGTAATAGTAGTAGCGGTAGTAGTAGTAGTAGTAGTAGTAGTAGTAGTAGTAGTAGTAGTAGCAGTAGCAGCAGCAGTGGTGGTGGTAGTAGTAGCAGCAGCAGCAGCAGTACCAGCATGCAGTGGTAATAGTAGTATCAGCACCACTAGTAATAGCAGCAGCAGCAGCAGCAGCAGCAGCAGCAGCAGCAGCAGCAGCAGCAGCAGCAGCAGCAGCAGTAGCAGCAGCAGTAGCAGTAGCAGTAGCAGTAGTAGTAGTAGTAGTAGTAGTAGTAGTAGTAGTAGTAGTAGTATAGTAGCAGTAGCATAGTAGCAGTAGAAGTAGTAGTAGCAGCAGTAGTAGTAGTAGTAGTAGTAGTAGTAGCAGTATAGTAGTAGTCCACTGCCTGGACTGTTCTCTATGATCCGTGAGCTCACACATCAGCAACACCATATGTATGTACACAAATTAAGTGCACGTACGGACACAGAGCCTTTTTTTCGGGGAAGGTGAATTCGTGGGGAAAGTGAATTCGTGGGATGCCATATAGTAGTAGTAGTAGTAGTAGTAGTAGTAGTAGTAGTAGTAGTAGTAGTAGTAGTAGTAGTAGTAGTAGTAGCAATAGCAGTAGTAGTAGAAGTACAGTAGTAGTTGTAGTTTGGACTACCTGTTGTGTAACGGAGTCATGAACCCTCTGAAGAACAAACCTTGGGGAAAAAACGAGGGTCCGGTACCAGTGTCGAATTATTGTAAGTACAGAGTAGCCTTGGGTTGTCACCATATAGTGGAAATGCGGTTTTCTGTGACGGTTTCGACACATTTGGCATAACACAATAAGAGCATGCTGCCGATTTCTGTAAAGTTAGTACACATGTGTATTGTGCTTCTTTTGAATACTTATTGAACTTTCTTTGGAAGTCATTTGAAACCGTTTTGTGTTTATTAAAGAAGTGAACTTATTCAACAAAGAAAGCGGACAAAATAAACAACCCCTCATTCTACCCTTCACAATGGTTCTGGTAGTCAAAAGAACATCCCTTCACTGATATTATGTAGAACAGGTGTCACATGCATATTCACATGGAACTACGTGATTAAACATAATAGCTGTGAAGGGATGTTCTTTTGACTACCAGAACCACTGTGAAGGGTAGAATGAGAGGTTGTTTATTTTGCCCGCTTTCTTTGTCCTCCATGTTCATAGTGTGAAGTTGTTTAAGGCAAGGAAAGATCATTTCCTTAGAAAAACAAGTGAATTTATTACAAAATACACAAGTTAAGACGCAAAGTCAGGGACTAAAATAAACGAATCTCATAAAAGTTTTCTCAATTCTTTTTTAAACGAGATAGTAATAATAACATATGATTTGCGTAATATATTTGAATATGCCATATATCATCTATTCTTTTTAGGTGTTTGATTTCCCTTGAACTGTTTTGATTAATTTCTCTGACTGCTTTTATAGAAAGAAACTTATGTTTGGACCGATCCAGGATTTAAAATGAACCAATCGCCAAAAGACATTTTGTTCTTTGTGTTAGGGGTTCAATATCACTACGCTATATGAGCCTCAAATATTACTTCTATAAAATAAAAATTTATCGCAAATTCAAATAATTATACTCCACAGTGCGTATCAAAATGGTAATCCAGATTTAGAGGGTTGATATTCAAAGCTTATTTAGTTTGATAATTTAAATTTACCTGAACATGAAAGAGGAACTCCTCAGCTTTTCATTGATACCTTACATGTACCTCTGATGCCATGCATGATTGAATAAATTGATGTTACAGACAACAGGTACGAATTCCATTTTTTTGCAAGTTTTTGCAAGTAAGGCTGAGATGATTACTCTCACTGATACCTCGGTTGGCTGATTTCTTAGTAAGTGAACATGGCCACTTTGAATAGCCCTTTTGTAGGCTTTGTGCATGAATGTAAGGCTGAAAAGGTTGCTTTCCCTGACTGACTGACTGTGAGGCATCAGTTACCATTCATTTCACCTATTCTACCAAAACTTGCAAAAAAATTGAATCTGTACCTGTTGTCTTCCAGATCAATTTATTCGGTCGTTCGTGGCATCACCATGATCAGAGGTACAAGTAAGGTATCAATGAAAAGCGGAGGAGTTCTTCTTTTATACTAGGGTAAATCTAAAATGTTAAATTAAACAAGCTGTGAATATAAGCCCTCGAAAAATGGATTACCTTTTTTTATACGCACTGTATAGTTAACTACATGAGTAGACTATTAGACACCCGATTCAGGTCTTGTCTTTTGTAGGTTATCCTTTATTTTTTTCAAATTCCTTTACCATTAACCCCTGCAATGCGGGATGAAATTTTTCACACGCAGTTGCTGTGGCGATTTGTATTCGTGGTTGGGGCATTATTGGTGCCGAATATCCTTGGCGAGGGAGCGAAGCGACAGAGCGGGGGAAAATTGTTGGATGGGGGGGGGGGGGTAATCCCCCTCTTGCGATAGGGACTTTCAAAATTCACTGAAAATTACACTCAGTAAAAAAAAAAAAAACACTTCAGAGCATTTGGAGAGTGGTTTTATAGGAATTACTAACATGCTAAATTAGTTAATTTTCTTTGAATTCTTAATTTTGATCATCATGACATTTTTTATTGACGTTGAATCATTGGGGGGGGGGGGGATGATAATACAGGCCATCCCCCTTCACCTGAAATATAAGGAGTATATCCCCCATAACCCCCCCCCCCCCCGGATTGACACCCATGCTGTACACACAAAGATGTTTTTTGTTGTTGTTGTTTTAGGGTGATTGGTACACTTGAATAAGTAAGATACATGTAGATGTAAATTAACTACCTCTTCAATCAAACTACAACTTCCAAACAATATCACAATAAACACTTGTCTATACCAAAACCTGTAAAATGCCGATTTTAATTATATTTATGCGTGCAACAGACCTACCGTGGGTGTGGCGAAGAATATAAAGCTGATGGTGTTTAAAAGACGAGAAACCTGACGGGGTCAGTGTGATTATTATTTTGTAATGATTCATCTCAATAGCAATTCAGCAGGAATTTTAACCACTGAATTCATTTTGTGTTTCTCTGCTGTTTCAGAAGGCTTCGAAGAGTGAACAAATTGAATAAAATACTATCTTCATTACCGTCAGAATTTGATGATTTTGTCAGGGGGTTGGGTTATTGATCACAAGCCCTTTGTTGACTTGTATGGTTCAGAAAAACCACAACCAAAATGAAAGAAGACGAAAGACTTTGGATTTGGACCAACGTTTTAAAAGTTTCATTTGACATACTTTGCACAATGACTGTTTTTGAAAATAGGTCAATTATGAAATCAAGCGAAGAATAAATCTCACAAAGTTTTCTTCTCATTATGTTTAGTGTACAGACTATTGCTTTTCTGCTCTTTTTGCTTTTACTTCAGTCCTGAACTTCTGATAGGCCTAACTTTGTTCTCCAAGCACACCTCACTGTACTTAATCAGACTTAGTGAAATAGGGTCACTACCCGAGCAGTTCCTGTGTAACACTCTACTCATTCAATTTCAGCTTGAACAAATCTGAACATACAGTATAGGTCACGTCATAACCTGTTGAAAATACCAATTAAACAGTTTTACAAATTCATGCAGTTACAAATTCCCCTTGAAACTGTTTGTGTTTGACCAATTGGTTTCAATGGGGAACAAGTGGGACCAATTGACCCATTTTATTGGATACCAAATGGCAACTAGAAGTATATGGAAAGTGCAACAATGGGTCCTTTTTGACTGATTGAAAACCTATAAGGCATTTGGTCCCCATTGGTCCCCATTAAAGCCACATGGCAATGGGTTTAATGGGAACCAATTGCCAGTTGGTATCCATTGGGGATCTTCGATGGGGATTCGATTGGATTTTCGTCCTGGGAAAGCAATAACATATGCATGGCGATAAAGATTCAATTAAACCGAACAAAATCAAGGTATAGAATCCCAAGAAGAAGAGAGAAACAATAGACAACATCGAAAGATGACCATGAGATGTTCTGAAGAAGACTAGAGAGAGAAATAATCAATGAAACAAAGTGATGTGGAAATGGAATATGGAAGAAACTCGGTGTGACAATGGCAATGAGAGTTTTAGAGTGCATGCTGGATCGAGAGATCAGTAATGAGGCTGAAAAGTACAGAAATGCAGAGCAGGGCGTAGAGCAAAGTGTGAAAATATCAAATAGAAAACAAATGGCAATCATGAGGAATATTAGTCTCACATCAATTTTTAGCAAAAATTATGGAAAGGGACCTCTCCGTAATCTTCTTTGATTTTAGTATCGTTTTCAACATACGAGCATGCATGGATAAACCGATATACGGACATGCACCACGTTACCTGGATATAGATGCAGGCGACTTAATTGACTCTAGTATTCAGTTTGGCGTTAGATTTTCGACTACAAGAAACGACTCCCAAAGTTGTCCACTTGAGTTACCATCACAGCAGAAGTGTATTTTTCAGACCGAAATTCTGTTTATTTCGTCAAACTTTTGACCCTTTTCGATGGAGAAAGGCAAATGCAGAGTGTAGTCGTAACAAAGGACGTAGGCAAATAGCGTGCATTATTTGTACATTGTGGTTTGTCTTGGTTTTTGGATTTCCCTCAGGAAAGGAAAAATGTTATTTGTTTAATGCAATTGGGTTAACCTTATTATAGTTACAGGTTGATATTAATGATGTGAAAACTTTGTATTGGGTCAGTGCTGTTTAAAGAGCAAAAGTGATTTCGTTTCATGAAAAGACATCCGATTTGTGAAAAGGTATCCGATGCTATTGTTGAATGGGTTTCAAGTCTCAAATAGTTTTGTTGAGGTTTGACTCGCAAATTAAAGTAGCGCCTTGACCCTTAAAGGTACAAATTCCATAAAACGGCATGACGAAAGCAATCCATTTGACCAGGTAATGAATTGCTAAGTTGAAAAACCATCGAAAGTACAAAAATACATCATACTTTCATCTGTCAGATACGGCCATTGTCTTACCTCATCTACCCACGTATCCATGCTTGATTTTATTGATCTAGAATAAAGTAAATGGAACAATATCAGGGCATATTTCATATCTTACATTCATTTTGTACACAGAGCCAGTCGCGGTCAGCGCGCCTGCCCACCGCAGCAATAGCGTCGCCGATAGAGGGCCAAATACATAAACCGGAGGTGAAATTGGTCTATAGA
>CM057167.1:22933533-22965108 GCA_029962745.1 Echinometra lucunter
TGAAACGTGAAACAAGAAAACGGAGAATACACAAGACTGGAGTATAGGGTGTAGCAATAAAAAAAAAACCGGAAAGAAACAACTAAATGAACAGTAATGTCGGTAATTTTTTTTTCTTCTAGTTTTTAATCTTGGCCCACATGTGAGTTTATTTACGTTTTAATGATCAGTAGCGCTATCACATTATTTGCACGACCCAGCATGCCCTCTCTTCCCCATACTCTTCTTTCTTCTTCTTCTTCTTCTTCTTCTTCTTCTTCTTCTTCTTCTTCTTCTTCTTCTTCTTCTTCTTCTTCTTCTTCTTCTTCTTCTTTTTCTTTTGCTTCTTCTTCTTCTTCGTCTTCTTCTTTTTCTTCTTAATTCTTCTGATTTTTTTCGTATTACTTGGAAAAAGGATGATGCAACCACCCTTGCCCCCACCCCCCGTAGCGCCGCCCCTTAAGAGAAATCTCATGACAATTTCTGTAGTCTTACCAACACCATGCATGGCCTTTCTCTGTTTAGGCATATAGGCTATTTTGCCTTGATCTTAAAATCTATTTATATAGACAGTAGCTTTCGTCACAGGTTTATGTAAAAAAATATAACATTCCCACGAACTTGAAAAAGTGCGATTCAATTTGAATTGTTGCTTTTGATCACAAAAGATTATTTTTACTCGATGTTTGCCTGCACGGTTGGTGTAAGACATTAAACCACGGGTATCTATTATATGAAAATGCCCCCCTTCCATCTTTGATCTACCAGATGTAACGACCCATATCATTTTCAAATCTCTTTT
This sequence comes from Echinometra lucunter, assembly GCA_029962745.1. Lineage (NCBI taxonomy): Eukaryota > Metazoa > Echinodermata > Echinoidea > Camarodonta > Echinometridae > Echinometra > Echinometra lucunter. Next base: position 22,934,315 of record CM057167.1, read on the forward strand.
AGTTTCGGAATGTGTGATGAATTTGAGAATTATCCAACCGGACATATACCTTGGTATCACATACACGTCGACCAGACCAATAAGTTTGACATTTGATATAGCAAGGCTATAATTTCACTTGGTTACTTGCTATTTTGTTAAAAATATAATGAAAATAAAAGAGAGGTGGAGAAAGAAGTGTAGAGAAAGAGAAATAGAGAGAGGAATAAAAGTGGGAGAGGGAGGGAGGGAGGAAAGAGAGAGAGAGAGAGAGGGGGGGATGTTTCACTTTGTGCTTTCCATGACCCCATGCACTGAAGATCATGAAATAGCATTGCAAAGATGCAGCTTTATCAGAGGAAGAGAAAGAGTGAGAGAGAGATAAAGAGAGATGGAGAGGAAGGGGAGAAAAACAAGAAAGAGAAAGATATAGAGAAAAATAATCAAGCGGGAAAGTAAAAATAAAGTGATCACTTTATGCCTAAATATTGACTTAACTTTATAACTTTTTCAGTTGTTTCCCCCATACAAACTTGATACATGGGTGTGACTGTCTTCCTGTAAATAGAGCCAGAAAGATCTTGACTTTGTGCTCCTTATGAATATCCGCCAGGTGAAGAGCCACAAAAGGAATAGGTGTTAGATAAATCAAAACACAATGACATTTGATCGCGTGAATGGGTGAACTGTGTCGGTACTGTTATTGGTTCAAGCGGAATAGTCATCGCGAGATATTGATCGACAATAGTCAACGATTCAGATACCTGTTGTGCTTCTTTGAGGGCTGTAAGTCAACACACCAGTACACTTCGCTTGAGTGACGGGAAGGTGTGAGTGTTTATTGCACCACGCTGCGGAGCGGTACTTTGCGCGGCGGTAACCTGGTCCGCAGGATTGTGACTATTGATTCCACTGGCAGATTGGACAGAACTTTTGTAATTTTCACTGAAAAGGGTAACTATTAATTTGATATAAATAAGGATGAGCTCTACCTTTCAGCTCATCATGGTCATATACTCTTTTTTTTTTAAAGATGTGTGTGTATTGGTAATATGTCTTTTGATTATGTAACCAACTGGTGTACCTGCAAAGACGTCTGCTTCATCGTTCAATGGCACACTCTAAGGAAAAAAGGTGCAATTTTGCATCCCCCCAAATCCAACAATAGCAGCACCTTTTGAGTTGGAATCTTGAACCGTACACGAGAAAGGTGCAAAGATGCACCCTTTTGTATTTGTTTGCACCCAGAAATGCCCATCTACACCAAAAGGTTCAGAAAAATTTGCATTCAAAAAGGCGCAAATTAAAAGATGAAAAGGGTAAAACTTTTCACTCTTAAGGTAGCTCATTGCTCCCTTAGGTGCATAGTGCTTATTTGGGTGCAAAGTTGCACACATAAGGAGCTCCTAGTGTTGGATTTGAAGGGTGCAAAGTTGAGCCTTTATTTCTTAGCGTGCAGTGATCTCGATCTTTCTGGCAATCAGGTACAAATTTGTCTCAACCGTTTCAAAGTTCCGCCATCTGTCGATTTCAAAACTTCAGGACTGCACTAACTCTTTCCGAGACCAGATGAATCGTATTGTATTATACTCTCATACAAATTTTTGATTGGCACAGAATGATGTTGATATTTTTATGAAAGAAATTGTATAAAAATAAACATAATAATCTGTTCAAGGGCGAGAATCATGCATTTCATTATGTTGGTGTTTACGTCATTTGATCAGCACATGTTTGCTGTTCAGCTGCATTAGTTTCTCGAACTGCTATTTTGACATTTTTAAAATTAATTGGCCATCGTCTTTGGCCAAATCTCAGCTTTCAAGATTTTACGGCGTATTTAACATAATAAAAGCGAACGAAGTGGTCAAACAGGCATTTGAGACTCTCCGTTTGTCGCCAGGAATCTTTTTTTCTAATATATTAATATGCACATCTCTGTTAGGCCTCGGTCACTTTTAACTGATAACGTAAAGGATTACGAGATTTTTCATCGTATGCTCCACAGCTGCCCAACGACACGATCACAGATATAGCCAAAAAAATCTCATTATTTTTTTTTTAGAAAGAACACTGTATGCGCACGGTGGTATCAATATACATACAGCACATCACTTTATTTGAAATACGATAAAACAGCAATGTGGATAAAATGCCTTACTCAAGGGCATAAGTGCCGTGCCGGGGGTCGAATCCCGAACCTTTGCGTCTCTATATAGTCCAGCGCCTTAAACCACTCGACTACGGCACCTCTGCTATTATGTTACCATTATCGATCATGTTTCCCTACGATAACAAAGATATTCTGTTACTCAAGTCAAATTTATTTAACTGGGGGGGGGGGGGTGAAAAGGGAGGGTTGGAGTGGTTTTGTTTTGGTTCAGGTAAGTAAGGGCAAGACGTGACATCGCCCCAAGAATCGTGAAATCGTGAAAGAAAGAGGAATACAATACAAATGCCGATACGTAAGGTTTAATAGCTTATTCGCGTCTAGCCGTGTCTAGTGGATGCGTCACGTGACTGTGGATCTCGTGGTCCAATTAAGTTCGAGTCCCGGCCCGGCACTAATCACTATTGCATATTCACCTGGAACTGCATGATTAAACATAATAGCTGTGAAGGGATGTTCTTTTGACTACCAGAACCATTGTGAAGGGTAGAATGAGAGGTTGTTTATTTTGTCCGCTTTCTTTGTCCGCCATGTTCATAGTGAATGTCCTTTGGCAAGATAAGAATTTATATTTGCCTCTTTCCACCCAAGTGTTAAGTGATGGGTACACGGTAGGATGCGAAAGTCACTGTGGTTTGTAAAGCATTGTGAGCGTCTGCTAAAGGGGCTTGGCTGAAATGCTCCTCAGAGAGTGGAGAAGATGCACACATTGTGTGCGGGCAAGCCTGAATCCGATGACCGGGGTAATAATAGAGCTATGAAAATTCTGAATTTTATGATCATTATTTTGACTTCTGTGAGGGCACTCTTCCTTTTCAAATACGTGACAGGATGTGTACATCATATCCTGTATGCACGTTGGACTTTCCTTTTCCAGGTATCGCTTGGTACAACGTGAAAAACACCATTCATTCGGTTGATCATTTCTGATATTACCCATAAGTTCAATTATCTGTTGTTCATTGATTTCCACATGTTGATGAGTAACCTGATTCGGGGAAAGGGATGCGTCACTTTACTTCACTTCAATTCAATTACTCATGACGTCAAAGAACTTCATGGAATAAACACGTAGGACACGGTTTCGTTTTATTTCGCCTCAGAATATATACATTGCGAGTTCATGTAGTTACTCTACACTCCTTTTAATTCCATTGGGTACAATGTCGAACAATAACATAATTTTTTTTTTATAGATTCTTTTATTTCCTCGAAAAGTCGTTCTTCAATAAGCATTTTTCTCTTCTTAGGAATGTCATGACGTAAGATTTAGTGTTGAGGGGTGTGGGGTGCGGGGAGGGTGGGGGGAGGGGGAGGGGGTTGATTACTATTTATTTAACCGATGTCACCATCGGTTCTAAACTAACGGCGAATCCATATCAATGAATGGTGAAGTGGGATAACGGCAGGCCTGGCCAGTACACTCCCTTCCGACAGTGTCCGAGGAGGATTAGATTCCTGATTAGTTTCTCGGAGCTGGGCTCTAAAGTGTAAAAGAGTGACTAACTTAAAAATTCCTGTTGACTTGTATTGATCGGTAATCATGTATAAATCACATATCCTTTCACTTTTTAATGTACATTTGCGTCATATATTTTAATTGATATTTTATCTAATCATTTTTGTTCTACCTGCTAAGGTCCATCCACAAAAAAACCTCCAAAGCAAAATGACTTTTCTGACATCATCAGTCAATCATCAGCCAGCAAGATGAACATGAACAAAAGACATTGGAAAGTCCCTTCCATCAACTGGCCACCTGTTCACAATAGAATTGCAAGTTTTCATAATAGCCCATTGCAAGACTTCTCTGCATGGTGTTGCTTTCTGAAATAGCAAATGCTTAAAATACCAATGAATTCTGTGAATTTGCATTGTATAAAAACATGCAGTGCTATTGTGAACAGGTGGTCAGTTGATTGGCAGGGACCTGTCAATGTCTTTTGTTCATGTTCATCTTGCTGACTGATGATTGACTGATGATGTCAGAAAAGTCATTTTGCTTTTGAGGTTTTTGTGAAAATATATGACACAAAATGTACATCAAAAAGTCAAAAGATATGTGATGTTTACATTATTACAGATCAACAGAACTCAACATGCATTTTTAATTTAGTCACCCTTTAAAGGAAACCAACACCCTCAAATCTAGTAGTTTTTAAATCAAAGCTAACATGGCTATTATAAACGTATCAACAACAAAAAAAGAACGAAATCGGACACTGAAAAAGAAAGCTATGCCTATATGAAATTTGCTGTTTTTTACACTACCATAGCTATTGGTGATATAACATTAAGTATGTTTTGTACACATCATTTCACATATATTCTTTATTATTTTGAAGAATACATGTTTTCATTGTCCTTACCAAATATGTTGTGGAGAAAGCACTCCTACATTTGAGTTTTGCTTAAGAAAATGTGCAAATCTATTAATCAATGTGTGTACGAAGCATATTGAGAGTGTCCACAAAATGATGTCATCAGTAGCTATGGTAGTGTCACAACGTATCATACATGTATGCATAAAATTTCATAATTATTGCCATATAACTTTCTTATTCCGTGCCCGATTTCGTTCAGATTTTCGCTGATCTGTTTCATTCTGTCTTACATGCTTTGAATTAAAAACTACTCGACATGAGGATGTTGGTTTCCTTTAATGGCCGCTCAGAATACATTTTTTTAAAAATATTATTTTATTCTTTTCTTTCAGTGACATCAATAGTCTGTACAAACATAGAAAACAAATTAAATTCACGAAAATCCTTGTGCAATTTGCAAGTAATTTCATTCGTACCCAAAAAGTATGCATTCAAAAGACGAACAAAAAAAGTTATAAGTACATGTACTTGTAATTCACTTAAGAATATGACTTTGTATAATTGGTCCTTTTCTTCTTCTTTTTTTTTCACTGAAAGAAAGATTCATAAAATAAAAACAGAAAGAAATGAAAGGAAAAGGAAAAGATTTTTTTAAAAAAGGAAAACGAAAGATAGACGCACCCGATCCCAACACAATATACCTCATCCCTCCCCCATGGTAAAATAGCATTGTAAATAGCATGGTAAAACAAAATAACATGAGCCTGTAGCTTGTCAATCCCCCTCCCTCAGCGTCATTCTGGTACTTGTTTTTCAAAGATAATTTTTTTCCCCCTATGAGGGGGTATCCCCTCTCCCACCCTCGGTTGCTTCGCTCCCTCGCCTGAGCCCCCGCTATACCACTTCTCATATAATTTACCCCTAACAGTAAATTTTAGTGTGCAGAAGATGTCATTTTCACGCACAAATTTTCAAAAATCTCCAACACCCTCGCCTTGCCCCCCCCCCCCCCTCTATATGCTACTTCTTATATAAGTTACCCCTAATATTGAATTTTAGTGTGCAGAAAATGCCATTTTCATGCACGAATTTAAAAAAACTCCCTATCATGGGAGGGAGGATACCGGAAGGAGGATACCCCCCCCCCACACACACACACCCTCGCCTTGCCTCCCCCCCCCCCCCCCCCCTCTTATATGGAACTTCTCATATAGGTTACCCCCTAATACTGGATTTTTTGTTCAGAAAATTCCATTTTCAAGCACGAATTTTCAAAAATCTCATTACCGTGGGTGGGATGTACACCCTCCCACACCCTCGATCCCCCCCTGAAGAAAATTCCTGGATTCGCCATTGCGCATAAAACTATTTTCTTACACACAAATTGTACTGTTCAGTATAAGGCATACACATCACGGGACATCAAACACAAGTGTAAAAAAAGTGGTTTTTTTATTGAAATGCTCGTTAATCAAACTCAGAATAAATCTTTTGAATATGACTTCCTTACATGTCACATTTCATATGAAAAAAGAAAAAAAAATGGGCAGTATCTATGCTGTTATCATATATCAATTAAAAATGATGCAGACATGTATTTACCTTTTTCCTTTCATAAAAAAATATCAAGACACATGATTTTTGTTAACGTTTCAAATTATGGAGAATATTTCTCAATCTCTTGCATTATCCTGCTTCAAACACAAATGTCAATTTATTTTTGCACACTTTTATACACTTTGAATACTTTTACAAGTACCCCTTCCAATAATTTTCTTGTTATATCATGAATAGATGCATGCGCACTTTTTTGAACAGAGAAAAAAATATCAATTTTACTTTCAGGTTGTTGAGAGATTTTTTTTTCCACTTGTTTGCATTACCTGAGACATATCACCATCTTTGCTGTCTGCTTTAAGCCTAGTCAACAGACACATGAATTACCTATACGACATTTGATTTACCTATGAGAGACTTGATACTCTAATTGACACAGGATTACGTAACAATTTCTATTGTGTGGATATTTGACTCCTCAGTGAGGATATTGGACTTGCTACATGGACATTTGATTTCCCTTTTGAAAACGATTTCTATTGTAACTGTTTCTATTGTGTGTGGCTATTTTAATTCTCTATGGACATCTTATTTACCTGTTTGGATATTTGTCAAGCTTTGGGGGACTTTTGATTTCCCTATTGACACTTGCATTACCTACTATGACATTTGCTCTGATACTACGGATACTTGACCTGGAAAACATATATATAAAAAGAGGTGTAAATAGGAATGTTGTCCACTATCTAAAGTTTGAAAGGTTTGACCCTTGCACCTGAACATACAGTAAGTCCACGGTCTACATAACATGCCTAATAAATCATTTAGTTGTTTTCTCTCAAAATTTGTGTCATAAACACTTGACAAATGGATATGATGTATTTTCGGAAAATAGCATTGAACACAGACATACCCAAGCCGATATGCACTCATCAGAATGTTTTGTATTTGTACAGATAAAATTTAGTTCCAGGGATGAACAACTATGATGAAACACGTCGTGAACTTTATGCTGTGTTTGAAAGGAATTATGACAAAGTTAATGTTGTGCTTGGTAAGCTCCCTTTGCTGTCAAGAATGTTATTTGGAAAGAACGTTGAGCCCACACAGTAAATAGCAGATATGGTACTTTTCTTCAAAACTGAACTCATCTTGGCAGTTCCATGCGTTACGGACATTACACTTTTGCAACTTCAAACGGTCATTAAGATAAAACTACTTTTTTATTAGGAACTCATATAATGGAATCATGCACAAAACACCGTTGATTATAAATAGTGAAAGTGTCAGTCTATTTCAGTACAGCATGTGGTAGTTATGGCATGCTGTTTCGTTACGGACATTACATTTCTTGTCCAACAAATCTAATGTCCGTAACGAAAACATAACATGCCGTAACTACCACAGAATGTGCTGAAATGGACTGAAACTTTCACTGCTAATGATCAAGGCTTTTTTTTTTTTTTACGTGATTGCATCTTATCAGTTCCGCAAAATAAAGTGGTTTTATCTTCATGACCTTTTGAAGTTGCAAAAGTCGTCCGAAATGTAATGTCCGTAACGCTGGAACTGCCCATCTTTTTTCCCAATGATTGTCCATACACCATCCACAGTTTGAAATGCTAGAATCTTGCACCTCAGTGAACAAAGAGGAAGTTCACCGTCTACATTTTAAACAGTTGGTTGCTTTCCAAATTTTGCGTCACATATTGTCGAAAAGCACCTGATACTTGGATTTGATGTACTTATATAGATATATTTTTGTTCCATTGACGTGATGATTGATGGACGGCCTGATCAAAACATTATGCCCCATCACAGTCAAGGGTCAAGTGAAAAGAGGTGTAAATAGGAATGTTGTCCACTATCTAAAGTTTGAAAGGTTCAGCCCTTGCACCTGAATATACAGTTAGTCCACGGTCTACATAACATGCCTAATAAATCATTTAGTTGTTTTCTCTCAAAATTTGTGTCATAAACACTTGACAAATGGATATGATGTATTTTCGGAAAATCGCATTGAACACAGACATACCCAAGCCGACATGCACTCATCAGAATGTTTTGTATTTGTACAGATAAAATTTAGTTCGAGGGATGAACAACTATGATGAAACACATCGTGAACTTTATGCCGTGTTTGAAAGGAATTATGACAAAGTTAATGTTGTGCTTGGTAAGCTCCCTTTGCTGTCAAGAATGTTATTTGGAAAGAACGTTGAGCCCACACAGTAAATAGCAGATATGGTACTTTTTTTCAAAACTGAACTCATCTTGGCAGTTCCATGCGTTACGAACATTACACTTTTGCAACTTCAAACGGTCATTAAGATAAAACTACTTTTTTATTAGGAACTCATATAATGGAATCATGCACAAAACACCGTTGATTATAAATAGTGAAAGTGTCAGTCTATTTCAGTACAGCATGTGGTAGTTATGGCATGCTGTTTCGTTACGGACATTACATTTCTTGTCCAACAAATCTAATGTCCGTAACGAAAACATAACATGCCGTAACTACCACAGAATGTGCTGAAATGGACTGAAACTTTCACTGCTAATGATCAAGGCTTTTTTTTTTTTTTTTTACGTGATTGCATCTTATCAGTTCCGCAAAATAAAGTGGTTTTATCTTCATGACCTTTTGAAGTTGCAAAAGTCGTCCGAAATGTAATGTCCGTAACGCTGGAACTGCCCTTCTTTTTTCCCAATGATTGTCCATACACCATCTACCGTTTGAAATGCTAGAATCTTGCACCTCAGTGGACAAAGAGGAAGTTCACGGTCTACATTTTAAACAGTTGGTTGCTTTCTCTCCAAATTTTGCGTCGCATATTGTCGAAAAGCACCTGATACTTGGACTTGATGTACTTATATAGATATATTTTTGTTCCATTGATATGATGATTGATGGACGGCCTGATCAAAACATTATGCCCCATCACAGTCAAGGGTCAAGTAAAAAGAGGTGTAAATAGGAATGTTGTCCACTATCTAAAGTTTGAAAGTTTTAGCCCTTGCACCTTAACATACAGTTAGTCCATGGTCCACATAACATGCCTAATAAAACATTAGTTGTTTTCTCTCAAAATTTGTGTCATAAACACTTGACAAATGGATATGATGTATTTTCGGAAAATAGCATTGAACACAGATATATTTAAGCCGACATGCACTCATCAAAATGTTTTGTATTGTACAGATAAAAAATTAGTTCCAGGGATGAGCAACTGTGATGAAAAACACAAGCTTTATGCCGTGCTTGAAAGGAATTATGACAAAGTTAATGTTATGTTTGGTAGCTCCCTTTGTTGTCAAGAATGTTATTTGGAAAGAATGTTGAGCCCACACAGTAAATAGCTGATATGCATGGTACTTTTTTTTAAGCTGAACTCATCCTTTTATCCCTATGATTGTCCATATCATCTAAAGTTTGAAATGCTCGATTCTTGCACCTGCAACAAAGTAAGTTCACGGTCTACATTTTAAACAGTTGGTTGCTTCCTCCCCGAAATTTATGTCATCTAATTGTCGAAAAGCACCTGATACTTGGATTTGACGTATTTGTAAAGACATTTTTTTAGTTCCATTAATGAACAGCCTGATCAAAAACATTATGCCCCATCACAGTCAAGGGTCAAGTGAAAAGAGGTGTAAATAGGAATGTTGTCCACTATCTAAAGTTTGAAAGTTTTAGCCCTTGCACCTTAACATACAGTTAGTCCATGGTCCACATAACATGCCTAATAAAACATTAGTTGTTTTCTCTCAAAATTTGTGTCATATAAGCACTTGACAAATGGATATGATGTATTTGTATTGAACACAGATATATTTAAGCCGACATGCACTCATCAAAATGTTTTGTATTGTACAGATAAAAAATTAGTTCCAGGGATGAGCAACTGTGATGAAAAACACAAGCTTTACGCCGTGCTTGAAAGGAATTATGACAAAGTTAATGTTATGTTTGGTAGCTCCCTTTGTTGTCAAGAATGTTATTTGGAAAGAACGTTGAAGCCCACACAGTAAATAGCTGATATGCATGGTACTTTTTTTTAAGCTGAACTCATCCTTTTATCCCTATGATTGTCCATATCATCTAAAGTTTGAAATGCTCGATTCTTGCACCTGCAACAAAGTAAGTTCACGGTCTACATTTGAAACAGTTGGTTGCTTCCTCCCCGAAATTTATGTCATCTAATTGTCGAAAAGCACCTGATACTTGGATTTGACGTATTTGTAAAGACATTTTTTTAGTTCCATTAATGAACAGCCCGATCAAAAACATTATGCCCCATCACAGTCAAGGGTCAAGTGAAAAGAGGTGTAAATAGGAATGTTGTCCACTATCTAAAGTTTGAAAGGTTTAGCCCTTGCACCCGAACATACAGTAAGTCCATGGTCTACAATAGTTATGTATGATAAACCATTTAGTTGTTTTCTCCCAAAATTTGTGCCGTATAAGCACTTGACAAATGGATATGATGTATTTTGTATATGTATAGATAGATTTTAGTTCCTGGGATGAACAACTATGATGAAAAACATCTTGAACATTATGCCGTGTTTCAGTGGCGTAGACAGGTTCTTACACCTGGGGGGGGGGGGTGATTTGCCGTTCACGAGAAATCGAGGATCAATTTCGTATACAGATACACACGCACGCACGCACGTACACGCGCACACAAACACAAACACACACCCACACACATATACCTGAATGCACAGCACCGGCGTAAATCCACTTCGAGGAGTGGGGGGGGGGGATGATCGACTTTTTTGCCGATTTTTTTTTCTTTCGAACTCATAATTAAGTATAAACACATTAACGATGATGATGATGATGATAACTCTTATTATTATCATAGGCATAATAATAATAATAATAATAATAATAATAATAATAATAATAATAATAATAATAATAATAGTAATGTATTATTATTATTATTATTATTATCATTATTATTATTATTATTATTATTATTATTATTATTATTATTATTATTATTATTATTATTATTATTGTTATTGTTGTTCTTATAGTAATAATAATTGTAAGCAAACATCCTTCCCTAAAACCTGGGGGGATGATTGTACATGCCCCACCTTGTGAGGGGGGGGGGGATGCATACCCCTGTCTACGCCCCTGCCGTGTTTGAAAGGAATCATGACAAAGTTGATAATCATGACAATGTACTGCCTGGTAGCTCCCTTTGTTGTCAAGAATGCTGTTTGGAAAGATCGTTGGAGCCAATGGAGCCCACACAATGGCAGATAAAAATATTCTGGTACTTTTCTCAAAGATCATTGAAAAAAAAAAAAGATGAGACATATGGCAGTAGAAGGCTTCATGGTACACCACATTATTCTTTCATGCGAGTGTGGTCTTGAAAAGGACCTACCCTCTCTCTGGAAGATCAGACAATCATGTCAATAACACTATTTTATTCGTGCGTGTAGATAAACTCGAGTTCTGGTCATGACATTGCGAAAGAAACAATAAAAACAATTGGTAGAAGATAATCAAGCAGTAAATAAAAATGGTTTACATGCTAAGGTTTCAAAATTAAAAGAATAAGAACTTCTGCACACGGAAATTGGTATGTGGGACATTCAGGACCCTGGGAGCCGGGGCTGCTGGGAGTGCTGCAGCACCCCCGGAAATTTTTGAGGGGGTGCGGAACACCCCCCCCCCCCGATTTTATGAGGGGTAACACAGCACCCATCAGAGTAAGTTATCTTCCCATCCCATCTTCATTTTCATTGTCTTTATGCAGCAGTAGACTGAAATATGAAACATTGATGATCATTATACTCCGCGCACATTGCGCGGGGCTTTGTGCTCTTAGCTGTGCAACAAGTCTTTTCTCGCTCATAAATCTAGAAATAAACAAAACAACAAAATAAATAAACAAAATGTTTTAATTCTTATTCGGGCAACGAGATGCCCGAATATCATGGAACTCTGCAGGAAAATGTACATTATCAACGTCATCTGTATTTCAGTGACAAGTCTACATTTTAATAGCTCGCTTCGCTGACTGGTAGAAATAAAATGGTTTAGGACTGCAAGCTAGTGCCCAAACAGCTTCATATTTGGCAGATAGGTGATCGAATATGGATTAAGATATCTTATAGAGGATTATATCGTATTTTCATGACGACCATGAAAAAGAGTTTGATTTTTTTCCCGCTGTGCTCACTTGTATGATATTCAGATACATGATGGTTGGGAAAGCAAACGAATTCGGCAAGCGAGGTGACCGATTTTTAGATATCTTATGGGCCCATAGTGTATTTTGATGAGGAATTATCCCTTCTACCTACAAAAGGTGTATATCTCTTCTCGCTCGATAGCTGCACTCGCTCGTATGATATTTAGATACAGGATGGTTGGGAAAGGAAACCTATTCAGCAAGCGAGGTGACCGAATTAAGATATTTTATACGCCCAATTGTGTATTTTGATGATGAATTATCACCTCTACCAACAAAAGTGTATATTTTTCCTCGCTCGCTACGCTCGCTCGTGTGATAGATACAGCATGCAGGGTAGCTGAGAAAGCAAACAAAGTCGGCAAGCGAGGTGACCAAATTTAATTATCTTATAGGCCCATAGTGTATTTTAATGACGAATTATCACTTCTACCTACAAAAACTGTACATATTTTCCTCGCTCGCTGCTCTGGCTCGTATGATATTGAGATTCAGGATGGTTTCGGCAAGCAAAAAAAAATAATAGTAATAAATAATAACGATAATGATAATGAATAAATATAGGAAAAAGAAAAATCCGGCAAGTGCAGGGTTGGCAAATTCCGGGAAATACTGGGAAATACTGGGAGATACTGGGAAATACCTGGAAATACTGGGAAATAATGGGAAATAATGGGAAATACATGGTCAATACATGGGCAGTATACTTGAACGTGTAGTATACTCCCACGTTGTGTGCCTTCTCAGGTTGTGTACCCAAACAGATGATTGCAAATGCTAATTGGTACAAGTTTGCATGCAATATGTCAGGAATCTTTTAAAAGTTATGTTAGACAATATTTAATCATGATGGTTAGCTCTATTTGATGTACTTTATTTTTGTGTAAAATCAAACTCCAAACTGTACAGCTTTTGTCTGGGCACATGCATGACCCCCTGTTCTAAAGTTACGCATTAACAGTCATACCAATACATGTACTGTGAATGTGACTAAATCTTATCTTCTGATTAGACTTCAAATGTTTGAAGTCGATAGTTTCCATAACTTGTTGGTTTGTTAGGACAGGAATTGTTTGTTATACAATAAATCAGTGGTGTTTAGTTCACATTTTGATATAAAATTCAATTCTAGTACACTAGTTTCTTCTACTAATCAACCATCACTAGGTGGTTGATCTTACCCTTTTCTCATTATTAGAAACTTTTTGGTACAATTTACTGATGAAAAATATTTGGTTTTGGAGTTTTTTCCAGCGATCCCCAGTAATTCCCAGACATTGCTTTAACTCAGTCCAAAATCCGTAGCTTTCCCATTTATAATTTGAAGCAGTTATATGATTCCCTAACATGAAAAAGTAATCTTTTTATTGCTCTATGTGTTTAATCTTGCCTTTTTCTCAGTAATTTGTACATTTTGGCCCAATTTACCGGTGAAAAATATTTTCTATGAGGTATTTCCCAGTATTTACCAGTCACTGCCCAAAACCCAGCATAATTATATGCAAAGCAGTTGAATGATTCCCCTACCATGAAGAAGCCACCTTTTCTTTACTTTACAGGTGTTTAATGATCTTGCCCTTTTCTCTATAATGTGTACATTTTAATGCAATTTACTGATGAAAAATGTTGTTTTTTTAGTATTTCCCAGTATATACGAGTATTTCCCGTTTTTGTCCAAATTTGCTAGGCAGTATTTACCGGTAAATACCGGTATTTCCCGCCCCGGTATTTACCGGCCAACCTTGGAGGTGACCGAATGTACATTTTCTAAACATGTTTTGCGAGACAGCAAACAATTGGACCAGCGAGGTGCCAAAATAAAGTCATATTTGGCAACAAGGTGATCATGTCATTCAGATATCTAATACAGTGTAACAGGCAACCTGATAGGCCTACAGTGGCCCTCTTTTATAGCCCAATAACACTTCTTTCATAACAAGCATGGCTATTTTGGCTCACTCGATCCGCTTCAGATATCTTATAGGCTCACACTGTATTTTGATGACAAAATAACACATCGATCTTTCTTAACAAGAAGTTTCAAGAAGTCCATGTTTTCGGTTAGCTCGCTTCATTCGCTCACAAAATTTAAAGTAAGGTGATTCATGTAATCTAGAAAGAAGCGTCATTCCCCCCCCCCCCCCCCCCAAAAAAAAAAAATAAATAAATAAATGAGAAAAAAAAAACGCTTCGCAACCCCTAAATGTTTCATCAAGATAATAAAAATCTACAACTGCGATATTGTTTGAAGTAACTTCTTGTGTTTTATGTGAGAGGGAGGGGGTACTTAGCTTTGACTTAGAATGCAGCATAACTGTCGGCAAATTTAGGTCTCACCCCCCCCCCCCCCCCTTCATGTTCCCCGAATACTGAAACACTGCTTGCTTAGAGTGCGGTGATCTAACATGTGGCTCAGGGGCTCAGCACCCCCTGTGAAAAGATTGTTCCCAGGGGCCTGGGGACATTATTCGGGACGAACACTCGAACTGTTTCTTGACTATTAGGGCATTTGAAGGGTAATCCTTTTTAGGGATATTTCTACAAAGGGTTTTTTTTTCTTCAAAAATCACATATTCATTGAGGAAGCTTATGTATCTCTTCAGCTTTTTGTTGTTTATAAAGCTCATCTCCTTTTTGAAGGAGGGGGTTTCGTTAAGGGCTCCGTTCATTTATTTATTTATTGATATTTTTTTTTTGCGTGGTTCAACAGATTACGTAGTATGATCATGACCAGAGCAAAAACAGCAGTAAACACAAGGAAAATTAAGATCAATATACATTTACAATTGCTTGAGACGTTGCCACACCTTACCATCCAACGATATATATTTTCTTAAAGTGTTAGAAAAACACACAAACAAAAAAACAAACAAACAAACAAAGTAAACTAACTACTAACTAAAAAAGACAAGTTAATTAACTTAAACATGACATCATTCAAAGATATATAAAATAAAGTGCTAATTGCAAATTTCAAAGAAAAAAAGAAAAAGAAAAGAAGAAAGAGACAGAATAGAATAACCCTTCCAATTAAGCCCTAAAATTGAAACATAAGCATGTAAAAAATGTATGAAAATGTAAAAAAAAAAAAAAAAAAAGAAGTCTACTATTAGAAATGAAAATAATCTTATAGCGATAGAAACAAATAACAAAAATCAACGATTGTGTACAGTGTAGTTTGAAATGCGCTTCCGGTACATTCCTTCAGCTTGATCTATTGCACGGCAGGTTTTGGACGAGTGTCTTCTCTGAAAATTGGTTTCTGTTTCCGTTTATGGGAGCAAAAGTTGGTCTAGCGGTAACGTCCACGATCATCTCCTTATTCTTCGCCTACACACTGACTCTGATCGGACCCGGGTTCGAACCTGAGTCAAGTCTCTCGGATGATGGCGCTATATTGCACGTCTGTAAAAACCTTATTACATTTTTATTCGTGCATATTGCGATAACTTCCATTCAAGTTTGAATTAACTCTTTTACAAATTGAATCATTTTTGCGTATACTTTTTTTTCTTCTTTTTTTTTCTTAAAGAAACACGCATGCCCACGCTGGTATCAATATGCCAATCTATTTGATGTACGATAAAAGAGCAATGGAGACAAAGCCTTGCTTAAGAACATATATAAGTGCCTTGCTGGGGATCGAACCCCCAATTTTCGCGTCTCCAGTCATGCGCCCTAAACCAATTGACTGCGACACCTCCCTGCGTGAGCGTACTCACATGCACAAGCACGCACGAACACTCACAAAAGTTTTTGGTTTCTCCAGAGGGTGAATGAGAGTTGGACATGAACAATAATCCCGGAGGGACGGGGACGTGTCCCCCCCCCCCCCCGATTTTTTTTCTGGGGGATCGTCCCCCCCCCCCCTTCTCGATTTTTCAAAGTTTAGTATCTTTATCTTTCTATTTTGAGTCAGGTGACGAAATTTAGGTCAACCACTTCAATATTTTATAGGCCTAGAGTGTATTTTGATGGCAAAATGAGGCCTTTTTTCATTATTTTTTCGGTTAATTTTTTTTAGCTTGCTCGCTGCGCTAGCTCGCATAACAACGATCATCCCCCTTCCACTTCTCGAAATAGATTTTCGGTGGTGACCTTCGGTGTTCCCCCCCTCCCCCCCCCCCCCCCCGGTTCGTGACATGAAATTACCGCCACTGGGTCTGCTATATCTTTACCTGAAAGGTTTATTCCTTACTGTCGATCGTTTAGTTTTATTTGTAATACATAAATCATACCATATTCTTAGGTGTCCAACGCCCTAACCTATCCAACTATTTTCTTTTATCTTTTTATTCAGACGCAACCCAACCATCACAGCAGCATGCAGAACGGCAAGGAGGATACGACAGCTGACACGATGCCAATATCTACCATCTCAACCTCATCCTCTCCTGCTGCCACCAACGGGAGGACGGTATCCAATGGTTACGATGGGGATGGTGGTCCTGAGAACGCGTCCCAGAAGGAAGCGGATGCGATCCTGGCCAAACTCAAGGGAGACATCATGTATGGCATTGAAGACACCCCAGCCTGGTATACATCCGTGTTACTCGGCTTCCAGGTAAACTGCTGTTGATTGTTCTTCTTTGTTTTGAAATGTGAAGGGGACGTGCATCTCTGATAATGTCCGACAAGTAAGCAAGAAAAAAAGATCCTCGGCTTTTACGGGGCTTCGTCCTTTCCCAATTTCCGCTCACGGTTCTATGCAAGTCTGCAGACACATGCCCCATTTTGACACTTAAACATAAATCATTTAACCTTTGAGTAATAACTGGCTGTGTCAGATATTGGCCTATAGTACAGGAACCCCTCCCCCTCTCCAGTCACTTCATGTTATCCTTGTATGGCCATGATGAAGATGACTGGCTCGACGATCTCTATCTCTCTCCTCCTCATTCGCACAAAGCCTTTACCTCGAACCCACAACCTTCTCATCTGTATTTAAGTGTTTTAACAGCTAGATTACAAAAGTTCTCTACCTGAATTATTTATTCTGAATCATGCTTTCTCATTTTGAACTCCCTTCCAGAATATTATAGTGTCTTCCAATAAAATATGGGTTGACGTCTCAAGCTCGCACCAAGCCTCTTCAGTCATTTTAAAACAGCACCGTTGTATTAGATATTATCCTGAATTTTGTTTACGAAATCGCACCATTATCTTATTGACTCGACGTTCGCATCTCCTCTCAGGTATTGAGTTACACTGACTACCTTGAAATCTGTTTTGTTAAATGTTTCCTTTTCTTCTATTCTAGCATTATCTGACGATGATTGGATCGACAATCGCCATCCCTCTCATCCTCGCACCGAGTCTATGCATCAGCGACGACAACGTCGCTTTGGCCGAGGTCATCGCCACCATGTTCTTCGTCTCCGGGATCGCAACACTTCTCCAAACATTCCTTGGTAACAGGTACAACACGGACAGTGATGTCGAGTAGTACTGATGAAGGAAAACCACGATAATGATGATGATGATGATGATGACTGTGGTGAAAATGGTGATGATGATGTTGATGTGGACGAAGAATAAGAAAAGGAATATAATTATAATAATAATAATAATAATGATAAGAAGAAGAAGAAGAAGAAGAAGAAGAAGAAGAAGAAGAAGAAGAAGAAGGAGGAGGAGGAGGAGGAAGAAGAGGGGGATGAGGAGGAGGAGGAGGAGGAGATTATGGTGATGAAGATGATGGTCATGAAGATATACAGATGATGGAAATAATACTGATAGTGGTGATGATGATGATGATGATGATGATGATGATGACGATGATGATGAAAATGATAAATCTGATAATAATAATTATGATATATTTTCACTGTTACCCATCTTCTGTAGATTACCCATCGTGCAAGGCGGTACATTTTCTTTCTTAGCACCAAGTTTTGCCATTTTAGCTTTGAAAGGTCCATGTCTAGAGCCAATACCAGGTGAGTGCTACATCAAATAAAAAGTTGATTATTGTCATGTATACAAGTCACACTTTTCCTTCCAGTGTAGAAAAATATCAATGTATCAACATCTCATGAAAGGATTACTTTTTGGTATGCCGTCATTTTTAAGTCATGACAAGAAACAGCCTAAAACTTTTGATCCATTTACTGATACATCTAGATGGTATGGTTACATGTGCTTGTTTCTGTATGATCTATCGTTTCCATTTTCTTCTGCCAGAAAGGAGCGATTTTACACCGTTCCGCTGATCAAAAAGGTTAAAATTCACGATAATATTCAAATTGGTATACCACTCGACATAGTGTATTTTCACTGTGAAAAGAAACTGTGGAGAGGTTTGAGACAATTCAAGTTTTGTGTTGTGGAGAAAGAGGTACCGGTAACTGGTCACTTTCTCAGAAAATGTATATTCAATACCTATCCTATTCTCAGCAAATGCCACCGATGTGTCGCCCGAAGAGCTGGCAAACAGAACGGAGTTTTGGCGGGGAAGGATGCGAGAACTTCAGGGGGACATCATGGTGGCTTCATGCTTTCAGGTAATATAGAGCATCGTTGTTTAATCTGTTCTGATGCTACATTAAGAGTGATATCAGAATTAATTTCTAAAACTTCTGCTTATTGCCCAGTATTATACTTTTGATTTTTTATTTTCTTTTGCTATCGTGGCCCTGTCTTACATGAGACGCGGTTGATCGCAAATACCAAAAAATATGTATTAACATAATATCGACTGGAAATTGAACATCTAAACATTATCCCGCCTTGTTCCTTTACTGTAGAAAATGACGTTAAATGGAGGCCCCTTGTAGAGGAAAATAGCCAGCTTTGCAAGTCAGCAAACCAAAAAGAAAAAAGAAAAAAAAAAGGGGGGGGGGTAAAGCAAAATCCTAGCGTATACTTGCACATGTCAGTCAATTACACCAGGAGCATGCATGGAGGAACTCTAGGGTCACAGGGATTTTTCAAAGTTCGCTTCCCCACTCCGAGTCGCAAGTGGAGTCGAATACTTAGCCATGAAAAAAAAAAGAATAATAACATCACATTCAAATCATCGTACACTTCGTTATCTTCGTCATTATCCAGGTCATGATTGGTATTACTGGAGGCATAGGTTTCTTACTTCGTTTCCTGGGACCCCTAGTCATTGCTCCTACCATCGCCCTCATTGGTCTGGCACTCTTCCCTGCTGCTGCTAGCTTTGCTGGCTCACACTGGGGCATCGCCGTTCTGTAAGTTTGTTTGTTTGTTTGTTTGTTTGTCTTTATTCCAGAATCAATAAAAAGAACAAATTATATACAAGATTATGAATACAAAATATACAAATCAAAAGATAAAAAATCTGAGGAAAGCCCAATTTCAGCGATGTTTATGTAACATCACTGTTCTTCCTTGGGGTCCTTAAACATGAAATTACTCAATTAAAAACTCAAAATAACATATAAAACAACAACAAAGCAAAAACAAAACAAAAACAAAACAGAACATAACAAAAAGATACACAGAAAACATGAAAGGAAATGGTTATGTGCAGGTAATTAACTATTGGAAATTGTATTAACAAAATGATCATTTAGTAGGGTACGGAAGGGTCCTAATGAAGATGAATTCCGGATGTCAGCAAGTAATTTGTTATATAGCGTCACCCCCCTAAATTGATGATAATCCTGAATTGTGGATTTAATTCAAGAAATAGATATGACCTGATCTGCGGATTCAGGAAATCAAAAAGTGTGATGGGCACAATTCTTCATGTATTAATATTCCATTTGAATTCCAGGATGTTGCTGCTATGTTTTACTCCAGTCACTCCATTTAATCGACTCCAATCATTGCCAATGGGTCTACCAAAGAACTGAAAGCTGAAACCACTGGTGTGCTGGTGGGGTTGGGGGCTGCTGTCCCCATTTTTTTCACAACTAAGTTTTTTTTTCTTCAGTTATTGTTTACATATCTTTAACATTGTCATTGCATCGAATTTTCTTAAACATCTAGCGGTTTTGGACCTTTTTTTAATCATGTTACTCTTCATTTTCCTTGAGGACCTTTATATTTTACTTTTTATTTATTTATTATCTTTTTTGGCTTTTCAGCAGCTGGACCCCGCCTATTTTATTTATATATTTTTTGTTCTTTATTTTTTTTTATTTTTATTGAATTTTTTTTAGGGGGGAATGTAGCGTAGCCCTGCCAAATATTTGGTTCATAATTCCACTAGCCGAAACGTACTCGGCCTTTCTGAGTATATATTTTTGGTAGGTCCGTTTTCATCTTTTATCTATTCTTATACGTCACTTCGGTATTAACTGTCGGCTGCAGAATAACTTAGACAGACGAATCAAATAATGAATCTTTGACGTGTACTTTCATATTTGGTATAATTGAGGGTGAATAGGGTACACCTTTTAATATACAATGTAATGTTGGAGAAAACGGTTTTCCCCAAAAGATATCACAAATATGAAATTATGAGGACAGTAAGTATTTTGGCGTCTGGAAGGACAAGATGAAAATATATCAAATTGATGGGATTTTTTTTTCTCTAACTCCTTTTCTTGTCCAGAACGATGAGCCTAATGATCCTGTTTTCCCAATACTTATCTCGGGCTTACATCCCGTTCTGCTCATTCTCAACACCACAGAAGAAATTTCGTCTTGTCAAGATGCACATCTTTAAACTCTTTCCTGTAAGTTAGAACAAGTATTGTTGTTATGATCTTAACTGCAGGTAGGACAGCAGTAGTGATGTTGAAAATGAAGATACTTGTGCTCTATTTGGGAGGCATTTTTACAAGTCATTCATCTTAAATATCAATTTATGAATTGAATTTTGTTACTACTGAAGGTGGTAAAACTCACCATGTATCCTTCAATAAACTAAAGGCATAGAAGTGATATTTAATCAACCATGTCCACGATAATTGCTAAAGATATTGTAAATCGAACTAAATTACGTCGTTGGGCAGCAAAAATTTACAATATCTACCAAATAAGGTTAGCGTTTGTTGGTCCATGGCAGCTCCATTACACTATTGCTACATGGATCAATGCTATCTATTTTCTGTGAAGTATCTCGTCCTCTCTTTGTGTAGGTGATCCTAGCCATACTTTTATCGTGGGCGTTCGCCTACATCCTGACAGTAGCCGACGTGTTTCCAGAAAGTCCAAGTACTTATGGATACCCAGCCAGGACAGATATCCGAGCTTCGGTTCTCCAGGACGCTTCTTGGTTCAGGTTTCCTTATCCTGGTACGCTTAGGCCATAAACAAATAATAATCAAATATACCATGCACTGAGAAGTTCTAGTTGAAATTATGGATTCTGAGGTGACTGGCATAGTAGCTATGCCATTCACCGAAGAGTCCATAATTTCAGCTGGTACTTCGAAATAAGTGTATGGCATATTCGATTTATATCCTACAACACAAATGACAAAATGTACATAAAATAGACTCTAGTAATAATAAAAAGTCAAATTATAACATTTGCTCATTTTGTCTAGTCACACAAGGTCATTGTTTTAAGCCAACGATGCAACATTAACGATGAAAACTTGAACTGTTGAATGAAGTGAGCAAGAAACAATGAAAATTGGAAAACTCGAACACGTTTACAATGTCTATAGTTTCATGTTTCAATTATTTATTGTAAATATTTACAACTCACCCATGAAAATTTATTGAGTGCGGTTGGATTAGTCGTCGTACGATGCCATGCACACACAATGCAATGCAGTGCAGCCGCTAGCGCTAGGTGTTCGACTCGCTCAGCGCCTCAGTCGATCATTTTCAGATATCGATAGCTAAATAGCTCGTTATCGTAAAAAGTGACGTCAGAATCTCAGTATAGCAGAAATTATATTTTGGATCAGAAATTTATCATTTCATGATTGGCTTACAGACCTTCACGTGATCATTGGTATTTTCAGCTATTTTAGAATGTTGGCATGAAGGTTTACTATTTGGGAAATGACGTCACTCTTATGACGACATTTTCCAAATAGTATATACTATTTGTGAAATGACGTCACAGTACGCAAAATCTATGCGCGAAATGAAAATTCAGTGGGGCATAATATACGAGAGCTCGAGTGCGCACCATGGGGAACTCTCGCGGTGTCACGGCTACTGCGTTTTTCAATTTCCGATCACCTTGCAGTTTATCCGTACAACTTTTAGTGCCATAAAGCACTCAATAAGACATAAACATGAAATAAAGAACATTGATTTGGTGTCATTTGACTGATTTATTTTAATAAACAAGGTAAAAACCCACTTCACCTTACTGGCTGATTTACAACGCGGCTGTGTATCAATCAAGAAAAACATAAAATAAAAAAGTAAAATTCATGTACAAATACATATAAATCTTGATCCAAAATATAAAACCAGTATACTCTGCCATAATTTCGAGTTTCTAGTTAAAACTATGGGCCTCGGTGACTCGAATAGTACTATTCACTTCGGGACTGCGCCCCTCAGTGAATAGTACTATTTCGGAGTCACCTCTTGCCCATAGTTTTAACCAGAAACTCTCAAGGCAAAGTAATTTGTATAATATACCGAGATTGACGTCACTCCATATGCATACTTCTTTCATGGTGAAATTATTTTTAGTCACATGAGACGTTCTTGACCAATCCTAGCTAGATAAATTTAAGGCGCAGGATATAATTCTGACTAGCTCCAACCACATAGACATGCTAAGAATAGTTACAGGAAAAAAAAGAAGGAAATTTGTGCTTGGTAGCATTAGTCAGGCTCTTCAGTATTCAAATTTCATTTCTAAGTGTACATCTTTTGTTGCTCGGTCAGTATAGTCTGTGAAGTATCTCGTCACAGGATGCATCACTTTCTTTTCTTCCTTGCGCCCTCACAAAGTGGTGACCACCATTTCGTAACACTGAACAGTGAATTCAAAATCATCATTAGCTTTAATATAACAGAATGATGTATGCAGAGAAGAATACATGAAGGGCAGCATTGCTTCAAAGTTTTCTCTTGTATGGCTTACAATTTCACTTTGTTATTGAAGTAATGCAGTGATAGGCCTGATGCTGATAATGACTTTACTCGCAAATTGACCATATTATACCCTTTTCTCAGGTCAATGGGGTCTTCCTACCGTCACTGTCGCCGGAGTCTTTGGGATGCTGGCGGGAGTTCTAGCCTCCATGATCGAATCTGTGGGCGATTACTACGCATGTGCACGTCTAGCTGGAGCTCCACCCCCTCCCAATCACGCGGTGAATCGTGGTATATTTATTGAGGGTTTTTCGTGTGTGCTCGCGGGGGCGATCGGATCGGGGAACGGGACGACATCGTACAGTGAAAATATCGGCGCCATTGGCCTAACAAAGGTCAGTGCTGGGTCGGATCCAGAATGTGATGTTTGGGAGTCTTACGCTCAAACTAAAAGCAAGAATGCCAAGGCAAAATCTGATTCTACCATTTCTATTCAACATTTTTTTTCAAGTTAGTCAAGTGGTAACAATTACCTCTCCAAAATGGATATTCTGTCCATCACACGTTCAATATTCTGTGGTCAGTTGAGCCAATTATCCAATTAAACTTTGGCAGCTAATTTGCTATAGCATTTCAATTCCGACTGACATGATATTAAAAGCTGACTACGTGCACCCCAAATATCATCAGGTTTATTATCATCCTTTTTGCATCTGCTTTTATAGGTTGGGAGTAGAAGAGTCATTCAAACTGGTGGGGCCATCATGATCCTGGTTGGCTGTATACCCAAGTTTTCTGCCGTCTTCGTCACCATTCCAGATCCTATCGTTGGAGGAATGTTCTTTGTCATGTTTGGTGAGATGCATCATTCCGATAACGCTATCTTTCCATTGATTGTAGTCTGCATTTTACTGAGTGTCATTTGCTGATGAATGAATGCGCTAGGAACTGGCGGCAGCGGTGGGATATAACCTGGATATAACTAAAATTTTGCGTTTAACACATTGACCTGAGACGCGCTATCTCTCCTCTTTCGCAGGGTGCGCACTCTCTCTGTCATAGTCCCTCACTCTTTCTCTTGTTTGGTGTGTGGGAGGGACGGTAATTATAACTTAAAATGCAGCGAAACTGTCGGAAAATATAGATCTTGCGCCCCATTCAAAATGTATTAGCGACGCCCGTATCTCTATACTCCTTCCCTTAGTCGATCCTTCATGTTTGACCCCCTCCCCCACCCCACCCTTTCCCCGCTCGGTTGCTTTGCTCCCTCGTAGCGGATATTCGGCATCAGTCATCCTCCAACCACGAATACAAATCGACACCCATGCTGTTCCATATGGTCATATGTCATAAGCTCACACCCCTGAAAGGGTGGTTTTGTTACTTTTTTGCTTTCAAACTGATTTATCTTTCTTGATTTTTATCAGAACAATATTGAGGCTACTATAACAAGTTTGATATCGTATTAAGCTGTATTGGTATGCTGTTAGCCTGCAAAATTTCAAAGATATCGGTAACATATATCTTGAGTTACAACATTTCAAATTTGGAAGGCCAGGGGTGGTGGCGGAAGCAGCGCCATGTGTATAAAATGAATGGGAAAATTCGGTTTCAGTACATTTTGGGGGGAAAATGTTGATATTTTTGTCAAAACTTGTCATATGACTTCATATTTTGTACCAAATTAGAGCTATTATATCCCTCTTTACTGTCTTATAATTGACAAGTGGGATTGGCTGAGCAATGGTAGTGTTAAAAACAGAAATACTTGGAATTTTAGGTCAAAATTGGCTCTGCCTGTACAAAGTCAATACGGAACCCGGGGGGGGGGGGGTCACTTCCATTGAAGAGTGGACAGCATCCGCGAGAATCGTCCTTCAAAAAGCACCCTAAACGAGGATTCAAGGGCAGGCCGCTAGGACACCCTAAACACGGATTTTGTGCAGATGTCCCAAATTTGCACACCCTATACCCTAAACGAGGATATTCCTATTTTCATACCTTGAGAGTGATAGTGGGGTCCATTGAAAGTTTGGAGCCGTTTTTATCTCGAGATAATTCACTGTCCCATTATGTTTTACACAGGCGTTATAGGATTTTCCGTGGCACGGGTCTTGTTACAGTCGGTCCCGCAGTCGGTGCAAATTATATACCCTTTTTGCGTTTTAGATTATCGTGATTTAGGGGGCTTTTTTCAATTTTTGGCGTTTTTGACACTCTATTCGCGTTCCGCGCGTTCCGCGCCTACCCCTGAAAAAATACCCTTTTTCCGCGGTTTTTTTTCTCGCGGATGCTGTCCACTCTTCAATGGAAGTGACCCCCCCCCCCCCCCCCCGGGATACGGAACTTAAATATTTAAATAGATTTAGAAAACTGTCAATATTTTGGTCAAAACTTGCAATATGGCTTCATTTCTGGTTTCATATTAAAGCTACTATTCTCAACTTTACGATCATATAATTGAACAGTAAGCATTGCTGTAAGAAATACATCAAAGAACGCTTAACTCATAAAAAATGTTTAATATTTTTTGGCAAAAAATGTGGTGATTTCTTTAGTTATTACATGATTGTAAACCCAAGACAATTATACCTTGTTGAAAAGGTCTGAATATTTCCTGCAAGACTATAACATTAGAATTGCCCGAGGAGTGTCCTAAAATAAGTTATGTTGAAAAAAATGAGATTATAAAAATGATTACAATATCCATATTCATATTTGCATAATTCTTTTGTTTTACACCTTTTCTCATTTTTTAGTGCACATTTAGATTCTTCTTGTAATTTCCTTTCAGAAAATATATACGTTTGCTATCACAGGGTTGATACTTTAGGAGATATCAGTTAGTTTTCAAAGTTAGAAGTACACTACTGAAGGCCGCAGAATCACCATGTAACGCAAAAGGAGGCGACCTCATGACGCATGACCATATAGTTTTGTTACTGTATTAATGTATTGATCAGCAACCCCTCTAGATCGAGCTTAGAGCAGAGCAAAATTGATATCAAGTGAATGCAATTGAAATTGAAAATAACATTTATTTCCTTCTCATCGGTACAATGTGAAAAACTGAAAAACGAGGTGTTCATAATGATTTTTACAATGCGGTATACATAGATTACGATACAGTAAATAATTTACAAAATAGAAGGAGGCGAAAACCCGAAAAGCAAAGCTTGTGTTGGCAACGCCCATAATAACAGAAAATACGTTACTGAAAGAACACTAAAGTATATGAGTATCGAGGAACATATAATACGATTTTCGCATCTGCATATAAGAATCGATATTAAAGAGGAAGGAAAAATGCAGTAAATGGAGGAAAAACTGAGAAGAAAGTTAGGAAATTAAAGGCATGTTGGCTTATCAGCCTTTTAGGCTGTGTGTGTCTATGATGACATCATCAAAGATTACAGTGTAACTTTTATACAATAGTAAAATAGGCAGCATAATTGTAAAACAAGCAAAAACTTTTCATGTCAATTATGCATATGCATGATACCATCATACATAGTAACGTGTGGGACACCACATGACCAAATACCCTGGACCTAGAGTTGCCAAAACAAGAAATCTTCACCTATAATATTAATCGGTATTTTCCACAGTCAAATCCGCATTTAGAAAACTATGGACTATCGTCATGATCGCGAGTGATTAATATGTTCAATGTACTTTCTTCACATGTGTCACACAGGTATGGTGGCAGCAGTAGGCTTATCAAACCTTCAGTTTGTTGACCTTAACTCATCGCGAAATATCTTCGTCCTCGGATTCGCTATATTTTCTGGCCTTTGTATTCCAAGTTGGGCCTCTGATCCAGAAAACGCAAAGTACTTTCAAACAGGTATGTAAGGACAATATTCACGTAAAAGTGTTTGATGATTAAATTCACCTGTTCCATGTAAGCCCTACTAGGCCATGGGCTAGAGGGGGTCATAGTGCACCCCCTTGTGACTTACGGAAATGGTTACTTTCATGTAGCCCTGGTTATAACAATTCAGAAAATTGATGTTGCCAACAAAAAAAACTGGGATGGAAGACACACCCTATGGAGTTTTTGACCACGCCCACTTTTACAGTTGGTTGTAGAAAATTAGGGGTATTGAAAGTTTGTAACTGCTCTAACTTTCCCAGTTCTTCACAAATATATATGGAGTTCTACAAGTTTGTGCTACATTTCACACAAATTTTTTATGGTGAACAGGTCATCAAAGGTCAAAAGGTCACAAATTTTGACCTTTACCTCTAATATAGAGCAAATGCAGGGAATTTTTTTATCACAAAGACCCTACAACAGATTTTTTTCACTGAAAATTAGCAAAAATTGAAAGTTACATATGCCCAATCATGTTTTCATTTAATACAATTAAGTTAATGTTGCCAGTGAAAAAAATGGGATGACCACACCCACTTTAACAGCTGGTTGTAGAAAATAAGGGTTATTGATAGATTGTCACTGCTCTAACTTTGCAATTCTTCACAAATATACCCCTTAAAATGTTGGCCTAATTGAGTTCTACGTGTTTGTGCTACATTTTATGCAATTTTTTTTATAGTGAACAGGTCATCAAAGGTCAAAAGGTCACAAAGTTTGACCTTTACCTCTAATATGAAGCAAATGCAAGGATTTTTTTATCACAAAGACCCTACAAAAGTTTTTTTTCATTGAAAATTAGTTAAAATTGAAATTTATATATGTCCAATCATGTTTTCATTTAATATCATGAAGTTAATGTTGCCAGTGAAAAAAACTGGGATGGAAGATACCCCCATGACCACGCCCACTTTTACAGCTTGCTGTAGAAAATTGGGGGTATTGATAGTTTGTAACTGCTCCAACTTTGCAATTCTTCACAAATATATATCATATGACCCCTTAAAATGTTGGGTTAATTGACTTCTACAAGTCTGTGATACGTTTTATCCAATTTTTTTATGGTAGAACTCAATTAACCCAACATTTCAAACGGTCATATAGTGTATATTTGTGAAGAATTGCAAAGTTATAGGAGTGACAAACTATCAATACCCCTAATTTTTTCTACAACCAGCCGTAAGAGTGGGCGTGGTTATGGGGGTATCTTCCATCCCAGTTTTTTCACTGGCAACATTAACTTCATGATATTAAATGAAAACATGATTGGACATATATAACTTTCAATTTTAACTAATTTTCAATGAAAAAAATCTGTTGTAGGGTCTTGTGATAAAAGAAATCCTTGCATTTGCTTCATATTAGAGGTAAAGGTCAAAATTTGTGACCTTTTGACCTCTGATGACCTGTTCACCATAAAAAAAAAAAATTTGCATAAAATGTAGCACAAACTTGTAGATCTCCATTAGGCCAACATTTTAAGGGGTCATACAATATATATTTGTGAAGAATTTGTGAAGTTAAAGCAGTTACAAACTATCAATACACCTAATTTTCTACAACCAGCTGTAAAAGTGGGCGTGGTCAAAAAGTCCCTGGGGCGTGTCTTCCATCCCAGTTTTTTTGCTGGCAACATCAATTTTCTGAATTGTTATACCTAGGACTACATGAAAATAACCATTTCCGTAAGTCGCAAGGGGGGTGCAATATGACCCCCTCTAGCCCATGGCCTATACAAACCGCGAAAACGGCGTAACATTTTTCTTGTGTGTAATGAATTATGAATATCTACTTAACAACCAAGCAGATTAAATATGACCCAAAGAACGTTTAGAATGAAAACAATAACCCTGAAATGCAAAGAAAATGAATTGGCATATACATTATCGCTCTTCAAAATCAAACTTTACATATACCGCACGCACTGATAGAAATTAGATATCTTCGCTGTCGCTCCGCTGTTATAATGTCTAGGGCAAAATCTACGTTAAGCCACACACAAAAAAAGAGAAAAAGAACAAAGAAAAACAATAAAAACAAAAACAGCAGCTCCTTTTGGCTCCTCGATTATCGCTTTTAAAGATCAAACTTTGCATGTACCGCACGTACTATAGAAAATAGATATCTTCGCCCTTAATGTTTAGGGCAAAATCATGCTAAGCCATACCATTTTTTTTTTAAGGATAAAAACAAAAAATATAAATGAAAACAGCTCCTGGTTTGACTTGCTGTGTATGAACATGTTAAGGGTATTCCTATTAATGTATTTATCAATCTACTGATCTTGGAAACCATCCCATTTGATCATGACATGATATTTTTGTCTTCATTTTAGGCATACCTGAACTCGACCAAATCATCATTGTTCTTCTCAGTACCAGTATGTTTGTTGGAGGATTTTTTGGTTTCATTTTGGACAACACCATACCAGGTAAAGAGAAACACAGGGGTGCATCTCCAGCCCAGTGGAGTGTTTCATAAAGCTATTCATAAAGTTACGAATGACTTTACGAACGACTTGAGTATGCCAAGCCACATGGGATTATTAATCATTATAAATCGCATCAGCTAAAGATGAAATATGCAGACGTCGATTAACATTACCATTGTTAACAAACATTTAATTGCGAAGTAATTTTTGCCACAATTTTTAATTGAGGTCGAGGGTGATGCAGGGCATCCATTTTTGCACTTCGTATTCAAGTCGTTAGTAAAGTCATGTGCAACTTTACGAACAGCTTTATGAAACAATCCCCAGGTAATGAAAATTATGGTTACCTCGGACTGCAAGGATAAAGCTTCATTATTTTGTCAGGAAAACAAGCCAGATACACTTCACTCCTCCCCTTCATCAGTTATCAATCCCTTGAGCCGCCACTAAATCAAACCTTTTAATAAAGAAGAAAATTATTATGAGTGAACAGTTGCAAATGCATGGATATTGGATACTTCTCTTAACCCATTCGTGACAGAGGGTCCACATTTTGTGGTTTGGTTTAATAACTTTTGATGCAAAGCCTTAAAAATCATACCAAATACATGAGCAGAAAGAGCAAAAAAATCTACACTTACTGTGCCCATTTTTGCTGCTTCAATATTTGTTGTTTGATGCTGAAATTTTTTAATAGGAAAATAAGCATTAAAATCCTTAAATTGGCAATGCGATGAAAATGTTAAAATTACTGTTTTTCCTTGCAAATTGGCAACTTTATGACTTCTCATCATACATTCTGTCAATTTATAATTATTTCAGATACATGATGTTTTATAAGAAAAATGTAGCAATAAAAGAAAAATGTTGGTGTTGCCGATTTGAAGAATAAAAGCTGATCAAATTAGGCTTTAAATAATTCCTGTCACGAATGGGTTAATGCGATGGCAAGATCAGAAAAAGGAACAATTGGAAAGTAGAAAGGCATCGTGGTACGAAAATTAGACAGTCCACTTCAAACCCTCCCCTCCTTTATCCAGTTAATATTTTTATGTACTCTTGATACATGACCCTGGTGCCCCACACCATGCTCAAAGGCTGGACCCACGTTACTCTTCCGAATTTAAGTCGTAATTGAAGTGAAAAGTGAAAAGCTTAAAACTTCCCGTGTTTTCGTTGCAATTTTCTAGGAACGGCAGAAGAGAGGGGCATTGTCAAATGGCAACGCCTCTCGGGGTGATGGGAGGACGACTCCCTTAGTGAAAAGGTGAACGAACTCGTCAACAAATGCTACCAGCTGCCT
>CM057167.1:22965608-23085608 GCA_029962745.1 Echinometra lucunter
AAGAAGAGTACGTTGGAATTAAGAGAGGGCAGGGCCATGCAACTATAATATAGCCTATTTGTTCATTTAAAGCATGAATTACTCACCTATGGGCCAGGGTTAAACAGAAAAAAATACTTCCCCTTATCAAAATTCCCTTGCGCCATCCCTCACTGTAGAAAAACTGTTGTAGGAGTTTACAGTAAATTACTTGCAGCAGAATTCCCAGTCATTTACTGTAAATTTCGTAAATGATAGGCCTACAGTTACAGTTAAATACTCTATTTTACTGCCGTTTACAGTTTTACCGTAGAATGAAAAGTACAATACTGTAAAACTAATACCGTAAATTTCTGCCAGTAATTTACTGTAAACTCTACAGTAGTTTCTGCCAGTAATTTACTGTAAATTCTACAGTAATATTTTTTACAGTGTGGCTTGGTTGGCCCTCGATCTAAAGTCTACTTCTGATTTTCGAAAACATGTAAGGCATGTAAGGTGGTGCGCCTAGCAGGTCGACCTCTTCATTTGCTCTCGAATTATTTGCTTTTTGATCAGTTCAATCTCCGCCAGTTTTCTAGCGGTCCCTGAAGACATTTCTTTTTAAAAGTTAATTGCTAATATGTATTTAAGTACTTTTCATTTGTAATTTCCTCTTGTTATGATTGTCATTAGTTTTGTTAAGCGCTGTGATACATGTTCACTCACATAAATGCTAATATTGTATTGCATTGTAAGCATGGAATCACGCATTATGTACTGTCCCTTTCTCCATGATTATGATTTGAAAAGAATAATTTCAAATGAAATTATTGTTGTTTACTATAGCGAAGATTTGTCTCTTGCCTTTTTCCCTATTCAGTCAGGATACACTCTAAAAGCTAAAATGTTGAATCGCCATTCAAAAGGCTGGAGAACTGACTACATTTTCAAAATGTTAGATTAACACTTTAACCATGCTGGATTCAACACTATACATGTTTAAAGTGTTAATTCTATGACATTTTGAAAATGTAGTCACTCGCCCACACTTTTAAATGGTGATACAATATTTTAGCTTTTAGAGTGTACATACTGTGCGGAAAAATTGCTATATTTCATACGCTGCCTCTTTCAGTCGTGTGAAAATTCCGTTTCCGTTATCAGCTCGCTGCACATTTTAATACACCTCATTAAATTAATCATACATGAGCACGCAACCTGCAAAAACAACTATCAAAAAGACCTTAATGACTATTTGGCTAAGATGTTTAAATGTCGTCTTTCCGAACAACTGCCAAAAGGTCATGATTCTGATGGTTCATTTTATCCAAAATGCAGTAGAACGCAACATTCCTTTTTTGGAACTACTGACCTTCAGAATTATGAATCTTTCATCTTTGGAATTTATTAACGTCCGAATAGTGAATTCTATTTCATGTTCGGAATTATGCACATTCGGAAAAATGGTTCTTCGGAATAACGAACCTTCAGATGAATAATGAACCGTCGGATTATGTAACGAATGCGCAGTCGTTTCACCTCTTACATAAGAATCTTTTTTGAGAGGTTAACACTTCCGAATATTATAAGTAGGTTTCATGGTGTGGTGGTCCATTCATTTGACTCACTGTCAGACTGAGGGTTGAGGATTCGAATCCCAGCCCGGCACTAACGTCTTTTGGCAAGACATTAATCCACATTAACCACTCTCTACCCAGATGTTTAATTCTTTATATGCTCAATTACTTTTAACATGTTTAAAGAAAAAATAATGACAATTGTTCTTTAAATATTTCATTTAAATTATACTTCCCTTAGTGCAGTATTGATACTAGTATTTATTCCATAGGTATCACGTAAGCACATTTGCCTTTTTTTTTCAGTTTCACTGGTACAATGCTGGAGGAGAAAGCTAATTATTACGACTGTTCAGTTAATTGTACGAATGTGCACTGATGCACGTGCATGAAAGGCACAAGGAGTTAATACATGGGTAAACCCGGTAGGATGTAGTTGATGACAATAATAATAATAATGATAATAATAATAATAATGATAATAATGATAATAAAGAAGAGTAAACAGTGAAAGTTTGAGCAAAATTGGACAATCTGTTCAAGAGTTATGAATTTTCAAAGTTTCAGTAAATCCCTATTATGGAGATCCTTGTGCTGGCAACGTTGCCAGCATCTGTGATGACATCGGGGACAACTCTCAATTCATTTTGTGCATACTTTTTTTTCTTCAAAAAATTGATTTATATGAAATCTCAGGTCAGGAATCAACATAATTCTTCCCAAACATGCCAAAGTGCATTGCAGAATTGATATAGGCATGTCATCATACTAAAAAAAAATAATTCAAAAGAACTTTTATTTTCCTTGAAAACAAAGAAAATGTTATATTCTGTGTACAAAATGAATGGAGAGTTGTCCACGATGACACCACATACAGATGCTGGCAAAGTTGCCAATTCAAGGATCGACATAATAAGGATTTACTTAAACTTTCAAAGTTCATAACTCTTGAACAGATTGTCCGATTTTCTTCAAATTTTCACTGTTTACTCTTCTTCTCCTTCATTCACTGGAAGTACACTGATGTCTGGGTTGCATTTTCCTTTAAGTGGAACAGCGATTGAAGTCGGTGACAGGGGGTAATAACAATTACAATACTAATGTACATGTATTCAAATTCATGCACTTTTTTCCTCCAAAACCATTGGTTACCAACTATTCACTTCACCTGTTATGACTATATTGGCATCTGAATAGATGGAATCCAGTTTGCATACATCAGTTGTTGTTATGTCAGGCAAGCCTCTGTTGTCAAGGGAAACTTTTGTTCAACGAGTATGCATAAAGTTATAAACAGGTCCATGGTAATGCGCTCAGAAACGTATTGTTAAACGCTGTATAAATGTAACTACATGTATTATCATCAGTACTTAGTGGTGATAGTAGTATTGGTGGTAGTAGTAGTAGTAGTAGTAGCAGCAGTGGTGGTAGTAGTAGCAGCAGCAGCAGTACCAGCATGCAGTGGTAATGGTAGTATCAGCAGCAGTAGTAATAGCAGCAGCAGCAGCAGCAGCAGTAGTAGTAGTAGTAGTAGTAGTAGCAGTAGTAGCAGTAGTAGCAGTAGTAGCAGTAGTAGCAGTATAGTAGCAGTAGTATAGTAGCAGCAGTAGTAGTAGCAGTAGTAGTAGTAGTAGTAGTAGCAATAGTAGTAGCAGTAGTAGTAGTAGTAGTAATAGTAGTAGTAGTAGTAGTAGTAGTAGTAGTAGTAGTAGCAGTAGTAGTAGCAGTAGTAGTAGTAGTAGCAGTATAGTAGCAGTAGAAGTAGTAGCAGTAGTAGCAGTATATATAGTAGTAGTCCACTGCCTGGACTGTTCTCTATGATCCGTGAGCTCACACATCAGCAACACCATGTGTATGTACACAAATTAAGTGCACGTACGGACACACATCCTTTTTTTCGGGGAAGGTGAATTCGTGGGGAAAGTGAATTCGTGGGATACCATATAGTAGTAGTAGTAGTAGTAGCAGCAGCAGCAGCAGCAGCAGCAGCAGCAGCAGCAGCAGCAGTAGTAGTAGTAGTAGTAGTAGTAGTAGCAGTAGTAGTAGTAGAAGTACAGTAGTAGTAGTAGTAGTAGTAGTAGTAGTAGTAGTAGTAGTAGTAGTAGTAGTAGCAGTAGTAGTAGTAGAAGTACAGTAGTAGTAGTAGTAGTAGTAGTAGTAGTAGTAGTAGTAGTAGTAGCAGTAGTAGTAGCAGTAGTAGTAGTAGAAGTACAGTTGTAGTAGTAGTAGTAGTAGTAGTAGTAGTAGTAGTAGTAGTAGTAGTAGCAGTAGTAGTAGTAGAAGTACAGTAGTAGTAGTAGTAGTAGTAGTAGTAGTAGTAGTAGCAGTAGTAGTAGCAGTAGTAGTAGTAGAAGTACAGTAGTAGTAGTAGTAGTAGTAGTAGTAGTAGTAGTAGTAGTAGCAGTAGTAGTAGCAGTAGTAGTAGTAGAAGTACAGTAGTAGTAGTAGTAGTAGTAGTAGTAGTAGTAGTAGTAGCAGTAGTAGTAGTAGAAGTACAGTAGTAGTAGTAGTAGTAGTATAGTAGTAGTTGTAGTTTAGACAACCTGTTGTGTAACGGAGTCATGAACCCTCTGAAGAACAAACCTTGGGGAAAAAACGAGGGTCCGGTACCAGTGTCGAATAATGATTGTAAGTACAGAGTAGCCTTGGGTTGTCACCATATAGTGGAAGTGCGGTTTTCTGTGACGGTTTCGACACATTTGGTATAACACAATAAGAGCATGCTGCCGATTTCTGTAAAGTTAGTACACATGTGTATTGTGCTTCTTTTGAATACTTATTGAACTTTCTTTGGAAGTCATTTGAAACCGTTTAGTGTTTATTAAAGAAGTGAACTTATTTAACAAAGAAAGCGGACAAAATAAACAACCCCTGATTCTACCCTTCACAATGGTTCTGGTAGTCAAAAGAACATCCCTTCACTGCTATTATGTGGAACAGGTGTCACATGCATATTCACCTGGAACTACGTGATTAAACATAATAGCTGTGAAGGAATGTTCTTTTGACTGCCAGAACCATTGTGAAGGGTAGAATGAGAGGTTGTTTATTTTGCCCGCTTTCTTTGTCCTCCATGTTCATAGTGTGAAGTTGTTTAAGGCAAGGAAAGATCATTTCCTTAGAAAAACAAGTGAATTTATTACAAAATACACAAGTTAAGACGCAAAGTCAGGGACTAAAATAAACGAATCTCATAAAAGTTTTCTCAATTCTTTTTTTAAACGAGATAGTAATAATAACATATGATTTGCGTAATATATTTGAATATGCCATATATCATCTATTCTTTTTAGGTGTTTGATTTCCCTTGAACTGTTTTGATTAATTTCTCTGACTGCTTTTATAGAAAGAAACTTATGTTTGGACCGATCCAGGATTTAAAATGAACCAATCGCCAAAAGACATTTTGTTCTTTGTGTTAGGGGTTCAATATCACTATGCGATATGAGCCTCAAATATTACTTCTATAAAATAAAAATTTATCGCAAATTCAAATAATTACACTCCACAGTGCGTATCAAAATGGTAATCCAGATTTAGAGGGTTGATATTCAAAGCTTATTTGGTTTGATAATCTAAATTTACCTGAACATGAAAGAGGAGCTCCTCAGCTTTCCATTGATACCTTACATGTACCTCTGATGCCATGCATGATTGAATAAATTGATGTTACAGACAACAGGTACGAATTCCATTTTTTTGCAAGTTTTTGCAAGCAAGGCTGAGATGATTACTCTCACTGATACCTCGGTTGGCTGATTTATTTGTAAGTGAACATGGCCACTTTGAATAGCCCTTTTGTAGGCTTTGTGCATGAATGTAAGGCTGAAAAGGTTGCTTTCCCTGACTGACTGACTGTGAGGCATCAGTTACCATTCATTTCACCTATTCTACCAAAACTTGCAAAAAACTTGAATCTGTACCTGTTGTCTTCCAGATCAATTTATTCGGTCGTTCGTGGCATCACCATGATCAGAGGTACAAGTAAGGTATCAATGAAAAGCCGAGGAGTTCTTCTTTTATACTAGGGTAAATCTAAAATGTTAAATTAAACAAGCTGTGAATATAAGCCCTCTAAAAATGGATTACCTTCTTTTATACGCACTGTATAGTTAACTACATGAGTAGACTATTAGACACCCGATTCAGGTCTTGTCTTTTGTAGGTTATCCTTTATTTTTTTCAAATTCCTTTACCATTAACCCCTGCAATGCGGGATGAAATTTTTCTCACGCAGTTGCTGTGGCGATTTGTATTCGTGGTTGGGGCATTATTGGTGCCGAATATGCTTGGCGAGGGAGCGAAGCGACAGAGCGGGGGAAAATTGTTGGATGGGGGGGGGGGGGGGGTAATCCCCCTCTTGCGATAGGGACTTTCAAAATTCACTGAAAATTACACTCAGTAAAAAAAAAAAAACACTTCAGAGCATTTGGAGAGTGGTTTTGTAGGAATTACTAACATGCTAAATTAGTTAATTTTCTTTGAATTCTTAATTTTGATCATCATGACATTTTTTATTGACGTTGAATCATTGGGGGGGGGGATGATAATACAGGCCATCCCCATTCACCTGAAATATAAGGAGTATATCCCCCATAACCCCCCCCCCCCCCCCCCGGATTGACACCCATGCTGTACACACAAAGATGTGTTTTGTTGTTGTTGTTTTAAGGTGATTGGTACACTTGAATAAGTAAGATACATGTAGATGTAAATTAACTACCTCTTCAATCAAACTACAACTTCCAAACAATATCACAATAAACACTTGTCTATACCAAAACCTGTAAAATGCCGATTTTAATTATATTTATGCGTGCAACAGACCTACCGTGGGTGTGGCGAAGAATATAAAGCTGATGGTGTTTAAAAGACGAGAAACCTGACGGGGTCAGTGTGATCATTATTTTGTAATGATTCATCTCAATAGCAATTCAGCAGGAATTTTAACCACTGAATTCATTTTGTGTTTCTCTGCTGTTTCAGAAGGCTTCGAAGAGTGAACAAATTGAATAAAATACTATCTTCATTACCATCAGAATTTGATGATTTTGTCAGGGGGTTGGGTTATTGATCACAAGCCCTTTGTTGACTTGTATGGTTCAGAAAAACCACAACCAAAATGAAAGAAGACGAAAGACTTTGGATTTGGACCAACGTTTTAAAAGTTTCATTTGACATACTTTGCACAATGACTGTTTTTGAAAATAGGTCAATTATGAAATCAAGCGAAGAATAAATCTCACAAAGTTTTCTTCTCATTATGTTTAGTGTACAGACTATTGCTTTTCTGCTCTTTTTGCTTTTACTTCAGTCCTGAACTTCTGATAGGCCTAACTTTGTTCTCCAAGCAGTACTTAATCAGACTTAGTGAAATAGGGTCACTACCCGAGCAGTTCCTGTGTAGCACTCTACTCATTCAATTTCAGCTTGAACAAATCTGAACATACAGTATAGGTCACGTCATAACCTGTTGAAAATACCAATTAAACAGTTTTAAAAATTCATGCCGTTACAAATTCCCCTTGAAACTGTTTGTGTTTGACCAATTGGTTTCAATGGGGAACAAGTGGGACCAATTGACCCATTTTATTGGATACCAAATGGCAACTAGAAGTATATGGAAAGTGCAACAATGGGTCCCTTTTGACTGATTGAAAACCTATAAGGCATATGGTCCCCATTGGTCCCCATTAAAGCCACATGGCAATGGGTTTAATGGGAACCAATTGCCATTTGGTTTCAGTGGGGACCCATTGTTTCACTTTCCATATACTTTCGGTTGCCAGTTGGTATCCATTGGGGATCTTCGATGTGGATTCAATTGGATTTTCGTCCTGGGAAAGCAATAACATATGCATGGCGATAAAAATTCAATTAAACCGAACAAAATCAAGGTATAGAATCCCAAGAAG
Source organism: Echinometra lucunter (assembly GCA_029962745.1). Lineage (NCBI taxonomy): Eukaryota > Metazoa > Echinodermata > Echinoidea > Camarodonta > Echinometridae > Echinometra > Echinometra lucunter. Next base: position 22,973,062 of record CM057167.1, read on the forward strand.
AAGAGAGAAACAATAGACAACATCGAAAGATGACCATGATATGTTCTGAAGACTAGAGAGAGAAATAAACAATGGAACAAAGTGATGTGGAAATGGAATATGGAAGAAACTCGGTGTGACAATAGCAGTGAGAGTTTTAGAGTGCATGCTGGATCAAGAGATGAGGCTGAAAAGTACAGAAATGCAGAGCAGGGCGTAGAGCAAAGTGTGAAAATATCAAATAGAAGACAAATGGCAGTCATGAGGAATATTAGTCTCACATTTTAGCAAATATTATGGAAAGGGGCCTCTCCGTAATCTTCTTTGATTTTAGTATCGTTTTCAACATACGAGCATGGATGGATAAACCGATATACGGACATGCATCACGTTACCTGGATATAGATGCAGGCGACTTAATTGACTCTAGTATTCAGTTTGGCGTTAGATTTTCGACTACAAGAAACGACTCCCAAAGTTGTCCCCTTGAGTTACCATCACAGCAGAAGTGTATTTTTCAGACCGAAATTCTGTTTATTTCGTCAAACTTTTGACCCTTTTCGATGGAGAAAGGCAAATGCAGAGTGTAGTCGTAACAAAGGATGTAGGCAAATAGCGTGCATTATTTGTACATTGTGGTTTGTCTTGGTTTTTGGATTTCCCCCAGGAAAGGAAAAATGCTATTTGTTTAATGCAATTGGGTTAACCTTATTATAGTTACAGGTTGATATTAATGATGTGAAAACTTTGTATTGGGTCAGTGCTGTTTAAAGAGCAAAAGTGATTTCGTTTCATGAAAAGACATCCGATTTGTGAAAAGGTATCCGATGCTATTGTTGAATGGGTTTCAAGTCTCAAATAATTTTGTTGAGATTTGACTCGCAAATTAAAGTAGCGCCTTGACCCTTAAAGGTACGAATTCCATAAAACGGCATGACGAAAGCAATCCACTTGACCAGGTAATGAATTGCTGACATGTGGATAGTGTTGGTGTTGTGTGATAACTCCTTGGTGAAAACCAAGGACGAACTGTGTGTGCAGAGATTTTGTACGAAAACTCTGAGATTGCAGAGCATTTGACATGTTTGAGCGCAGTAAGAGATGGTCGATGGCCTCTACTTCAAGTTCTTTTAGGTACGCGGTGTGTGCACTTCAAATTCAAATCGACGATACGTCACAGAACACCGATTTAAGTATTTTTCATCTTCTGACACATATCCAACCGTATTGGAACGAGTTCATAAAAAATAGTTCCACTCACGACAATTTAAGATAACTTTTTTTTATATATATAGAAAAGAGACATTTTTATATTTTGTCAAGCAAGACGTGAGCATGAGAGGTGGGGATAATTTTTGTAATAAGAGAAAGGAGGCATTATATCCGTCATGATAAGAATCTCTGCAATTGATTGGTCCAATGCGCATCATGTGATAAAATACAATTCCCACCAGCATTATGCAAATGAGCAAATTTGCCATGGACGGTAACATCTGACGTCACAAGCGGTTGATAGTTCATCGGGACCTATTTACGGATACTATTAACGGCGTATGACATCACGCAAAAAGTGCGTGTCTATTGTTTTAGGCGCCAACGCGTGATGATGATGTCATCATTTTGCTAAATTTAGATCCACGCGCAATGCAAACACTGCAGCAGCGCTAATGTTATCTAGAATACTAGCATAGATCTATATAGATGTAGAATCTCTGATTTTAAGAATGCAGATTCTACCCTTTAACTTTTTTACTAAAGATGACGGATATAAACCAAATATATACGGCCGTGAAAAGGTCTGGTTAAACTATTATGGTGCCCTCAGTAACGCGAATGCGACCATTTTCCTTCGGGGCTGCGCCCCTCAGGAAAATAGTCGCATTCGCGTTACTTCTGGGACCGTAGTTTCCAACCAGACGCTCTCACGGCCGTACATATTTGTATAATATTTAGGGAGAGGTGGGCATGGTTGTAAGAGAGTGGCGGGAATATGTGCTGTAAAAGAGTGGTAGGAATATTCATAAAGCTTATATATTTTTATTTTTCTATTTTGAGTCACTCCAGGGGGGCGTTTCATGAAAGGACTTGTCGGATGTTTTATCCGACAAAGTCTGTTTTATCCGACAGTTGCCATAGTAACGATGCTTCTCAGCCAATCAAAATCAAGGAAAGATGTCAGATCTGACAACTTGTCAGACAACAAATGTTGATGAAATGCTCCCCTGGTGACCAAATTTAGGCCAACCACTTAAACATTTTATAGGCCTGTAGTCATGATAGTGTATTTGATGGCAAAATGAGGCTTCTTTCATTATTATTATTTTTTTTTTTTGGTGTATATTTTTCGCTTCGCTCGCTAGCATGATAATGATCATCCCCCCTTCCACTTCTCTCAACAGATTTTCGACGGTGACCTTCGATGTTTCCGCCCCCCCCCCCCTCGCTTGTTACATGAAATCGTTAAGGGCTAAGAGAGAGAAAGGAATTTTTGTTGTAAGAGAGAGAGAGAGAGAGATGTGGGAACAGGGCCAGAAATTTAGCATGTTGAGAGGGAGAAGCATGGATTAGGGGTGGGGGCAGACCCGGCAGAGCATCGGTCCGTTTACAAGGCTTTACTACCTCAATCTTTTTGTCCTTTCTCGGCATTCTGGCGCCTCTGGGAGGGAATTATGTGTTGTAAGAGAGAGGACTGGGATTATGCAGTGGGATAATTAGGGGGAAAGATAGGTGGGATATGCGCATACCTATAACTAAAACCATTTTACTCTTTTACCGAACGATGTCAAAGATTGATCACTTTACATTAGTGATTTCAGGTCGAAACGAGTTCCCTTTTCATTGCCATTCATGGGTAGATAATACCAACAAAATTTAAAAATACAACATGATCGAGTGCTTTTTAGATTGGAATCTAGCCTGTTCAAGGTGTTAATCTTACATTTCGAAAATGTAGTTGCTCCTCCACCCTTTGATTATTGATTCAACATTTAGTTTATATAGTGTGTATATGTTGTAAATACATTAGCATTCTGACTTATCTAGTTATTGTTTTTCGCCCTGTTAACTTGAAACCATATCAAAAGTAATTTGCTTGACATGCTTGAGTAATACATATTCTTCTGAGGGACCTAATTTACAAGCTTTGCTTTTGGGGTGCAATATTGCACCCTACCTGATAAAGGTGCAAAGATGCATGTACTTGTTTGCACCCGGAAATGCCCATCTGCACCCTTAAGGATACAAAATGTAGCTCACTGCACCCTTAATGGTGCATAATGCTTCTTTGGGTGCAAAGTTGCACCCATGAGGGAGCTCCTGGTGTTGCATTTGAAAGGTGCAATAATTGAAACTTTTTTTCTTAGTGCGTACCCCGGCTTTAGCATGGCTGCTATTTCGGCGCTCTAGAATTAAAAATAATAATAAAAAATAAAATCTTCCTACCTGGTACCCATTTACTGTGCCTTGGTCGAAAGTGGCAATTGTTTTGTCTTGCCAAAAAACATTAGTGCCACAGGAGGATTCCAACCCGGGAAGCATTTTATGAAGAGTTTTGTCGGTGATTTTCACCGACTAATTTGCTCTCAGCCAATCAGATGCGAGGATTTTCAGTAGCTTATAGCAGTTGTCGGTGAAAATCACCGACAAAACACTTCATGAAACGCTCCCCAGGTCATTACGTTGAATATGATAAGTCTTTTAAAGCCACTGGGAAACTTTCAAAACTCTGAGTTGCATGGCCCTACATGCTATCAGTGTATGTAAGCCTGAATATGAAGCCCTCGAAAAATGCACTTCAAAAGCATCATCTTGTGCTTCACAAAAAAAGTGAAAATATTAGTGACCGAAAATGCCAGGCCTTTGTTTTACCCCACAGACTGCAGTGTTAGACAAAAGTATTTGTATAATATTTAGGGAGAGGTGGGCATTGTTGTAAGAGAGTGGCGGGAATATGTGTTGTAAAAGAGTGGTAGGAATATTCATAAAGCTTAATATTTTTATTTTTCTATTTTGAGTCACTCCAGGGGGGCGTTTCATGAAAGGACTTGTCGGATGTTTTATCCAACAAAGTCTGTTTCATCCGACAGTTGCCATAGTAACGATGCCTCTCAGCCAATCAAAATCAAGGAAAGATGTCAGATCTGACAACTTGTCAGACAACAAATGTTGATGAAATGCTCCCCTGGTGACCAAATTTAGGCCAACCACTTCAACATTTTATAGGCCTATAGTCATGATAGTGTTGATGGCAAAATGAAGCTTCTTTCATTATTTTTTTTCGGTGTATATTTTTCGCTTCGCTCCCTCGCATGATAATGATCATCCCCTTCTACTTCTCTCAACACATTTTCGACGATGACCTTCGATGTTTCCGTCCCCCCCCCCCCACACACTTGCTTGTTACATGAAATCGTTAAGGGTTAAAAGAGAGAAGGGAATGTTTGTTGTAAGAGAGAGAGAGAGAGAGAGAGAGAGAGATGTGGGAACAGGATTAGGGGTGGGGGCAGACCCGGCAGAGCATCGGTCCGTTTACAAGGCTTTACTACCTCAATCTTTTTGTCCTTTCTCGGCATTCTGGCGCCTCTGGGAGGGAATTATGTGTTGTAAGAGAGAGGACTGGGATTATGCAGTGGGATAGTTAGGGGGAAAGATAGGTGGGAATATGCGCATACCCATAACTAAAACCACCCCCACTCTTTTACCGAACGATGTCAAAGATTGATCACTTTACACTAGTGATTTCAGGTCGAAACGAGTTCCCTTTTCATTGCCATTCATGGGTAGATAATACCAACAAAATTTAAAAATACAACATGATCGAGTGCTTTTTAGATTGGAATCTAGCCTGTTCAAGGTGTTAATCTTACATTTCGAAAATGTTGTTGCTCCTCCACCCTTTGATTATTGATTCAACATTTAGTTTATATAGTGTGTATATGTTGTAAATACATTAGCATTCTGACTTATCTAGTTATTGTTTTTCGCCCTGTTAACTTGAAACCATATCAAAAGTAATTTGCTTGGAATGACATGCTTGAGTAATACATATTCTTCTGAGGGACCTAATTTACAAGCTTTGCTTTTTGGGGTGCAATATTGCACCCGACCTGATAAAGGTGCAAAGATGCATGTACTTGTTTGCACCCGGAAATGCCCATCTACACACTTAAAGGTGCAATTATGCACCTTAAAGGGTACAAATTTGCACCTTCCGTAAAGGGTATAACTGTGCACCCTTAACATGCTCAAGGATACAAAATGTAGCTCACTGCACCCTTAATGGTGCATAATGCTTCTTTGGGTGCAAAGTTGCACCCATGAGGGAGCTCCTGGTGTTGCATTAAAGGTGCAATAATTGAAACTTTTTTTCTTAGTGTGTACCCCGGCTTTAGCATGGCTGCTATTTCGGCGCTCTAGAATTAAAAATAATAATAATAAATAAAATCTTCCTACCTAGTACCCATTTACTATGCCTTGGTCGAAAGTGGCAATTGTTATGTCTTGCCAAAAAAAACATTAGTGCCACGGCAGGACTCCAACCCGGGGAGCATTTCATGAAGAGTTTTGTCGGTGATTTTCACCGACTAATTTGCTCTCAGCCAATGAGATGCGAGGATTTTCAGTACCTTATAACAGTTGTCGGTGAAAATCACCGACAAAACACTTCATGAAACGCTCCCCAGGTGTATATCCACGTATATCCACTAGACCAAAGCACCTTTAGAAGAGGGTTTTCGGCTTAAGTAATAATAAACCTTACCACTATAGCACAATGGTAAATCGTGGTAATTGCTCTGTGCCTTTTGGACCTTCGTATGTTATCTGTTTCTTTATTAATACTGAACAAAGATTATAGTTACATAAACTACGGTTTTCACGTGAAATAATAACCACATCAGGGCCCCGTCTTATATAGAGTTGAGATGATTCAAATCCATCGCAACTTTGAGATTGATCTCAACTTCCATCTCTTAAGAGATCAATTTCATAGTTGCGATGGATTTGAATCAATCGCAAATCTTTATAAGGCGGGTCCCAGGCCTACACTGCATAATGAGAGAAACGAGTGTCTTTTCATGAAAATGATTCCACTAGTAATATATACATTGCCACTGTCCTCATAAAAATCACCATTATCTGGGGAGCATTTTATGAAGAGTTTTGTCGGTGATTTTCACCGACTAATTTGCTGTCAGCCAATCAGATGCGAGGATTTTCAGTAGCTTGTAACATTTGTCGGTGATTTTCACCGACTAATTTGCTGTCAGCCAATCAGATGCGAGGATTTTCAGTAGTTTGTAACATTTGTCGGTGATTTTCACCGACAAAACTCTTCACGAAACGCTCCCCAGGCCATTACGTTGAATATGATAAGTCTTTTAAAGCCACTGGGAAACTTTCAAAACTCTGAGTTGCATGGTCCTACATGCTATCAGTGTATGTAAGCCTGAATATGAAGCCCTCGAAAAATGCACTTCAAAAGCATCATCTTGCGCTTCACAAAAAAAAGTGAAAATATACAAGTGACCGAAAATGCCAGGCCTTTTTTTTTACCCCACAGACTGCAGTGTTAGACAAAAGCATACTGTATACCCAGGTTTGTTTTGCAAATGGCGGAATTCAGTGATAGATATATTGATGATAACATCTTATATTTCAAAAACTTATATTCCTGGCGGTTTATTCATCTTTCTGAACATCTTTATAAAAATTCAACAATTTATTAAATCAAGCCTACACAAAGTTACCGGATCCCTTTAAACAATCAAAAGGTGCATCGATGAAACATGGAGTTTCTCGCTTATGATAATGACATGAATCGTGATACTTACAAATAAATATTAATAGACTGTGCCCTATATGTAAATATTGTCTGATCAAATAATTATTGACGAACGTATCTTTATCCTCAGATCATGCAACGAATATCAAAATAGTTTTCACGAGACTGACTGCAGAGAAGAAATCATTTTGTCCACTGTATAAAGGATTCCACTCCTATTTTTTCAGTCGTAGGTCATTGCATTTTGCTATTATCACGATTATACAAAACGCGTTATAGTCATCGTGAGGGTAAAAAAATAAAGAAAGTATGGTTGGCTACACGCTTTTAAATAGACGATTCCTGATTATCCATTGGATATAGACAGAAGAGGCATCGTTTCTTCTCCTTTCTTTCATTTTCTTTCTTCCTTTCATATTTTTTTTGTTGGTTTGGTTTGATTTTGTTTATATAGAGGCCAGGTTTATTTCCCCCATCTCAACCCTCCATTTTTAATCTAATAAAAAGGTCGGTTTTTAAATACCGGCCAGTTAGTCGATGCCATTAAAGGAAACCCAAACCCTCAAGTCAAGTACTTTTCAAATCAAAGGTATCATCTCCTTTCTTTGATAAATGGAATTAGAATCGAAATAAATGGAATTAGAATCGAAATACATTCATTTTTTTTTCTTTTTCACAAATACATTAATTCATATATTGTTTAGATTTATGTTATATGTTGGGATCCAGCGTTTTAAAGACTTTTCAGTGTCTTCTTGTTGGTTCCCTCCACAATGATATTACACATTTTCTTCCTTTTTTGTTTTTGTTTTTGTTTTTTTGTTCTATGATGATGTTCTTCTTCATAATTTTGTTCGTATTTTTTTATGTTTTGTCTTTATATTGTTGTGGAAAATAAATAAAATGAATTGAATTTAATAAAAACAGATTAGCAAAATTTTAATAGAAATCTGCACGGAATAAGAAAGTTATGGCTGTATGAAATTTGTACTACTAAAGCTATTGATGACATCACGTAATTTTATGGACAACTCTCAATATGTTTTGTACACAGTATAGTTTTACATTTTTATTTTGTAAAAAATTTCCACATTTCCTTAAGCCAAACTCAATTCAGCTATGTAGGAGTATTATCTAAAAAAAATATTATTTTGGATTAGGACAATGAAACATGTGTTCTTCAAGAAAATACAGAATATTCTCTTCACCAAAACCTATTTAGCTCACTAATAGCTAAGGTGTAATATAAAAATTTGAATAAAAATCATATTTTTTTTTTAGTCTCAGAAGTGGTGATCTCGGTCTTGGAGAGGAAAGTCTCAGTATGGGCCTGGGTCTCGAGCCACGAGTTCTGGACTACAACACAACAGTACTTTGTTCAATATTTGGCGCGCGCTTGTTAAATTGCGCCAGTACACCTGGGTCCCGTTTCATAAAACTTGTTATCAGTTACCACTGCCACATTTCTATGACCCAAATTTGCTCTCAGCCAATCAGATGCAAGGATTTCAGTAGCTTTTAACAGTTTTTGCAACTTGTTATTGATAACAAGTGAAACGGGGTCGTGGGGGTGTGATTTGTGATCATTTCTTTGTTTTAAGAAGAGTATGATAATAATAATGGTGATGAAAATATGCCATTCTTGTATAGTGCATTATGATATAATGTCTCTATAGATACACTTCCAACATGTCCAAAGGACTTTGGATGTTATTACCCCGAGCAACCGTAGCGCTTCGTGCATCCAATGAGCCTGCCAGGTATCTACTTTCTACACGTGGGTCGAGTGTGGCAAATGTAGATTAATGCCTTGCCGGACGATAGTGCCGTGGCAGGGATATGAACCCTGTATTGTGGTTAAAGGAGAATGCAACCCAGGCATCAATGTGCTACATGTGAATAAAGATGATCAAAACGAGCAAACAGTGAAAGTTTGAGCAAAATCGGACAATCTGTTCAAGAGTTATGAATTTTGAAAGTTTCAATAAATCCCTATTAAGGGGATCCTTGAGTTGGCAACTTTGCCAGCATCTGTGATGTCATCATGGACAACTCTCAATTCATTTTGTACATAACTTTTCAAAAAAATTGGTTTATATGGAATTTCAAGTCAGGAATCAACATAATTCTTCCCAAAATGCTTGCAGAATTGATATAGCCATGTCATACTCAAACATTAAATCAAAAGAATTTTTATTTTTCTCGAAAATAAAGAAAATGTGAAATTTTGTGTACAAAATGAATAGAGAGTTGTCCACGATGACATCACAGATCCTGGCAAAGTTGCAAATTCAAGGATCCCATTAGAAGGATTTATATAAACTTTCAAAGTTCATAACTCTTGAACAGATTGTCCGATTTTGCTCAAACTTTCACTGTTTATTCTTCTCCTTCTTCTTCATTCACTGGAAGCACATTGATGTCAAGGTTGCATTCCCCTTTAAACGGTCTGGAGACTTATCCACTGGACCACACCTCCACAATTTTAATAATATATGAACATAAGGAGGTTATCATGACAAGATCCAACCTGCAAGGACTGTTAGCATGGTTAGTGAAACAGAATATCGTAATGCTATTAAAAAAAAGGGGGGGTTACATGTAAATGCAGTGTAAGCATTATAAGTGAAACGTGAAACAAGAAAACGGAGAATACACAAGACTGGAGTATAGGGTGTAGCAATAAAAAAACGGAAAGAAACAACTAAATTAACAGTAATGTCGGTATTTTTTTCTTCTAGTTTTTAATCTTGGCCCACATGTGAGTTTATTTACGTTTTAAATGATCAGTAGCGCTATCACATTATTTGCACTACTCAGCATGCCCTCTCTTCCCCATACTCTTCTTTCTTCTTCTTCTTCTTCTTCTTCTTCTTCTTCTTCTTTTCTTTTTCTTTTGCTTCTTCTTCTTCTTCTTCGTCTTCTTTTTCTTCTTAATTCTTCTGATTCTTTTCTTATTTCTTGGAAAAAGGATGGTGCAACCACCCTTGCCCCCCCCCCCCGTAGCGCCGCCCCTTAAGAGAAATCTCATGACAATTTCTGTAGTCTTACCAACACCATGCATGGCCTTTCTCTGTTTAGGCATATAGGCTATTTTGCCTTGATCTTAAAATCTATTTATGTAGGCAATAGCTTTCGTCACAGGTTTATGTAAAAAAATATAACATTCCCACGAACTTGAAAAAGTGCGATTCAATTTGAATTGTTGCTTTTGATCACAAAAGATTATTTTTACTCGATGTTTGCCTGCACGGTTGGTGTGAGACATTAAACCACGGGTATCTATTATATGAAAATGCCCCCCCCCCCCCCTTCCATCTTTGATCTACCAGATTAAACGGCCCGTATCATTTTCAAATCTCTTTTAGTTTCGGAATGTGTGATGAATTTGAGAATTATCCAACCGGACATATACCTTGGTATCATATACACGTCGATCAGACCAATAAGTTTGGCATTTGATATATATAGCAAGGCTATAATTTCACTTGGTTACTTGCTATTTTCTTAAAAATATAATGAAAATAAAACAGAGATGGAGAAAGAAGTGTAGAGAAAGAGAAATAGAGAGAGGGATAAAAGTAGGAGAGGAAGGGAGGGAGGGAAAGAGAGAGAAAGAGAGAGAGGGGGGGGGGGGTGTTTCACTTTGTGCTTTCCATGACCCCATGCACTGAAGATCATGAAATAGCATTGCAAAGATGCAGCTTTATCAGAGGAAGAGAAAGAGGGAGAGAGAGATGAAGAGAGATGGAGAGGAAGGGGAGAAAAACAAGAAAGAGAAAGATATAGAGAGAAATAATCAAGCGGGAAAGTAAAAATAAAGTGATCACTTTATCCCTAAATATTGACTTAAATTTATCACTTTTTCAGTTGTTTCCCCCATACAAACTTGATACATGGGTGTGACTGTCCTCCTGTAAATAGAACCAGAAAGGTCTTGACTTTGTGCTCCTTATGAATATCCGCCAGGTGAAGAGCCACAAAAGGATAGGTGTTAGATAAATCAAAACACAATGACATTTGATCGCGTGAATGGGTGAACTGTGTCGGTACTGTTATTGGTTCAAGCGGAATAGTCATCCCGAGATATTGATCGACAATAGTCAACGATTCAGATACCTGCTGTGCTTGTTTGAGGGCTGTAAGCTAGTCAACACACCAGTACACTTCGCTTGAGTGGCAGGAAGGTGTGAGTGTTTATTGCACCACGCTGCGGAGCGGTACTTTGCGCGGCGGTATCCTGGTCCGCAGGATTGTGACTATTGATTCCACTGGGAGATTGGACAGAACTTTTGTAATTTTCACTGAAAAGGGTAACTATCAATTTAATATAAATAAGGATGAGCTCTACCTTGCAGGTCATCATGGTCATATACTCCTTTTTCTTTTTAAAAGATGTATGTGTATTGGTAATATGTCTTTTGATTATGTAACCAACTGGTGTACCTGCAAAGACGTCTGCTTCGTCGTTCAATGGCACACTCTAAGGAAAAAAGGTGCGATTTTGCACCCCAAATCCAACAATAGCAGCACCTTTTGAGTTGGAATCTTGAACTGTAGATGAGAAAGGTGGAAAGATGCTTCCTTTTGTATTTGTTTGCACCCAGAAATGCCCATCTACACCAAAAAGGTGCAGAAAAATTTGCATTAAAAAAGGTGCAAATTTGCACCTTCCCTATTAAAAGATGAAAAGGGTAAAACTTTGCACTCTTAAGGTAGCTCATTGCACCCTTAGGTGCATAGTGCTTATTTGGGTGCAAAGTTGCACACATAAGGAGCCCCTAGTGCTGGATTTGAAGGATACAAAGTTGAGCCTTTTTTTTTTCTTAGCGTGCAGTGATCTCGATCTTTCTGGCAATCAGGTACAAATTTGTCTCAACCGTTTCAAAGTTCCGCCATCTGTGTCGATTTCAAAACTTCAGGACTGCACTAACTCTTTCCCAGACCAGATGAATCGTATTGTATTATACTCTAACACAAATTTTTGATTGGCACAGATTGATGTTGGCACAGAATGATGTTGATATTTTTATGAAAGAAATTGTATAAAAATAAACATAATAATCTGTTCAAGGGCGAGAATCTTGCATTTCATTATGTTGGTGTTTACGTCATTCGATCAGCACAATGTTTGCTGTTCAGCTGCATTAGTTTCTCGAACTGCCAGATTTTGACATTTTTAAAATTAATTGGCCATCGTCTTTGGCCAAATCTCAGCTTTCAAGATTTTACGGCGTATTTAACATAATAAAAGCGAACGAAGTGGTCAAACAGGCATTTGAGACTCTCCGTTTGTTGCAATATCTTACGCCAGGAATCCTTTTTCTAAGATATTAATATGCGCATCTCTGTTAGGCCTCGGTCACATTTAACTGATAACGTAAAGGATTACGAGATTTTTCATCGTATGCTCCACAGCTGCCCAACGACACGATCACAGCTATAACCAAAAAATCTCGTTAAGTTTTTTTTAGAAAGAACACTGTATGCACACGTTGGTATCAATATACATACAGCACATCACTTTATTTGAAATACGATAAAACAGCAATGTGGATAAAATGCCTTGCTCAAGGGCATAAGTGCCGTGCCGGGGGTCGAATCCCGAACCTTTGCGTCTCTATATAGTCCAGCGCCTTAAACCACTCGACTACGGCACCTCTGCTATTATGTTACCATTATCGATCATGTTTCCCTACGATAACAAAGATATTCTGTTACTCAAGTCAAATTTATTTAACTGGGGGGGGGGGGGGGGTGAAAAAGGGAGGGTTGGAGTGGTTTTGTTTTGGTTCAGGTAAGTAGGGCAAGACGTGACATCGCCCCAGGAATCGTGAAATCGTGAAAGAAAGAGGAATACAATACAAATGCCGATACGTAAGGTTTAATAGCTTATTTGCGTCTAGCCGTGTCTAGTGGATGCGTCACGTGACTGTGGATCTCGTGGTCCAATTAAGTTCGAGTCCCGGCCCGGCACTAATCACTATTGCATATTCACCTGGAACTGCATGATTAAACATAATAGCTGTGAAGGGATGTTCTTTTGACTACCAGAACCATTGTGAAGGGTAGAATGAGAGGTTGTTTATTTTGTCCGCTTTCTTTGTCCGCCATGTTCATAGTGAATGTCCTTTGGCAAGATATGAATTTATATTTGCCTCTTTCCACCCAAGTGTTAAGTGATGGGTACACGGTAGGATGCGAAAGTCACTGTGGTTTGTAAAGCATTGTGAGCGTCTGCTAAAGGGGCTTGGCTGAAATGCTCCTCAGAGAGTGGAGAAGATGCACACATTGTGTGCGGGCAAGCCTGAATCCGATGACCGGGGTAATAATAGAGCTATGAAAATTCTGAATTTTATGATAATTATTTTGACTTCTGTGAGGGCACTCTTCCTTTTCAAATACGTGACAGGATGTGTACATCATATCCTGTATGCACGTTGGACTTTCCTTTTCCAGGTATCGCTTGGCACAACGTGAAAAACACCATTCATTTTGGTTGATCATTAATTTCTGACATTACCCATAAGTTCAATTATCTGTTGTTCATTGATTTCCACATGTTGATGAGTAACCTGATTCGGGGAAAAGGACGCGTCACTTTACTTCACTTTAATTCAATTACTCATGACGTCAAAGAACTTCATGGAATAAACACGTAGGACACGGTTTCGTTTTATTTCGACTCAGAATATACACATTGCGAGTTCATGTAGTTACTCTACACTCCTTTTAATTCCCTTGGGTACAATGTCGAACAATAACATAATTTTTTTATATATTCTTTTATTTCCTCGAAAAGTCGTTCTTTTAATAAGCATTTTTCTCTTCTTAGGAATTTCATGGCGTAAGATTTAGTGTTGAGGGGTGTGGGGTGCGGGGAGGGTGTAGGGGGGGGGGGGGGGGGGGGAGGGGGTTGATTACTATTTATTTAACCGATGTCACCATCGGTTCTAAACTAACGGCGAATCCATATCAATGAATGTTGAAGTGGGATAACGGCAGGCCTGGCCAGTACACTCCCTTCCGACAGTGTCCGAGGAGGATTAGATTCCTGATTAGTTTCTCGGAGCTGGGCTCTAAAGTGTAAAAGAGTGACTAACTTAAAAATTCCTATTGAATTGTATTGATCGGTAATAATGTATAAATCACATATCCTTTCACTTTTTAATGTACATTTGCGTCATATATTTTTAATTGATATTTTATCTAATCATTTTTGTTCTACCTGCTAAGCTCCATCCACAAAAAAACCTCCAAAGCAAAATGACTTTTCTGACATCATCAGTCAATCATCAGCCAGCAAGATGAACATGAACAAAAGACATTGGAAAGTCCCTTCCATCAACTGGATACCTGATCACAATAGCATTGCAAGTTTTCATAATAGCCCATTACAAGACTTCTTTGCATGGTGTTGCTTTCTGAAATAGCAATTGCCTAAAATACCAATGAATTCTGTGAACTGGCATTGTATAAAAACATGTAGTGCTATTGTGAACAGGTGGTCAGTTGATTGGAAGGGACCTGTCAATGTCTTTTGTTCATGTTCATCTTGCTGACTGATGATTGACTGATGATTGACTGATGATGTCAGAAAAGTCATTTTGCTTTGGAGGTTTTTGTGAAAATATATGACACAAAATGTACATTAAAAAGTCAAAAGATATGTGATGTTTACATTATTACAGATCAACAGAACTCAACATGCATTTTTAATTTAGTCACCCTTTAAAGGAGAATGGAACCCAGGCATCAGTGTGCTTTTAGTGAATGAAGATGAACAAGAAAGAGTAAACAGTGAAAGTTTGATCAAAATCGGACAATCCGTTCAAGAGTTATGAATTTTGAAAGTTTAAGTAAATCCTTGTTATGAAGATCCTTAAGTTGGCAACTTTGCCAGCATCTGTGATGTCATTGTGGACAACTCTCCATTCATTTTGTGCATAATTAAAAAAAAAATTGATTTATGTGAAATTTCAAGCCAGGAATCAACATAATTCTTTGCAAAATTCTTGCAGAATCGATGTATCCATGTCATACTAAAACAGTAAATTTAAACAAAATCTATTTTTCTTGAAAATGAAGAAAATGTAAAATTCTGTGTACAAAACGCATGGAGAGATGTCCATGATGACATCACAAATGCTGGCAAAGTTGCCAACTTACGGATCCTCATAATAGGGATTTACTTAAACTTTCAAAATTCATTACTCTTGAACAGATTATCCGATTTTTCTCAAACTTTCACTGTCTACTCTTTCCTGTTTTTCTTCATTCACTGAAAGCATACTAATGTTTAGGTTGCATTCTCCTTTAAAGGAAACCAACACCCTCAAATCTAGTAGTTTTTAAATCAAAGCTAACATGGCTATTAGAAAGACAGAATAAACGTATCAACAACAACAACAACAAAAGAACGAAATCGGACACTGAAAAAGAAAGCTATGCCTATATGAAATTTTCTGTTTTTGACACTACCATAGCTATTGGTGATATAACTTTAAAGGGGGTACCCAATGCTGAAACAATGTTAGTTCATTTAAAAGAGCATGATTTTATTAGCAGAAAATCATCTGCCCGAAGTTTTTTAAAAAGTCGTGTTGCCAAGGAAACCCCCAAATGTGGTAAGATTTCAGGATATTTTTGACCCCTCAGCTGTGACCCAGTTTCAACTGGGTACCCACTTTTACGTCAAAATGACGTCAAAGTGGGTACCTTGTCGCGCACTTCTAGCAAAATGCGCGCAAGATATAATACACATTGTACAGTCTAGCGCGCAGCACAACTGCGATGCGCGAAGCTGGGTACCCACTTTTACGTCATACCTCATACTCCAATTTTTTGGTCAACTCTTGACTTTTTATTAGAAAATTATTCAAAATGCATTGATTTCCATTGAAAATCATCAAATTTTTAATGTTATTCTTCTTAGAATTCTATTCTCGATCATATATCAAAAAAAAAATTACCATTGTGTAATCACTTTAAGTATGTTTTGTACGCATCATTTCACATATATTCTTTATTATTTTGAAGAATACATGTTTTCATTGTCCTTCTACCAAATATGTTGTGGAGAAAGCACTCCTACATTTGAGTTTTGCTTAAGAAAATGTGCAAATCTATCAATCAATGTGTGTACGAAGCATATTGAGAGTGTCCACAAAATGATGTCATCAGTAGCTATGGTAGTGTAAAAACGTGTCTTACATGTATACAGAAAATTTCATAATTATTGCCATATAACTTTCTTATTCCGTGTCCGATTTCGTTCAGATTTTCGCTGATCTGTTTCATTCCGTCTTACATGCTTTGAATTGAAAACTACTTGACATGAGGATGTTGGTTTCCTTTAAGGGCCGCTCAGAAAACATTTTTTAAAAAATATTCTTTTATTATTTTCTTTCAGTGACATCAATAGTCTGTACAAACATAGAAAACAAATTACAATCACGAAAATCCTTGTGCAATTTGCAAGTAATTTCATACGTACCAAAAAAGTATACATTCAAAAGACGAACAAAAAAAAAGTTATACATACATGTACTTGTAATTCACTTAAGAATATGACTTTATATAATTGGTCCTTTTCTTCTTCTTTTTTTCACTGAAAGAAAGATTCACTAAATAAAAACAAAAAGAAATGAAAGGAAAAGGAAAAGATTTTTTTTAAAAAGGAAAAAGAAAGATAGACGCACCCGATCCCAACACAATACCTCATCCCTCCCCCATGGTAAAATAGCATTGTAAATAGCATGGTAAAACAAAATAACATGAGCCTGTAGCTTGTCAATCCCCCTCCCTCAGCGTCATTCTGATACTTGTTTTTCAAAGATAATTTTTCCCCTATGATTGTCCATATCATCTACAGTTTGAAATGCTCGATTCTTGCACCTGCAACAAAGTAAGTTCACGGTCTACATTTTAAACAGTTGGTTGCTTCCTCCCCGAAATTTATGTCATCTAATTGTCAAAAAGCACCTGATACTTGGATGTCCACAGACTGGTTGGAACCAATCATCCGTATAGGCAGTTCAAATGTCCATGTTGTTAAATAAATGTCCACATTAGAATAATGGTGTCAATTTAGGCAGTTCAAATGTCTAGAGAGAGAAGTTAATGTCCCTGTTGGTACTAGATGTACCTATATTACATGCATCTCAAATAGCCTATTAGGGAGTTAAAATGTCCATGTAAGAATTATACGTACACAAAGTACATGTCAAATAGCCTATAAAGGACTTCAAAAGTCACATTAGTAAATGAATATCCAATTAGCTGGAGCAAATGTCCCATCAAGGATATCAAATGACGAATAGTGATCTCAATGGTCAATAATTTAAATCAATATGTACTTGAACTGTATATACACTGGCGTAGCTAGGGGGCACAAGAAGGCCATGTCTCCCCCCCCCCCCTATTGATCGGTGAGCAAAAAATAAATATAAACAGATAAGAAAAAAAAATGAAATAAAACTTTCGTCGACTTCAATTCACATAACTTACCCTACCCCTTTCCTGGGAAATGAAAGTAAAACGTAAATATGCCACTTCTCATATTTATAAGCTACCCCTAATACTGAATTTTAGTGTGCAGAAAATGCCATTTTCCATGCACCAAATTACAAAAATCTCCCTACCGTGGGAGGGGGTATCCCCTCTCCCACCCCCGGTTGCTTCGCTCCCTCGCCTGAGCCCCCGCTATGCCACTTCTCATATAAGTTGCCCCTAACAGTGAATTTTAGTGTGCAGAAGATGTCATTTTCACGCACAAATTTTCAAAAATCTCCCTACCGTCCCCCTCCCACACCCTCGCCTTGCCCCCCCCCCCTCTATATGCTACTTCTTATATAAGTTACCCCTAATGCTGAATTTTAGTGTGCAGAAAATGCCATTTTCATGCACGAATTTACACAAATCTCCCTATCATGGGAGGGAGGATACCCCCCCCCCACACACACACACACGCACACACACCCTCGCCTTGCCCCCCCCCCTCCTATATGCAACTTCTCATATATAGGTTACCCCTAATACTGGATTTTTTGCTCAGAAAAATCCATTTCCGTGCCCGAATTTTCAAAAATCTCATTACCGTGGGTGGGATGTACACCCTCCCACACCCTCGATCCCCCCTGTAGAAAATTCCTGGATTCGCCTTTGCGCATATAACCATTTTCTTACATACAAATTGTACTGTTCAGTATAAGGCATACACATCACGGGACATCAAACACAAGTGTAAAAAAGTGCTTTTTTATTGAAATGCTCGTTAACCAAACTCAGAATAAATCTTTTGAATATGACTTCCTTACATGTCACATTTCATATGAAAAAAGAAAAAAAAATGGGCAGTATCTATGCTGTTATCATCAATTAAAAATGATACACACATGTATTAACCCTTTTCCTTTCATAAAAAATATCAAGACACATGTTTTTTGTTAAAGTTTCAAATCATGGAGAATATTTCTCAATCTCTTGCATTATCCTGCTTCAAACACAAATGTCAGTTTATTTTTGCACACTTTTATACACTTTGAATACTTTTACAAGTACCCCTTCCAATAATTTTCTTGTTATATCATGAATAGATGCGTGCGCACTTTTTTCAACAGAGAAAAAAATATCAATTTTACTTTCAGGTTGTTAAGAGATTTTTTTCCACTTGTTTGCATTACCTGAGACATATCACCATCTTTGCTGTCTGCTTTAGGCCTATAAGTCAACAGACACATGAATTACCTATACGACATTTGATTTACCTATGAGAGACTTGATACTCTAATTGACACAGGATTACGTAACAATTTCTATTGTGTGGATATTTGACTCCTCAATGAGGATATTGGACTTGCTACATGGACATTCGATTTCCCTTTTGAAAACGATTTCTATTGTAACTGATTCTATTGTGTGTGGCTATTTTAATTCTCTATGGACATCTCATATACCTGTTTGGATATTTTTCAAGCTTTAGGGGACTTTTGATTTCCCCATTGATACTTGAATTAGCTACTATGACATTTGCTCTGATACTGCGGATACTTGACCTGGAAAACCTATATATAAAAAGAGGTGTAAATAGGAATGTTGTCCACTATCTAAAGTTTGAAAGGTTTAACCCTTGCATCTGAACATACAGTTAGTCCATGGTCTACATAACATGCCTAATAAACCATTTACTTGTTTTCTCTCAAGATTTGTGTCATATAAGCACTTGACAAATGGATATGATGTATTTTCGGAAAATAGCATTGAACACAGACATACTCAAGCCGACATGCACTCATCAGAATGTTTTGTATTTGTACAGATAAAATGTTAGTTCCAGGGATGAACAACTACGTACGATGAAACACATCGTGAACTTTATGCCGTATTTGAAAGGAATTATGACAAAGTTAATGTTGTGCTTGGTAAGCTCTCTTTGTTGTCAAGAATGTTATTTGGAAAGAACGTTGAAGCCCACACAGTAAATAGCATATATGGTACTTTAAAAAAAAAAAAACTGAACTCATCTTGGCAGTTCCATGCGTTACGGACATTATATTATACTTTTGCAACTTCAAAAGGTCATTAAGATAAAACTTCTTTTTTATTAGGAACTCATGTGATGGAATCATGCACAAAACACCGTTGATTATAAATAGTGAAAGTTTCAGTCTATTTCAGTACAGCATGTGGTAGTTATGGCATGCTGTTTCGTTACGGACATTACATTTCTTGTCCAACAAATCTAATGTCCGTAACGAAAACATAACATGCCGTAACTACCACAGAATGTGCTGAAATGGACTGAAACTTTCACTGCTAATGATCAAGGATTTTTTTTTTTTTTTACGTGATTGCATCTTATCAGTTCCGCAAAATAAATTGGTTTTATCTTCATGACCTTTTGAAGTTGCAAAAATCGTCCGAAATGTAATGTCCGTAACGCTGGAACTGCCCATCTTTTTTTCCCAATAATTGTCCAGACACCATCTACACTTTGAAATGCTAGAATCTTGCACCTCAGTGGACAAAGAGGAAGTTCACGGTCTACATTTTAAAAGGTTGGTTGCTTTCTATCCAAATTTTGCGTCACATATTGTCGAAAAGCACCTGATACTTGGATTTGATGTACTTATATAGATATATTTTTGTTCCATTGACATGATTGATGGACGGCCTGATCAAAACATTATGCCCCATCACAGTCAATGGTCAAGTGAAAAGAGGTGTAAATAGGAATGTTGTCCACTATCTAAAGTTTGAAAGTTTTAGCCATTGCACCTTAACATACAGTTAGTCCACGGTCTACATAATATGCCTAATAAACCATTTAGTTGTTTTCTCTCAAAATTTGTGTCATATAAGCACTTGACAAATGAATATGATGTATTTTCGGAAAATAGCATTGAACACAGACATACCCAAGCCGACATGCACTCATCAGAATGTTTTGTATTTGTACAGATAAAATTTAGTTCGAGGGATGAACAACTACGATGAATCACATCGTGAACTTTATGCTGTGTTTGAAAGGAATTATGACAAAGTTAATGTTGTGCTCGGTAAGCTCTCTTTGTTGTCAAGAATGTTATTTGGAAAGAATGTTGAGCCCACACAGTAAATAGCGGATATGCATGGTACTTTTTTTTTTAAAGCTGAACTCATCCTTTTTTCCTTATGATTGTCCATATCATCTAAAGTTTGAAATGCTCGATTCTTGCACCTGCAACAAAGTAAGTTCACGGTCTACATTTTAAACAGTTGGTTGCTTCCTCCCCGCAATTTATGTCATCTAGTTGTCGAAAAGCACCTGATAATTTGATTTGACGTATTTGTAAAGACATTTTTTTAGTTCCATTGATGAACAGCCTGATCAAAACATTATGCCCCATCACAGTCAAGGGTCAAGTGAAAATAGGTGTAAATAGGAATGTTGTCCACTATCTAAAGTTTGAAAGGTTTAGCCCTTGCACCCGAACATACAGTAAGTCCATGGTCTACAATAGTCATGTATGATAAACCATTTAGTTGTTTTCTCTCAAAATTTGTGTCATATAAGAACTTGACAAATGGATATGATGTATTTTCGGAAAATAGCATTGAACACAGATATATTTAAGCCGACATGCACTCATCAAAATGTTTTGTATTGTACAGATAAAAATTAGTTCCAGGTATGAGCAACTGTGATGAAAAACACAAGCTTTATGCCGTGCTTGAAAGGAATTATGACAAAGTTAATGTTATGCTTGGTAGCTCCCTTTGTTGTCAAGAATGTTATTTGGAAAGAACATTGAGCCCACACGGTGAATAGCTGATATGCATGGTACTTTTTTTTTTTAAAGCTGAACTCATCCTTTTTTCCCTATGATTGTCCATATCATCTAAAGTTTGAAATGCTCGATTCTTGCACCTGCAACAAAGTAAGTTCACGGTCTACATTTTAAATAGTTGGTTGCTTCCTCCCCGAAATTTATGTCATCTAATTGTCGAAAAGCACCTGATACTTGGATTTGACGTATTTGTAAAGACATTTTTTTAGTTCCATTGATGAACAGCCTGATCAAAAACATTATGCCCCATCACAGTCAAGGGTCAAGTGAAAAGAGGTGTAAATAGGAACGTTGTCCACTATCTAAAGTTTGAAAGGTTTAGCCCTAGCACCCGAACATACAGTAAGTCCATGGTCTACAATAGTCATGTTTGATAAACCATTTAGTTGTTTTCTCCCAAAATTTGTGTCATAAACACTTGACAAATGAATATGATGTATTTTCGGAAAATAGCATTGAACACAGACATACTTAAGCCGACATGCACTCATCAGAATGTTTTATATTTGTACAGATAAAATTTTGTTCGAGGGATGAACAACTACGTACGATGAATCACATCGTGAACTTTATGCCGTATTTGAAATGAATTATGACAAAGTTAATGTTGTGCTTGGTAAGCTCTCTTTGTTGTCAAGAATGTTATTTGGAAAGAATGTTGAGCCCACACAGTAAATAGCGGATATGCATGGTACTTTTTTTTAAGCTGAACTCATCCTTTTTTCCCTATGATTGTCCATATCATCTAAAGTTTGAAATGCTCGATTCTTGCACCTGCAACAAAGTAAGTTCACGGTCTACATTTTAAACAGTTGGTTGCTTCCTCCCCGAAATTTATGTCATCTAATTGTCGAAAAGCACCTGATACTTGGATTTGACGTATTTGTAAAGACATTTTTTAGTTCCATTAATGAACAGCCTGATCAAAAACATTATGCCCCATCACAGTCAAGGGTCAAGTGAAAAGAGGTGTAAATAGGAATGTTGTCCACTATCTAAAGTTTGAAAGGTTTAGCCCTTGCACCCGAACATACAGTAAGTCCATGGTCTACAATAGTGAAGTATGATAAACCATTTAGTTGCTTTCTCCCCAAATTTGTGCCGTATAAGCACTTGACAAATGGATATGATGTATTTTGTATTTGTATAGATAGATTTTAGTTCCTGGGATGAACAACTATGATGAAAAACATCTTGAACATTATGCCGTGTTTCAGTGGCGTAGACAGGTTCTTACACCGGGGGGGGGGGGGGGGTGATTTGCCGTTCACGAGAAATCGAGGATCAATTTCGTATACAGATACACACGCACGCACGCACGTACACGCGCACACAAACACAAACACACACCCACACACATATACCTAAATGCACAGCACCGGCGTAAATCCACTTCGAGGTGGGGGGGGGGGGGAATGATCGACTTTTTTGCCGATTTTTTTTTCTTTCGAACTCACACTTAAGTATAAACACATTAACGATGATGATGATGATGATAACTCTTATTATTATCATAGGCATAATAATAATAATAATAATAATAATAATAATAATAATAATAATAATAATAATTATTATTATTATTATTATTATAATAATAATAATAATAATAATAATAATAATTTTTGGAAATTTTTGAGGGGGTGCGGAACACCCCCCCCCCCCCCCCGATTTTATGAGGGGTAACACAGCACCCATCAGAGTAAGTTATTTTCCCATCCCATCTTCATTTTCATTGTCTTTATGCAGCAGTAGACTGAAATATGAAACATTGATGATCATTATACTCCGCGCACATTGCGCGGGGCTTTGTGCTCTTAGCTGTGCAATAAGTCTTTTCTCGCTCATAAATCTAGAAATAAACAAAATGTTTTAACAGCAAGCACTCTTATTCGGGCAACGAGATGCCCGAATATCACGGAACTCTGCAGGAAAATGTACATTATCAACGTCATCTGTATTTCAGTGACAAGTCTACATTTTAATAGCTCGCTTCGCTGACTGGTAGAAATAAAATGGTTTAGGACTGCAAGCTAGTGCCCAAACAGCTTCATATTTGGCAGATAGGTGATCGAATATGGATTAAGATATCTTATAGAGGATTATATCGTATTTTCATGACGACCATGAAAAAGAGTTTGATTATTTTTTCCCGCTGTGCTCACTTGTATGATATTCAGATACATGATGGTTGGGAAAGCAAACGAATTCGGCAAGCGAGGTGACCGATTTTTACATATCTTATGGGCCCATAGTGTATTTTGATGATGAATTATCCCTTCTACCTACAAAAGGTGTATACCTCTTCTCGCCCGATAGCTGCACTCGCTCGTATGATATTTTGATACAGGATGGTTGGGAAAGCAAACCTACACTCTAAATTTAAAAGACTTAAATTATAAGTCTTAGGAGGGACTTAAAATAATTTAAGTCTTATGGACTTATTTTAACACGAGCTACGGTAAGTCCTAGGACAGACTTAGGAAATTTAAGTCTTTGAAGACTTATTACACTAGCTACGATTTGTATATTTTGACAAACCGCCAAAATGTTAAACCTTTCGAAAGACTTAAACTTTCAACCAATCAGGTTATGAGGATGCGCGTACACGTGACAGAACCTAGCGCTATAGCCGCTCGCGTCGACCGATCCCGCAGCCATTTTGTTTTTCGTTCCTGTCTCTGACTTGGAGTTGTCGCCGAGGGACATGATGGAGAATTTGTTAAAGGAAAATGGGCTGGATGAAACTGTATTGGAGACATTGAAAGGTATTTTACATTTAAGTTTATATCTAGGACTATTTTAACTTATTTTGTCGGTGATTTAGAGTAGATTTTTACTTGAAATTCTGCTGTATGTTCTGATGAGCCCGCCTCCGAAAAAAGCAGACCCGGCCTCATGCATAAATGGCAGCGGGGCGGCGATATTTTAGATTTGCCAAAATAGCTGTGGTAGAGTTCTAAATTGTACCCCTTTTGGGGCCAAAGTCATTTTCGTTTCCAATAAGTTTCTTCCACTCAGTAGGCTAAGCAAACAACTTGACATAAGAGGTAGTTTGTTGGCTGAAATATATTTGTTTAAATGTGTGGATTTCTACTTCAAATCGAACTAACAGTTAGGCCGAGGCAATGTTTTCGTAAAACGCGCACTAAACGTTAGCCATGCCATCTTGCCGGAGTCCAAAAGTTGGAGGCACGCAACACGGGCACCGGCGCGGGCGCCGCACCGGTGACGGTCTGTGTGATACTGTGAAAGTAGCATTAGGGTGTCTGAAGAAAAAAACATGATTTTGCTTCATGATCATTGATGACAGATGTTCAATTTTTTTCTGAAATTAGAAACTAATCACCTTCAAAATATGGGGTGCCCGAACTTCGGACACTTTTCAGCTCTCATTATCAGATTGCTGTGTAACACTCACTAACACTACACTAGTAACAGTCTAGGACCTAGATCTAACTGTAGTGTAAGAAAACTTCACATTTTTGTCAGATTTTGTCACTTTTAAAGTTTTATGATTGTGCCGAGTGATGCAAACAATTTGATATTGTTCCTCATCTAGATCTAGAGTCTAGATCTAGGTCTAGAGAATTGCGTATGCATACAGTAGATCTAGACTAAGTAACGAGTGTTTTTCTCCGATCCTAATTTGGACCTGCACAAGTTGTTGCTCGTTGTGAGTCGTTTTCACACCCAAATAATCTCCTAGGTAAACTCTCGGTTGGTTTGACACAAGGTTGATGAGCTGCAAGGTACTTATTCTTTAGAAGACTGGTGTTAGAAGTTGGCATTGGTGCTTTTGATGAAGCGAACCAAAGATGATGAAATTGTAGACTGCATTTGGGGGGACAATTTGGGGTTTGTTCCGAGAAGGGAAAAGAGAGACATAATTATCTCGAAGATAGGAAGTTTGGACATGCACATCGGATCCTCCCATAGATCTAAGCCTGCCATGATTCATACACCTGAGGCTAAGCCCTTTTTGCATTAATTTGATAATTAGAAATGCATCAGCTAAGCCTAAGGTCCAGTTAAGGGTTCAACATCATATTTTGAATAGAAAATTATTCCCAGTTATTTTATTAACAGTACCTGCTGTCATTTTTTTGAGGATGTGTTTTGCTTGTATTATTTATTTATTTCACTTTGACTTTGAGCTCTGATCTGGTTCTCTTTGTACAGGTTCCATTGTCAGCGGATCCTGAGGATGCCATACCAGGTGTCTTGAAAAGGAGGAAATGTGATCTAGTAAGTGTTGTTTGTGTAGTTTAATGGCACATTTCATTCAAGTCCTCTAGTCATTGTTAATGATCCGTTCTCTAGTTATCTTGTACACAAATACATATGTATATACAGAGCCCTGTAAATAGTATTCTGCCAAATTTTCATAGGTTTGGGTTAAAAAGAAATGCTGACAGAGTTGTTGAAGTTGTTGAACCAAGACGTCCTGCTTAGCATGCCCATAACACCACTCATCCACCAAGTATTTCTAACCAAGGAGATAGGATTCCTATTTTCCTCATTGGACCTCTGATGTTTGCCCTCTTCGATTCATGTGTTATTGAAGTCTATAGCATAATCAGACAATCTCCTTGCTATAAATCGTATCTTTTTGGTATATGAATGTATGCCGCCATCCCATCAAGGAGATGGGTTTGATCCAATACGGCAAAATATTAATTGGCATGGGTAATGAATGAATTTTAAGAGAAAATAAATGACTCAGAACATTATATTTGACCTGTGGATACTATTAATCAATGCAAAACCTTTTAGCCAAAGTAAATTTTACGACATATAAAAGTTGAAAGATTCTAGTTTCTGTAAACATATGGAGCACCTTTTCATCAGGTCAAGAACACACTTTTTATGGACCTGACCATTGACTAACCCTGACCATGTGCAACAATTTAATTTGGTGGTCATCCAGTTCAGTTAGCATGGCAGGAATGGTATTGAATGATAGAATTGTTTAATAATCAGCATAAACTGCTTATTAATAGGATCTTAAAGAAGCACTTGGGAAAACGGGAGACGGACAGGAGCTCTGCCAACACCTCTCCCAGGGGAAACCGATGTCGTCAAAACAGCGCATCTTTCTTGTGCAGAAGGCTGTAGCATGCCTTGTGGACAAGCACGGACTGTAAGTATCTGCAAGTTTTTTTTTTTCCCTCTAAAAGGCTATAGTTCTGTAAATTAGAGAGATGAGTTTGTCATTTTAATTGTTATATTTTTGTTACCAAAATCCTATGTTTCCTAGCATTATCTGGTGAGTGGGCATGGATTCATGATAAAGTTTACCTAGAATGCAAATAGTTATGTCTAAACATGGGGGAGATTACTCGTGTTCTGGAGGTGATGAGTATTGGGTCTCAGACCGCCCCCCCCCCATTTTTTTCAACATCATTTTCACCCAATGACCCCCCCCCCCCCCCCCCCCCCTGCTCTCACTGAATGACCCACGGTTTAATGCTTTCACTAAATGACCCACCATTCTTGTGCAGAAGGCTCTAGGATGCTTTTTAGGGAAGCACGGGTCTCAAATCAGGGTCTCAAGTCTTGACCTGTCCTCCCTTTCTCACTTTCAAGCTGACACGTTCGAGTTTTTAAACCAGTGTCTGATTATCTATTCTAAAGAAAAAGGAACTTTGACTTTAATGCGATTGTTGGCCAAAAGTTTAGGGCAGTACCTTCATCATGCTAAACGGGGGAGTTCAGGCAGACTCTATAGTGTAGATTGGCCAACAGTTTATTACACAAAAGACTAAAGATTTAGTAGACGAGAAGTATTTTGCAGAAAATTGTTTAGTCGATATGGTGTTGGCAACACTATAGGATGAAAAATCACAGAACTGATAGTTAAAATGTTGATGATACCTTTGTGCAAAAATGAATCAGACAAAAAATGGGTTTTGGGGCTAAAAGTGTTTTTGATAAAAAATATATATATTTTCCCCAATGTCCACAATTCACATCTTTATAATTCTGAAATTTCATGCAGGTGGCCATCCTCTGAGCAAAAAACGATGTTGGCGAAGAATATTGTCGATACGTGGCCCGTGACAAAGGATACCACACCGATGATGGCAGGGCATGTAAGTTATTTGTTTGCAATAACAGCTGGCATATCATACTCATACAGGCAGGATGAGTACAATAGTAAGAGTAGCAATGGCCCTACTAATTATCCTGCATTTAACACTACTCCCATTGGGCTGTTTCGATCACTTTGGTCCATGGGGGGTGGGGCACATTCTGCGTAGTCGAGAATATAATTAAAATTATATAATATATATAATATATCCGTAAAAGGCAATGAAAAAGATAGATATAAATCATAAATCATTCAAATAAAGTTCCAAACACCCCAATCTTTGTGTATATACTCTTAGTAATGTTTCAAATATATTTACAAGAAAAAATTGGTATCAAAATTAATGTCTTATGTATTTTATCGTTTTTATTGATTTCTTATGTATTTCTTTGTTTTCCAATCTCCTTATTGGTCGAGACGTTATTAGAATTTAAAAAAGAAACTTTTTTATATTTCAGCTAGTCGAATTAAAAATAGATGAAGATTTATGAATTTCAACTAAAACATAATTTTCATTGATTTTGTACATGAAGTCATGTTTTTGTGCCATTTTGGGCTCGGCAAATTTTTTCAGGCACGCATACATGTAGCGTCAGAACCGCATACCAGGTTGTCAAAAGTTTGTCTCAAAATGACCAATATCATGGCGGAAGCTTTTCACGTTTTAGACTCATCATGAAAAATGTTGAGGGGGGGGCATAGCGTTAATCTGGAAGATGGAAGTCACAGAGTTAGTAAAATGAATATCATTTAAAATGAACTTGGGGCCTCTCTTTCAATCAGGTATTCAAATAAAGTTTTTTGCTTGTTTGGTAAGGTCTAATCAGACATTTGTAACATGTAATGCATTGAGTGAAGATCTCTTTTTGTTACTGCTCATTACAGGAACATTTCTATTCTGCCAAAACCGGAACAGGATTCATACAGAGTCGACTAAAGAATGTTCGTCAGGCAACTGGTGAGAAATTGAGGAAGACATCGAAATGCAAAACAAGTGAGGAACAACAGACCAAAGAAGGCACTATGGAAACAAATGACATTGTCATAGAAGATGTGCAAGAAAAGGTACATTGTGTATGTTGGAATACTTTTAAAGAGCTGAACTCATGTGGACTCGGGGAATTAATCTAGACCACTATGTTGAGGGGGAAAATAGCTTCACAACTACATTGATGTTAAAATTGCTGGAAATCCCATAGTCCCACTGCACACCTTACGATCTGACCGCCATACGACTGGTTTGCGATTCGGTGACTACACTGAAGTGTAAACCAGTAGTACGCATTGCCACCACACCGCGCACCTTGTGATCCAAACCTACGCCTGTGTTAAGATTGTTAGTTTTGACTGGTCACTTTTTCGCTGCGCAAAAATAAAGTAAGCATGAAAATTCCAATGAGAGGCTTGACACTCGCATTTTATCATCAGTTTGACATCACAATCAACATGATCAAAGCGCTTGTCTCATTGGATGTGAGCTTACGATTCAACATGTCAAATCCTCACGAGTAATTTTGTGATTTGCTTCAAACTGTGTGCGAATGACATTCTCACCAGAGTTACAACTCGGCTTACTCAATTGCAATCTACTTGCAAAGGTTGTCTGATCTTAAGGTGTGTAGTGGGCATTACTCTTTTTCTGTTTACCTTCTTTTTACTCCCTTTCTATTATTTCTTTCCAGCTTTTCCTTCCTCACGTCACTGTCGTCTCATCGCTAGTATAGTACCGGTGTAAATTTTTTTAAGCGATTGCAATGTAAAGCGGTACTTACAATTTGAAATTTTAGTTGGTTCTTTAAATACAAATTTTCCTCTGATCACATTTTTCTTTATGGTTATTGTGAATGGTCAATTGGATTTTATAACCGAACGCAGTGTAATTTCTTCTTATCTACCCCTTTTTCTTTCTTCCATCTTCTTAGTTTCGATCTTTCTGTTATCTTTAATGCTATTTTGCCTTTTTGAAATAACATCTCTCTGGCTCTAATTTTTTTTTTTTTTTTTTTACAAAGATTAAGTATGTATGGAATTATTTTATGTGCAATAATATATTTATCACATGCTTTTTAAAATTTTCTTCCAATTATTGAAAATTTCAATATCCATTTTTCTGTGCTCACATTCATCTCAATCGAATCTGTTTCTGATTTTTATATTTAACAAAGTAAAATATTAGTCTATTATCTTTGCAATTACAATCTATGTGTAATTTTTGTACATTCTTTGATTTTTAGTACAAATTTTTAGAAAGTTTACATTAACGGGTACATACATTTTACTATTTATTTATTGTCATTTTGGGTTGTGCCTTTATCTCCTCGTGTTTGTAACTTATTCCAAGACAGGATGGCGTCAGTATCGCAAACAATTGCAAACAAGCACGCATAGTTAGTGCAAACAGTGGTGCTGGGTACCGGCATCATAAATGAAATATCCTATATTGTATAATAATTTCATTTCAGTTGTACTATAATATAGAATGATAATTAAGGAGTTTTAGGAAATGCAGTCTAAATTTACTATTTAATGTTGCATTTAAGTAGAAATGTTGTTGTACTCCAAGACTGGTAGTGGTGTCAATGCTGAAACCTGTACTATTAACATGTACTTGCAGTTCAGCTACACTCGAATAAGGAAACATGCATGTATCATTGATACAATGGTGCAGGTATTTTGCATCATTAAGTTGATTATATCCTTGTAATGATATTTTCAATATAATTGACCAATATTTTAGGGAATTTCATAATTGAATCCATGTTATGTTGCATTGCACTTTTATATTGTACTTGTGATAAGGCCAAGGAAAATATGTTTGGATGCCATCCTGCTGACCTATACCCTATGATTTTTTTTTTCATTCATATTAAAAGAAAATCACCATAATTTCATCCACTGGTATTTTAAATGGGACCTGTGTACCATGACATAAAACTTTTTGCCATAAAATACTCTTTTCCCTTGTGTTTAAAGTACAGTGGCAGTATTGGAGTTTTCGTTTTTTTGCCACTTCCTTTTTTTAATTGCAAAAAAGTTTCGTGCAACATGTACCATGCATAAGGTTCTTTGACCAGTGATCGTTTACGTTCCGTAA
Source organism: Echinometra lucunter (assembly GCA_029962745.1). Taxonomy (NCBI): domain Eukaryota; kingdom Metazoa; phylum Echinodermata; class Echinoidea; order Camarodonta; family Echinometridae; genus Echinometra; species Echinometra lucunter. The sequence goes on from CM057167.1 coordinate 23,003,340, forward strand.
GTCTAATTTTCCACATAATTTTGTGTTTGAAAATTTGACCTATTGACCTCACCTCTTTAAATAAAAATGACACTCAATGGACAACCATTATTTATTAATTTTAATCAGCATTATATAACATTTGTTTTTATGACTTTATCAAAAGGTGTATAAAAATACTTTGAAATTTGAACATTTTATAACTATTCACATAATTGTCATTCAGAAGAGTTCAATCATTACTGTATCTGTATTTAAGAAGTTGTTGATCTTATGTAATTGATTTTATTGAGCAGAATTTATTCTTTCCCCAGAGAGGTTCATGTTGGAACGTTTAGCGAAACTATAGAGTTTCATCAGAACAGTATAGGAGCAATTGTCAATCTAACTGCTCTGAATAGATGATTACACTTGTATCGAAAGCTTAGCGTTCCAATGTGGACCTCTGTATAGTATAGATTCTTGCGTTTTTACTGAATTTTCCTTACAATAAATGGAGAACAATACAATACCAATATCTGTGGTTCAGATGATTATTTCATGTTTAAATTGTGTCATTTTTGTTTCAAGATTGGTCCCTACCTACAGTCTGTGAAAGTCTTAAATTAAGTCTAATAGACTTAAATTTAAGTCTTTGTAAAGATTTATAATTTAAGTCCTTGATGGACTTAAAATTAATTAAAACTTTGTAAAGACTTATTTTAAGTCTATTGGATTGGTCCCTACCTACAGTCTGTGAAAGTCTTAAATTAAGTCTAATAGACTTAAATTTAAGTCTTTGTAAAGATTTATAATTTAAGTCCTTGATGGACTTAAAATTATTTAAAACTTTGTAAAGACTTATTTTAAGTCTATTGGATTGGTCCCTACCTACAGTCTGTGAAAGTCTTAAAATTAAGTCTAATAGACTTAAATATAAGTCTTTGTAATTTAGAGTGTATTCAGCAAGCGAGGTGACCGAATTTAGATATTTTATACGCCCAGTTGTGTATTTTGATGATGAATTATCACCTCTACCAACAAAAGTGTATATTTTTCCTCGCTCGCTGCGCTCACTCGTATGATAGATACAGCATACGGGGTAGCTGGGAAAGCAAACAAAGTCGGCAAGCGAGGTGACCAAATTTAATTATCTTATAGGCCCATAGTGTATTTTAATGACGAATTATCACTTCTACCTACATAAAGTGTACATATTTTCCTCGCTCGCTGCTCTGGCTCGTATGATATTAAGATTCAGGATGGTTTCGGCCAGCAAAAATAATAATAATAATAATAATAATAATAATAATAATAATAATAATAATAATAATAATAATAATAATAATTATAATGATAATGAATGAATATAGGTAAATGAAAAATCCGGCAAGTGCAGGGTTGGCAATTTCCCGTAAAATACCTATTTCCCGCCTAGGCGGGAAATACTGGGAAATACTGGGAAATACTGGGAGATACTGGGAAATACCGGGAAATACTGGGAAATACTGGGAAATACTGGGAAATACATGGTCAATACATGGGCAGTATACCTGAACGTGTAGTATACTCCCACGTTGTGTGCCTTCTCAGGTTGTGTACCCAAACAGATGATTGCAAATGCTAAATGGAACAAGTTTGCATGCAATATGTCAGGAATCTTTTAAAAGTTATGTTAGACAATATTTAATCATGATGGTTGGCTCTATTTGATGTACTTTATTTTTGTGTGAAATCAAACTCCAAACTGGACAGCTTTTGTCTGGACACATGCATGACCTCCTGTTCTAAAGTTACGCAATAACAGTCATACCAATATGTACTGTGAATGTGACTAAATCTTATCTTCTGATTAGACTTCAAATGTTTGAAGTTGATAGTTTCCATAACTTGTTGGTTTGTTAGGGCATGAATTGTTTGTTATACAATAAATCAGTGGTGTTTAGTTCACTTTTTGATACAAAATTCAATTCTAGTACACCAGTTTCTTCTACTAATCAACCTGGTTGATCTTGCCCTTTTCTCATTATTAGAAACTTTTTGGTACAATTTACTGATGAAAAATATTTGGTTTTGGAGTTTTTTCCAGCGATCCCCAGTAATTCCCAGACATTGCTTTAACACAGTCCAAAATCCGTAGCTTACCCATTTATTATTTGAAGCAGTTATATGATTCCCTAACATGAAAAAAGTAATCTTTTTATTGCTCTATGTGTTTGATCTTGCCTTTTTCTCAGTAATTTGTACATTTTGGTCCAATTTACCGGTGAAAAATATTTTCTATGAGGTATTTCCCAGTATTTACCAGTCACTGCCAAAACCCAGCATAATTATATGCAAAGCAGTTGAATGATTCCCCTACCATGAAGAAGTCACCTTTTCTTTGCTTTACAGGTGTTTAATGATCTTGCCCTTTTCTCTATAATGTGTACATTTTAATGCAATTTACTGATGAAAAATGTTGTTTTTGTAGTATTTCCCAGTATATCCGAGTATTTCCCGTTTTTGTCCAAATTTGCTAGGCAGTATTTACCGGTAAATACCGGTATTTCCCGCCCCGGTATTTACCGGCCAACCTTGGAGGTGAGTGACCGAATGTACATTTTCTAAACATGTTAAGGAGTTGTTTTGCGAGACAGCAAACAACTGGACCAGCGAGGTGCCAAAATAAAGTCATATTTGGCAACAAGGTGATCATGTCATTCAGATATCTAATACAGTGTAATAGGCAACCTGATAGGCCTACAGTGGCCCTTTTTTTATAGCCAAATAACACTTCTTTCATAACAAGCATGGCTATTTTGGCTCATTCACTCCGCTTCAGATATCTTATAGGCCCACACTGTATTTTGATGACAAAATAACACATCGATCTTTCTTAACAAGAAGTTTCAAGAAGTCCATGTTTTCGGTTAGCTCGCTTCATTCGCTCACAGAATTTAAAGTAAGGTGATTCATGTAATCTAGAAAGAAGCGTCATTCCCCCCCCCCCCAAAAAAAAAAAAAATAAATAAATAAAATAAATAAATAAATAAATGAGAAAAAAAAAACGCTTCGCAACCCCTAAATGTTTCATCAAGATAATAAAAATCTACAACTGCGATATTGTTTGAAGTAACTTCTTGTGTTTTATGTGAGAGGGAGGGGGTACTTAGCTTTGACTTAGAATGCAGCATAACTGTCGGCAAATTTAGGTCTCACCCCCCCCCCCCCTCCCCCCTCTTCATGTTCCCCGAATACTGAAACACTGCTTGCTTAAGGTGCGGTGACCTAACATGTGGCTCAGGGGCTCAGCACCCCCTGTGAAAAGATTGTTCCCAGGGGCCTGGGGACATTATTCGGGACGAACACTCGAACTGTTTCTTGACTATTAGGGCATTATGAAGGGTAATCCTTTTTGAGGGATATTTCTACAAAGGTTTTTTTTTTTTTTTTTTCAAAATCACATATTCATTGAGGAAGCTTATGTATTTCTTCAGCTTTTTGTTGTTTATAAGGCTCATCTCCTTTTTGAAGGAGGGGGTTTCGTTAAGGGCTCCGTTCATTTATTTATTTATTTTTATTTTTTTGCGTGGTTCAACAGATTACGTAGTATGATCATGACCAGAGCAAAAACAGCAGTAAACACAAGGAAAATTAAGATCAATATACATTTACAATTGCTTGAGACGTTGCCACACCTTACCATCCAACGATATATATTTTCTTAAAGTGTTAGAAAAACACACAAACACAAAACAAACAAACAAACAAAGTAAACTAACTACTAACTAAAATAGACAAGTTAATTAACTCATTCAAAGATATAAAATAAAGTGCTAATTGCAAATTTCAAAGAAAAAAAATAAGAAAGAAAAGAAGAAAGAGACAGAATAGAATAACCCTTCTAATTAAGCCCTAAAATTGAAACATATGCATGTAAAAAAAAATTATGAAAATGTAAAAAAAAAAGAAGTCTACTATTAGAAATGAAAATAATCTTATAGCGATAGAAACAAATAACAAAAATCAACGATTGTGTACAGTGTAGTTTAAATTGCGCTTCCGGTACATTCCTTCAGTTTGATCTATTGCACGGCAGGTTTTTGACGAGTGCCTTCTCTGAAAATTGGTTTCTGTTTTCCCTTTATGGGAGCAAAAGTTGGTCTAGCGGTAACGTCCACGATCATCTCCTTATAGATCGGACCCGGGTTCGAACCTGAATCAAGTCTCTCGGATGATGGCGCTATATTGCACGTCTGTAAAAACCTTATTACCTTTTTATTCGTGAATATTGCGATAACTTCCATTCAAGTTTGAATTAACTCTTTTACAAATTGAATCATATTTGCTGATACTTTTTTTGTTTCTTTTTTTTTTCTTAAAGAAACACGCATGCCCAAGCTGGTATCAATATGCCAGTCTATTTGATGTACGATAAAAGAACAATGGAGACAAAGCCTTGCTTAAGAGCATATATAAGTGCCTTGCTGGGGATCGAACCCCCAATTTTCGCGTCTCCAGTCAAGCGCCCTAAACCAATAGACTGCGACACCTCCCTGCGTGTGCGTACTCACATGCACAAGCACGCACGAACACTCACAAAAGTTTTTGGTTTCTCCAGAGGGTGAACTTGAGAGTTGGACATGAACAATAATCCCGGAGGGACGGGGACGGGTCCCCCCCCCCCCCCCCCCCCCCTTCTCGATTTTTCAAAGTTTAATATATTTATTTTTCTATTTTGAGTCAGGTGACTAAATTTAGGTCGACCACTTAAATATTTTATAGGCCTAGAGTGTATTTTGACGGCAAAATGAGGCTTTTTCATTATTTTTTCGGTTATTTTTTACCTTGCTCGCTGCGCTAGCTCGCATAATAACGATCATTCCCCCTTCCACTTCTCGAAATAGATTTTCGGCGGTGACCTTCGGTCCCCCCCCCCCCCCCCCCGGTTCGTGACATGAAATTGCCGCCACGGGGTCTGCTATATCTTTACCTGAAAGGTAATTATACGGAATCGGTTTATTCCTTACTGTCGATCGTTTAGTTGTATTTGTAATACATAAATCATACCATATTCTTAGGTGTCCAACACCCTAACCAATCCAGCTGTTTTCTTTTATCTTTTTATTCAGACGCAACCCAACCATCACAGCAGCATGCAGAACGGCAAGGAGGATACGACAGCTGACACGATGCCAATATCTACCATCTCAACCTCATCCTCTCCTGCTGCCACCAACGGGAGGACGGTATCCAATGGTTACGATGAGGATGGTGGTCCTGAGAATGCGGCCCAGAAGGAAGCGGATGCGATCCTGGCCAAACTCAAGGGAGACATCATGTATGGCATTGAAGACACCCCAGCCTGGTATACATCCGTGTTACTCGGCTTCCAGGTAAACTGCTTTCTCGTTGTTGATTGTTCTTCCCATGGGCGGAAACCTGTTTTGAAATGTGAAGGGGACGTTCATCTTTGATAATGTCCGACAAGTAAGCAAGAAAAAAAGATCCTCGGCTTTTACGGGGCTTCGTCCTTTTACCAATTTCCGCTCACAGTTATATGCAAGTCTGCAGACACATGCCCCATTTTGACACTTAAACATAATTTAAATTAACCTTTGAGTAATAACTGGCTGTGTCAGATATTGGCCTATAGTACAGGAACCCCTCCCCCTCTCTAGCCACTGCATGTCATCCTTGTATGGCCATGATGACGATGACGATGACTGGCTCGACGATCTCTATCTCTCTCCTCCTCATTCGCACAAAGCCTTTACCTCGAACCCACAACCTTCTCATCTGTATTTAAGTGTTTTAACAGCTAGACTACAATAGTTCTCTACCTGAATTATGTTTTCTCATTTTGAACTCCCTTCCAGAATATTATAGTGTCTTCCAATAAAATATGGGTTGACGTCTCAAGCTCGCACCAAGCCTCTCCAGTCATTTTAAAACAGCACCGTTGTATTAGATATTATCCTGAATTTTGTTTACGAAATCGCACCATTATCTTAGTGGCTCGACGATCGCATCTCCTCTCAGGTATTGAGTTACAATGACTACCTTTAAATCTGTTTTGTGAAATGTTTCTTTTTCTTCTATTCTAGCATTATCTGACAATGATTGGATCGACAATCGCCATCCCTCTCATCCTCGCACCGAGTCTGTGCATCAGCGACGACAACGTCGCTTTGGCCGAGGTCATCGCCACCATGTTCTTCGTCTCCGGGATCGCTACACTTCTCCAAACATTCCTTGGTAACAGGTACAACACGTACAGTGCTGTCGAGTAGTACTGATGAAGGGAAAACCACGATGATGATGATGATGATGATGATGATGATGTTGATGTGGACGAAGAATAAGAAAAGGAATATAATAACAATAATGATAATAATAATGATAATAATAATAATAATAATAATAATAATAATAATAATAATAATAATGATAATAATAATAATAATTAATGATTAATAATAATAATAATAATAATGATAATAATAATAATAAGAAGAAGAAGAAGAAGAAGAAGAAGGAGGAGGAGGAGGAGGAGGAGGAGGAGATTATGGTGATGCAGATGATGGTCATGAAGATATACAGATGACGGAAATAATACTGGTAGTGGTGATGATGATGATGATGATGATGATGATGAAAATTATAAATCTGATAATAATAATTATGATATATTTTCACTGTTACCCATCTTCTGTAGATTACCCATCGTGCAAGGCGGTACATTTTCTTTCTTAGCACCAAGTTTTGCCATTTTAGCTTTGAAAGGTCCATGTCTAGAGCCAATACCAGGTGAGTGCTACATCAAAGAAAAAGTTGATCATTGTCATGTATAAAAGTCACACTTTTCCTTCCAGTGTAGAAAAATATCAATGTATCAACATCTCATGAAAGGATTACTTTTTGGTATGCCGTCATTTTTAAGTCATGACAAGAAACAGCCTAAAACTTTTGATCCATTTACTGATACATCTAGATGGTATGGTTACATGTGCTTGTTTCTGTATGATCTATCGTTTCCATTTTCTTCTGCCAGAAAGGAGCGATTTTACACCGTTCCGCTGATCAAAAAGGTTAAAATTCACGATAATATTCAAATTGGTATACCACTCGACATAGTGTATTTTCACTGTGAAAAGAAACTCCGGAGAGGTTTGAGACAATTCAAGTTTTGTGTTGTGGAGAAAGGTACTGGTAACTGGTCACTTTCTCAGAAAATGTATATTCAATACCTATCCTATTCTCAGCAAATGCCACCGATGTGTCGCCCGAAGAGCTGGCAAACAGAACGGAGTTTTGGCGGGGAAGGATGCGAGAACTTCAGGGGGACATCATGGTGGCTTCATGCTTTCAGGTAATATAGAGCATCGTTGTTTAATCTGTTCTGATGCTACATTTACAGTGATATAAGAATTGATTTCTAAAACTTCTGCTTATTGCCCACTATTATACTTTTGATTTTTTATTTTCTTTTGCTATCGTGGCCCTGTCTAATATGAGACGTCCTTGATCGCAAATACCAAAAAAATATGTATTAACACAATATCGACTGGAAATTGAACTATCTAAACATTATCCCGCTTTGTTCCTTTACTGTAGAAAATGACGTTAAATGGAGGCCCCTTGTAGAGGAAAATAGCCAGCTTTGCAAGTCAGCAAACCAATAGCACTAAAAAAGGGGTAAAGCAAAATCCTAGTATATACTTGCACATGTCAGTCAATTACACCAGGAGCATGCATGGAGGGACTCTAGGGTCAAGGGATTTTTCAAAGTTCGCTTCCCCACTCCGAGTCGCAAGTGGAGTCCAATACTTAGCCATGGAAAAAAAAAGAATAATAACATCACATTCACATCATCCTACACCTTCGTTATCTTCGTCATTATCCAGGTCATCATTGGTATTACTGGAGGCATAGGTTTCTTACTTCGTTTCCTTGGACCCCTAGTCATTGCTCCTACCATCGCCCTCATTGGTCTGGCACTCTTCCCTGCTGCTGCTAGCTTTGCTGGCTCACACTGGGGCATCGCCGTTCTGTAAGTCCTCACTTGTTAATTGATGATAATCCTGAATTGTGGATTTAATTCAAGAAATAGATATGACCTGATCTGCGGATTCAGGAAATCAAAAAGTGTTATGGACACAATTCTTCATGTATTAATATTCCATTTGAATTCCATGATGTTGCTGCTATGTCTGCTTAACTCCACAGTCACTCCATTTAATCGACTCCAATGGGTCTACCAAAGAACTGAAAGCTGAAACCACTGGTGTGCTGGTGGGGTTGGGGCTGCTGCCCCCATTTTTTTTTTTCTTCAGTTATTGTTTACATATCTTTAACATTGTCATTGCATCGAATTTTCTTAAATATCTAGCGGTTTTGGACCTTTTTTTAATCATGTTACTCTTCATTTTCCTTGAGGACCTTTATATTTTACTTTTTATTTATTTATTATCTTTTTTGGCTTTTCAGCAGCTGGACCCCGCCGATTTTATTTATATATTTTTTGTTCTTTATTTTTTTTTTATTGATTTTTTTAGGGGGTAATGTAGCGTAGCCCTGCCAAATATTTGGTTCATTACGCCACTGGCCGAAACGTCCTCGGCCTTTCTGAGAATATATTTTTGGTAGGTCTATTTTCATATTTTATTTATTCTTATGCGTCACTTCGGTATTAACTGTCGGCTGCAGAGTAACTTAGACGAATCAAATAATGAATCTTTGACGTGTACTTTCATATTTGGTATAATTGAGGGTGAATAGGGTATACCTTTTAGTATACAATGTAATGTTGGAGAAAACGGTTTTCCCCAAAAGATATTACAAATATAAAATTATGAGGACAGTAAGAATTTTGGCGTCTGGAAGCACAAGATGAAAATATATCAAATTGATGGGATTTTTTTTTCTCTAACTCCTTTTCTTGTCCAGAACGATGAGCCTAATGATCCTGTTTTCCCAATACTTATCTCGGGCTTACATCCCGTTCTGCTCATTCTCAACACCACAGAAGAAATTTCGTCTTGTCAAGATGCACATCTTTAGACTCTTTCCTGTAAGTTAGAACAAGTATTGTTGTTATGATTTTAACTGCAGGTAGGATAGCAGTAGTAATGTTGAAAATGAGATACTTGTGCTCTGTTTGAGAGGTATTTTTACAAGTCATTCATCTTAAATATCAATTTATGAATTGAATTTTGTTACTACTGAAGGTGGTAAAACTCACCATGTATCCTTCAAAAAACTAAAGGCATAGAAGTGATATTTAATCAACCATGTCCACGATCATTGCTAAAGATATTGTAAATCGAACTGAATTAAGTCGTTGGGCAGCAAAAATTTACAATATCTACCAAATTAGGTTAGCGTTTGTTGGTCCATGGCAGCTCCACTACACTAGTGGTACATGGATCAATTCCATCTATTTTCTGTGAAGTATCTCGTCCTCTCTTTATGTAGGTGATCCTAGCCATACTTATATCGTGGGCGTTCGCCTACATCCTGACAGTAGCCGACGTGTTTCCAGAAAGTCCAAGTACTTATGGATACCCAGCCAGGACAGATATCCGAGCTTCGGTACTCCAGGACGCTTCTTGGTTCAGGTTTCCTTATCCGGGTACGCTTAGGCCATGAAAAATAATATACAAATATACTTTGCTTTGAGAGTTTCTGGTTAAAACTATGGGCAAGAGGTGACTCCGAAATAGTACTATTCACTGAGGGGCGCAGCCCCGAAGTGAATGGTACTATTCGAGTCACCGAGGCCCATAGTTTTAACCAGAAATTCGAAATTATGGCAGAGTATATTTGTTTTATATTTTGGATCAAGATTTATATGTATTTTTACATGAATATTACTTTCTTATTTCATAATTATTTTACTTGATTGATACACGGCCCCGTTGTAAATCAGCCAAGTAAGTGAAGTGGGTTTTTACCTTGTTTATTAAAATAAATCAGTCAAATGACACCAAATCAAAATTCTTTATTTCATGTTTATATCTTATTAAATGCTTTGTGGCACTAAACGTTGTACGGATAAACTACAAAGTGATCGGAAATTGAGAAACGCAGTAGCCGTGACACCGCGAGAGTTCCCCATGGTGCGTACTCGAGCTCTCGTATGCCCCACTGAATTTTCATTTCGCGCATAGATTTTGCGTGCTGTGACGTCATTTCATAAATAGTATATACTATTTGGAAAATGTCGTCATAAGAGTGACGTCATTTCCCAAATAGTAAACCTTCATGCCAACATTCTGAAATAGCTGAAAATAGTACCAATGATCACGTGAAGGTCTTTAAGCCAATCATGAAAGGATAAATTTCTGATCCAAAATATAATAATGAAATATACCATGCACTGAGAAGTTCTAGTTGAAATAATGGATTCTGAGGTGACTGGCATAGCACTATTTTCTGAGGGGCGCAGCCCCGAAGAAAATAGTAGCTATGCCATTCACCGAAGAGTCCATAATTTCAGCTGGTACTTCGAAATGAGTGTATGGCATATTTGATTTATATCCTACAACACAAGTGATGTACATAAAATAGACTCTAGTAATAATAAAAAGTCAAATTATAACATTTGCTCATTTTGTCTAGTCACACAAGGTCATTGTTTTAAACCAACGATGCAACATTAACGATGAAAACTTGAACTGTTGAATGAAGTGAGCAAGAAACAATGAAAATTGGAAAACTCGAACACGTTTACAATGTCTATAGTTTCATGTTTCAATTATTTATTGTAAATATTTTCAACTCACCCATGAAAACTGATTGAGTGCGGTTGGATTAGTCGTCGTACGATGCCATGCACACACAGTGTAATGCAGTGCAGCCGCTAGCGCTAGGTGTTCGACTCGCTCAGAGCCTTAGTCGATCATTTTCAGATATCGATAGCTAAATAGCTCGTTATCGTAAAAAGTGACGTCAGAATCTCAGTGTAGCAGAAAATATACCGAGATTGACGTCACTCCATATGCATTCTTTCATGGTGAAATTATTTTTAGTCACATGAGAAGTTCTCGACCAATCCTAGCTAGATAAATTTAAGGCGCAGGATATTCTGACTGGCTCCAACCACATAGACATGCTAAGAATAGTTACAGAAAAAAAAGAAGGAAATTTGTGCTTGGTAGCTTTAGTCAGGCTCTTCAGTATTCAAATTTCATTTCTAAGTGTACATCTTTGTTGCTCGGTCAGTATTGTCTGTGAAGTATCTCGTCACAGGATGCTCCACTTTTTTTTTTCTTCCTTGCGGCCTCACAAAGTGGTGACCACCATTTCATAACACTGAACAATGAATTCAAAATCATCATCAGCTTTAATATAACAGAATGATGTATGCAGAGAAGAATACATGAAGGACAGAATTTCTTCAAAGTTTTCTCTTGTATGGCTTACAATTTCACTTTGTTATTAAAGTAATGCAGTGATAGGCCTGATGCTGATAATGACTTTACTCGTAAATTGACCATATTATACCCTTTTCTCAGGTCAATGGGGTCTTCCTACCGTCACTGTCGCCGGAGTCTTTGGGATGCTGGCGGGAGTTTTAGCCTCCATGATCGAATCTGTGGGCGATTACTACGCATGTGCACGTCTAGCTGGAGCTCCGCCCCCTCCCAATCACGCGGTGAATCGTGGTATATTTATTGAGGGGTTTTCGTGTGTGCTCGCGGGGGCGATCGGATCGGGGAACGGGACGACATCGTACAGTGAAAATATCGGCGCCATTGGCCTAACAAAGGTCAGTGCTGGGTCGGATCCAGAATGTGATGTTTGGGAGTCTTACGCTCAAACTAAAAGCAAGAACGCCAAGGCAAAATCTGATTCTACCATTTCTATTCAACATTTTTTTTCAAGTTAGTCAAGTGGTAACAATTACCTCTCCAAAATGGATATTCTGTCCATCACACGTTCAATATTCTGTGGTCAGTTGAGCCAATTATCCAATTAAACTTTGGCAGCTAATTTGCTATAGCATTTCAATTCCGACTGACATGATAGTAAAAGCTGACTACGTGCACCCCAAATATCATCAGGTTTATTATCATCCTTTTTGCATCTGCTTTTATAGGTTGGGAGTAGAAGAGTCATTCAAACTGGTGGGGCCATCATGATCCTGGTTGGCTGTATACCCAAGTTTTCTGCCGTCTTCGTCACCATTCCAGATCCTATCGTTGGAGGAATGTTCTTTGTCATGTTTGGTGAGATGCATCATTCCGATAACGCTATCTTTCCATTGATTGTAGTCTGCATTTTACTGAGTGTCATTTGCTGATGAATGAATGCGCTAGGAACTGGCGGCAGCGGTGGGATATAACCTGGATATAACTAAAATTTTGCGTTTAACACATTGACCTGAGACGCACTATCTCTCCTCTTTCGCAGGGTGCGCACTCTCTCTGTCATAGTCCCTCACTCTTTCTCTCTCTTGTTTGGTGTGTGGGAGGGACGGTAATTATAACTTAAAATGCAGCGAAACTGTCGGAAAATATAGATCTTGCGCCCCATTCAAAATGTATTAGCGACGCCCGTATCTCTATACTCCTTCCCTTAGTCGATCCTTCATGTTTGACCCCCCTCCCCCACCCCACCCTTTCCCCGCTCGGTTGCTTTGCTCCCTCGTAGCGGATATTCGGCATCAGTCATCCTCCAACCACGAATACAAATCGACACCCATGCTGTTCCATATGGTCATATGTCATAAGCTCACACCCCTGAAAGGGTGGTTTTGTTACTTTTTTGCTTTCAAACTGATTTATCTTTCTTGATTTTTATCAGAACAATATTGAGGCTACTATAACAAGTTTGATATCGTATTAAGCTGTATTGGTATGCTGTTAGCCTGCAAAGTTTCAAAGATATCGGTAACATATATCTTGAGTTACAACATTTCAAATTTGGAAGGCCAGGGGTGGTGGCGGAAGCAGCGCCATGTGTACAAAATGAATGGGAAAATTCGGTTTCAGTACATTTTGGGGGGAAAATGTTGATATTTTTTTCAAAACTTGTCATTTATGACTTCATATTTTGTACCAAATTAGAGCTATTATATCCCTCTTTACTGTCTTATAATTGACAAGTGGGATTGGCTGAGCAATGGTAGTGTTAAAAACAGAAATACTTGGAATTTTAGTTCAAAATTGGCTCTGCCTGTACAAAGTCAATACGGAACTTAAATATTTAAATAGATTTAGAAAACTGTCAATATTTTGGTCAAAACTTGCAATATGGCTTCATTTCTGGTTTCATATTAAAGCTACTATTCTCAACTTTACGATCATATAATTGAACAGTAAGCATTGCTGTAAGAAATACATCAAAGAACGCTTAACTCATAAAAATGTTTAATATTTTTTGGCAAAAAATGTGGTGATTTCTTTAGTTATTACATGATTGTAAACCCAAGACAATTATACCTTGTTGAAAAGGTCTGAATATTTCCTGCAAGAATATAACATTAGAATTGCCCGAGGAGTGTCCTAAAATAAGTTATGTTGAAAAAAATGAGATTATAAAAATGATTACAATATCCATATTCATATTTGCATAATTCTTTTGTTTTACACCTTTTCTCATTTTTTAGTGCACATTTAGATTCTTCTTGTAATTTCCTTTCAGAAAATATACACGTTTGCTGTCACAGGGTTGATACTTTAGGAGATATCACTTAGTTTTCAAAGTTAGAAGTACACTACTGAAGGCCGCAGAATCACCATGTGACGCAAAAGGAGGCGACCTCATGACGCATGACCATATAGTTTTGTTACTGTATTAATGTATTGATCAGCAACCCCTCTAGATCGAGCTTAGAGCCTAGCAAAATTGATATCAAGTAAATGCAATTGAAATTGAAAATAACATTTATTTCCTTCTCATCGGTACAATGTGAAAAACTGAAAAACGAGGTGTTCATAATAATTTTTACAATGCGGTATACATAGATTACGATACAGTAAATAATTTACAAAATAGAAGGAGGCGAAAACCCGAAAAGTAAAGCTTGTGTTGGCAACGCCCATAATAACAGAAAATACGTTACTGAAAGAACACTAAAGTATATGAGTATCGAGGAACATATAATACGATTTTCGCATCTGCATATAAGAATCGATATTAAAGAGGAAGGAAAAATGCAGTAAATGGAGGAAAAACTGAGAAGAAAGTTAGGAAATTAAAGGCATGTTGGCTTATCAGCCTTTTAGGCTGTGTGTGTCTATGATGACATCATAAAAGATTACAGTGTAACTTTTATACAATAGTAAAATAGGCAGCATAATTGTAAAACAAGCAAAAACTTTTCATGTCAATTATGCATATGCATGATACCATCATACATAGTAACGTGTGAGACACCACATGACCAAATACCCTGGACCGGGACCCTAGAGTTGCCAAAACAAGAAATTTTCACCTGTAATATTAAAGGAGGTACCCAATGCTGAAACAATGTTAGTTCATTTAAAAGAGCATGATTTTATTAGCAGAAAATCATCTGCCTAAAGGTTTTTTTTAAATCGTGTTGCCAAGGAAACCCCCAAATGTGGTAACATTTCAGGATATTTTTTACCCCTCAGCTGTGACCCAGTTTCAACTGGGTACCCACTTTGACGTCAAAATGACGTCAAAGTGGGTACCTTGTCGCGCAATTCTAGCAAAATACGCGCAAGGTATAATACAAATTGTACCGTCTAGCGCGCAGCACAACTGCAATACGCGAAGCTGGGTACCCACTTTTACGTCATACCTCATACTCAAATTTTTTGGTCAACTCTTGACCTTTTATGAGAAAATTAGCCAAAATGCATTGATTTCGATTGAAAATCATCAAATTTTTAATGTTATTCTTCTTAGAATTTTATTCTCGATCATGATATCCAAAACAATTTTCACCATTGTGTAATCAATTTAATCGGTGTTTTCCACAGTCAAATCCGCATTTAGAAAACTATGGACTATCGTCATGATCGCGAGTGATCAATCTGTTCAATGTACCTTCTTCACATGTGTCACACAGGTATGGTGGCAGCAGTAGGCTTATCAAACCTTCAGTTTGTTGACCTTAACTCATCGCGAAATATCTTCGTCCTCGGATTCGCTATATTTTCTGGCCTTTGTATTCCAAGTTGGGCCTCTGATCCAGAAAACGCAAAGTACTTTCAAACAGGTATGTAAGGACAATATTCACGTAAAAGTGTTTGATGATTAAATTCACCTGTTCCATGTAAGCCCTACTAGGCCATGGGCTAGAGGGGGTCATAGTGCACCCCCCCCCCCTTGTGACTTACGGAAATTGTTATTTTCATGTAGCCCTGGGTATAAAAATTCAGAAAATTGATGTTGCCAGCAAAAAAAAACTGGGATGGAGGACACGCCCTATGGACCTTTTTGACCACGCCCACTTTTACAGCTGGTTGTAGAAAATTAGGGGTAGTGATAGTTTATAACTGCTTTAACTTTCCCAGTTCTTCACAAATATATATTGAGTTCTACAATTTTGTGCTACATTTTATGCATTTTTTTTTTATGGCGAACAGGTCATCAGAGGTCAAAAGGTCACAAATTTTGACCTTTACCTCTAATATAGAGCAAATGCAGGGAATTTTTTATCACAAAGACCCTACAACAGATTTTTTTCACTGAAAATTAGTTAAAATGGAAAGTTATATATGTCCAATCATGTTTTCATTTAATACCATTAAGTTAATGTTGCCAGTGAAAAAAACTGGGATGGAAGATACCTCCATGACCACGCGGTCGCCCACTTTAACAGCTGGTTGCAGAAAATAAGGGGTATTGATAGTTTGTCACTGCTCTAACTTTGCAATTCTTCACAAATATATATTGTATGACCCCTTAAAATGTTGGCCTAATTGAGTTCTACAAGATTGTGCTACATTTTATGCAATTTTTTTATGGTGAACAGGTCATCAGAGGTCAAAAGATCACAAATTTTGACCTTTACCTCTAATATGAAGCAAATGCAAGGATTTT
Source organism: Echinometra lucunter (assembly GCA_029962745.1). Classification (NCBI taxonomy): domain Eukaryota; kingdom Metazoa; phylum Echinodermata; class Echinoidea; order Camarodonta; family Echinometridae; genus Echinometra; species Echinometra lucunter. Next base: position 23,019,303 of record CM057167.1, read on the forward strand.
TTTTATCATAAAGACCCTACAATTTTTTTTAAATTTTCATTTAAAATTAGTCAAAATTGAAAGTTATATATGTCCAATCATGTTTTCATTTAATATCCTGAAGTTAATGTTGCCAGTGAAAAAACTGGGATGGAAGATACCTCCATGACCACGCATACTTTTACAGCTTGCTGTAGTAAATTTGGGGTATTGATAGTTTGTAACTGCTCTAACTTTGCAATTCTTCACAAATATATATCATATGACCCCTTAAAATGGTGGGTTAATTGAGTTCTACAAGTCTGTGATACGTTTTATCCAATTTTTATGGTAGAACTCAATTAACCCAACATTTCGAACGGTCATATACTATATATTTGTGAAGAGTTGCAAAGTTATAGGAGTGACAAACTATCAATACCCCTTATATTCTACAACCAGCTGTTAAAGTGGGCGTGGTCATGGGGGTATCTTCCATCCCAGTTTTTTCACTGGCAGCATTCACTTCATGATATTAAATGAAAACACGATTGGACATATATAACTTTCAATTTTAACTAATTTTAAATGAATAAAAAGCTTTTGTAGGGTCTTTGTGATAAAAATTCCCTGCATTTGCTCTATATTAGAGGTAAAGGTCAAAATTTGTGACCTTTTGACCTCTGATGACCTGTTCACCATAAAAAAATTGCATAAAATGTAGCACAAACTTGTAGAACTCAATTAACCCAACATTTTAAGGGGTCATGCAATATATATTTGTGAAGAATTGCAAAGTTAAAGCAGTGACAAACTATCAATACCCCTAATTTTCTACAACCAGCTGTAAAAGTGGGCGTGGTCAAAAAGTCCATGGGGCGTGTCATCCATCCCACTTTTTTTGCTGGCAACATCAATTTTCTGAATTTTCATACCCAGGACTACATGAAAATAACCATTTCCGTAAGTCACAAGGGGGTGCACTATGACCCCCCTCTAGCCCATGGCCTATACGAACCGCGAGAACGGCGTAACATTTTTCTTGTGTGTAATGAATTATGAATATCTGCTTAACAGCCAAGCAGATTAAAAATGACCCAAAGAACGTTTAGAATGAAAACAATAACCCTGAAATGCAAAGAAAATGAATTGGCATATACAATATCGCTCTTCAAAATCAAACTTTACATATACCGCACGCACTGATAGAAATTAGATATCTTCGCTGCCGCTTCGCTTTTATAAGGTCTAGGGCAAAATCTACGCTAAGCCACACAAAAAAAAGAGAAAAAAGAACAAAGAAAACAATAAAAAACAACAAAAACTGCAGCTCCTTTTGGCTCCTCAATTCTATCGCTTTTAAAGATCAAACTTTGCATGTACCGCACGTACTATTAAAAAAAATAGATATCTTCGCCCTTAATGTTTAGGGCAAAATCATGCTAAGCCATACCATTTTTTTTTTTAAGGAGAAAAACAAAAAATATAAATGAAAACAGATCCTGGTTTGGCTTGCTGTGTATGAACATGTTAAGGGTATTCCTATTAATGTATTTATCATTCTACTGATCTTGGAAACCATCCCACTTGATCATGAAATGATATTTTTGTCTTCATTTTAGGCATACCTGAACTCGACCAAATCATCATTGTTCTTCTCAGTACCAGTATGTTTGTTGGAGGATTTTTTGGTTTCATTCTGGACAACACCATACCAGGTAAAGGGAAACACAGGGGTGCATCTCCAGCCCAGTGGAGTGTTTCATAAAGCTATTCATATAGTTACGAATGACTTTACGAACGACTTGAGTATGCCAAGCCACATGGGATTATTAATCATTATAAATCGCATCAGCTAAAGATGACATATGCAGACGTCGATTAACATTACCATTGTTAACAAACATTTCATTGCGAAGTAATTTTTGCCACAATTTTTCATTGAGATTGAGGGTAATGCAGGGCATCCATTTTTGCACTTCGTATTCAAGTCGTTCGTAAAGTCATGTGCAACTTTACGAACAGCTTTATGAAACAATCCCCAGGTAATGAAAATTATCGTTACCTCAGACCGCAAGGATAAAGCTTCATTATTTTATCAGGAAAACAAGCCAGATACACTTCACTCCTCCCCTTCATCAGTTATCAATCCCTTGAGCCGCCACTAAATCAAACCTTTTAATAAAGAAGAAAATTATTATGAGTGAACAGTTGCAAATACATGGATATTGGATACTTCTCTTAATGCGATGGCAAGATCAGAAAAAGGAACAAGTGGAAAGTAGAAAGGCATCGTGGTAAGAAAATTAGACAGTCCACTTCAAACCCTCCCCTCCTTTATTCAGTTAATATTTTTATGTACTCTTGATACATGACCCTGGTGCCCCACACCATGTTCAAAGGCTGGACCCACGTTACTCTTCCGAATTTAAGTCGTAATTGAAGTGAAAAGTGATAAGCTTAAAACTTCCCGTGTTTTCGTTGCAATTTTCTAGGAACGGCAGAAGAGAGGGGCATTGTCAAATGGCAACGCCTCTCGGGTGATGGGGAGGACGACTCCCTTAGTGAAAAGGTGAACGAACTCGTCAACAAATGCTACCAGCTGCCTTGGTTATTAACATGGGTCATCAACAGAGTGCCTTGCTTCTCGTATTGGCCAATGTGTCCGAATTTCACCGGCTGCTGCAGATGCAGACGAAAGAAACAACGTGGTAATTTGAGATTTTTTTTCACCTATGTTTTGTTGACCTTATGTTTTTATTCGATGTTCGTATTCTTTCAATAACTGTAACAATTGTCTGTAAATATGTGATTTTGATGATCCAATAAAACACAAAAATTAAAAAAAGATCCCTCATATACTGTTCAGTACAATTTCCAATTCCTTAACTCCTAGCCCTCTCTCTCTCCCTCTTTCTCTCTCTCTCTCTCTCTCTCTCTCTCTCTCTCTCTCTCTCTCTCTCTCTCTCTATCTATCTATCTCTCTATCTATCTATCTTCTTATCTAGCAGTCAATGTCATTCTCCAAACTTCCATTCCTCCGCAAACTGCTGTCGGTTTATTATTTAGTTGTGAATATTTACGCCTCTTTTTTTTTTTTTTTTTGGTATCCTTTTCTCAGTGATTTTGCTTTTATTTTCATTAAACTATTTTGATAATAGCTTTTACTTGAACTACTGTATGTTAAGTATTTCGATGGAATTTGACAGTGACAAAAACTGAAAAGTCACACTTATTTCGTTCACATGGGCAGGGTTCGATTGATTGAAGGTATGAAGTAGAACATCGTGCAGCTGCCAGTTAACTACAGTATAATTTTCGTACTTGTTGAATAAAATGGGTACTAAGCAATTAGGTGTCATCGGAAATTGTATTTGTTTTAATCTTCTTATTCTCACCCCCTTCACTTCCTTGCTCTTATTCTTAAAATCTCTCTTTGTAACTCCTTTTTACTCCCCCCCCCCTCCCCCATCTCTTTTCTTTCTTTCCCTTTCTCTGCCTTTAATGATTCTTTTTTTTTCCCCTTTCACTTTAGACCCGGAACAACCAGAAGGAGTGGTAAACGTCACATCAGACTCGACAACGCTCTGATTCACCACGATTATGATCAGTATTGATTTTAAATGGAGAAGACAAGGTATTCAATCTGTAAACGGTCCCATGCCATAATAGATAAAGATATCCCAGTAGATTCATAGTTCTTGAGACCAGCAGTCCATTCGACCGACAACTCATGAGAACGTCAATGTCGGGTTAAGAACCCGCCGCGTTGTCCGAAGTCCGTATAGGACTGACATGTCGGTCTTATCATGGGCTTTATAGGGGATTATGATGACTCAGTGTTTATCATGTGTATGAACAAAAATCAGTTTCTTATACCCGATGTGTAACAACTTTCAACATTATTATTTCATATTGAATAAGGATATTACCGGAGGCTAACAGCCCAAGAGACGGACTATATACATTTTAAATCCTCAGAAAATTATCAGATGGCTAGCGAGTTATCATTTTGTCTTGCTGGGGTCGTTGGCCTTACGAACCCACTTTTCACCAGGCCCGACAGATCGGTGACAACCCATTTCACCGAAGGCCCGCGAGGCCGAAAATAGCAAATTGTAATCTATAATGTACATTGCTCTGACCAATGCCTGTGCCAGAAAGAAGTTTTAAAGTATTAAGGGCAGCGGAAAGTTTTTCATTGAAGGTGTGGGACATCCGGAAACGAGGACCAAACATGCTAAAGGAGACATAATTATTTTATGTACCAATAGCGCATCATTTTGTGATGAAGGAAAATACGATACGAGAAAAGTCGGCCTCGCGGGCCTTCGGTCAAGTGGGCGGACGACAGATCAACATTTTCGGTCTCATGACTTTGTAAGCTCTATGTCTCATAGCCGGTAATGAACACTCACCAGTTATTATTTTCTCTTCTCAAATGATGAAATAAAGTTTTCCAGCATCTGATTAATATGTACAATTAATCCCATTTTCATTTTATTAGGAGTGAGAAGATACGAAGAATTTATGGGTTTTCGATTCTGTTGTTATTTGTTGTTATGATGTATAACTTGCTTCGATATATTACGTATATTGTATTTGGTTAAAAGATGATGGAACTATTGTGGGGATATAACAAGGCTATTTTGTAAGATTTGGCTGCTAAATGTATAACGGTGAGAGTGCTGGTGTGTCCCTATTCTATAAATAAACTGTCTTTCATAATTGTGCACGGGAACTATTTATATTTACGAATCCACTGTTAAGTTTCATTTTTTACCTTGTACGATGCAGACTTTGTATTTTGTTTATATTATGTTGGAAATGGAAAATAAACGAAATGAAATGAAATGAAATATGTGGTTGAACATTACTGTAAGGAATAAGTGGGTTTATTACAACATTCTTTTGAACTCAGTAAGAATTATACAGTCATAATTGTATAGCTTGTACAAAATGACGGTTTAAAGGATGCTGCTTTGTTTCACTTTACTATATAGACCTTGTTTTGTCAAGTAAGTCTATTTTTATGCCCACGCCCACCGAACATGGTGTTGATGGCATGATTTAAGGGTACGTTGTCCGTCCGTCCGTGCCGCTTCTTCGAAAAATATATAAAAAGATATATCAAGAACCGTTAATTGTATATGAACTTCAAACTTGGCCCAAGTATGGCATCACCATCACCATAGGAACATGGCCATACGCAGCGGGGGGGGGGGGGGCAGTTGCCCCCCCCCCCCCATAAATTTTGAAAACTTACATTTTTTTTTTTACTGAAAATTTTTAATAAAATCCACGAAAAGTGTGCACCAAATCTTTCGATTTCACTTTTAAAAATGCAAACGCGTCCTCGTAAACAGCTCGGTCGCTTCGCTCCCTCGCTTTCAAACTTCTTCGAAAATTTTTACGCGTCTTGCCCCCCCCCCCCAGGGAAAAATTTATGCGTACGGCCCTGCATAGGAAGACGATCTGATTAGACACTGGATTACGTAGGTGAAAGGTCAAAGGTCACAGAGGTCACTATGCGCGAAATTAAGATTTGTTAGCTTTGTTATCACTATATTTCAATTACATGTCCGCATGACTATGAGGAGAAAAAGTGATAAGACTTATATAGGGGTTGTTAGGTCATAGGTCAAAGATCCTTGAGGGCTTGAGGTAACACGTTTTTTTTTATTCTAATTATCAAAAGAACAGTTTGAGCCATGAATTTAACTGAATATAGGGTGGAGCCATATTAGGAGATACCGTTGCATTCAACTTGTTTTACGACGGTTTTATCCCTTTGAATATTTTTAGAATTTTCCATTTATGAATTTGAAGAGCCAGTGTATATGTGAATTCATTAAGCTTATTGACTTTCATGTCGTTTCGTAGGTGGTTCTGTGGCTGGGGGAGGGGGGGGGGGCCTGGTCGATGATGCCTATCTCCCCTATTTATTTGAAATTCAGTGAAGATTCCGTGATACTTGATATGGTTCATTTCAGTTGAAAGACTTTGATAACATATCCTTAAATTTCACAGCACAAACGTATGTTTCATAGATAAGATGCGAATTTTTAAATATTTTTGTTTTCAGCTGAGGTATCATCTGCATACATGAAAGTAGGAGCCGTCTTGTTTTTCGTAACTATACTTGGGATCACCAGGCCTCAGTCCACATGAAAAAAATAACAAATTCCTTCTCATCATCATCATAAATGAAGAACCTGAGTCATTTTCCATAGGACACAGACAGAATAATTCCGGGAAAAGAATAATAGAACAATCAACGATTCCCTGAAAATATTGGTGAAAACATAATCGTGTTATCATTCTATTGCACAAGATTACGAAGAAAAATGTTTCGATTTAGGTCAAATATAACGTTAACTGAAATTTAAAAGTGTAAGGTATATGGTATAAGTTTGGTATTTACCTTCATTTAATAGCATAAATGTTTATACCTCTGTATATAAATGATTTTTATTATACTTGTACGTTGTTTTTTTTAATTTGTTGTACATTGACTGTGAAAGCCACTAAAGGAATTGCTTTGTTAAAACGAGTTCAAGTGAAACTACACGAAATAAAGGAGAAATTAAAAACACATGATGTTAATTTTTTTCAATGTCTACCCACATTATGAAAAAAAAAATGAACTAACTCAGGTTGTGTAATATTATGGTGTTCAAATACGTTTATGGAAAAAAAGAGTGTGTAAATTAAGTTCGAAAGTATATTTTTGTACAGCGGTGTGCCTATTAAACGTTTCACTTTCATACTCAATTGTCGTTTACTATTCTTTTCATTTGGTGTTTAAAAATTAATTTCCTTTTGTCTATCCCACATCTATATACATGTGATTATCTTTGGAGTACACTCTAAAAAAGGATTGGTCAGAATGACCAAAATATGGGTCAATTCCAACCAAAGTTATTGGTGAATATGTGTCCGACCGACATATTGGTTAGAATAACCAATCCAAGACGGGTTGTCCTTTTCAACCAATAATATTGGTCATAATTCTAACCAATTTCCAGGTGGTTATTCCAATCAATATAATTGTTGTCTTCATTTCTCAACTAATTTTTCTTGGTCATCTATAACCACTTATGTTTGGTCATGAATTTGGTTTTGCACCAATAACCAAATGCATTGGTTATGATAGCATGTTTTACACTTTGTAAAAAAAAAAAAAAAAAAAAAAAAAACCATCTGCATATCACAGGAATTTTTCTATCAATCTCATTGCCCAGAGAGCTCGCAAATCACACAGCAACCTCTAATAGTCCTAACCTATCCTAATCCTACACTAACCTATTCCTATGATCCTACATCCTATCCCTAATTACTGGAATGTGATATCTATCATGATAATAGGGACTATACTGGAGTAATTGTTAAACTGATGATGTTTGAAGGTTTGCATGGTGGTACGGGTATTCGTAGAAAGGGTTTACGGTTCACCATGTGGTAAGTCCTGAGGGACTATAGATAAAGTGGATAGAGATGGAGGTGAAATAGAGAGGCGAGAAAGTAGGAAAATTGGAGAGCAGAGTATCTTTCGAGAACTGGGTGAAGTCCTAAAAAGGACTGTAAACCAGAAGAGGTGAGAGGATTGAGTTGGTGAAGAGATGAGGAGGCTTGAGTCGGCGAGAGGTGAGAAGACTTGAAGAGAAGACTCGACGTTTCGGGCAGCTTGACTGTCCGTTCACCGGGGAAATAACGAACCTTATTCCATTTTCGGACTAACGAACCTTCGGAATAATGAACCTTCGGAATAACGCCACAAAATGTTCGGATTAACGAACCCTTTTTCATTTTCGGACTAAGGAACATCTAGGTATACGCAATTTGCGTGTTTCGGAATAACGAACCTTCGGAACATCACCCACCATAACAGAGAAGGAAGTGCCAAAATGATAAAGAAGATGGGGAAAGGGACTCGGGGACAAGAGGAACATTTCATTTCATTTCATTTCATGAAAGTAGAGAAATGGTACTGCCAGCCAAAGTGCGACATATTCAATCAAACCTATTACAATTATAACTACATAATTTTTCTAATTACTTTTATGCTTAAAACTTTGTGATGATTTTTCCACAGAATTGAGCCCCCCCCCCCCCCATAACACAGTCCACTATTATGGGCATTTAAGATCATGATTACGTAGGATGGGGTAGAACTTCCCCTCCCCGAAAAAACGTTCTAATAGATAAAGATTTTCGAACACAATAAAGGCGCTCCTCAATCTCTTCAGATTATTCGCGCAAGTCACTAGCTTTCGTATGTTTGGCGTATATAGGCTTCGGACTCGAAGCCTCCATATTAGAGTACCTACATAAAGAGAGTAGCGACATAGACGTCCTACTTCTTGGGAAACAAAATGGCGTTCAAATTCTTTCTATTTCGAACACCCGTTTGCTTATCGGAATTGAATAGAAATGTTGCGTAACAGGGAAACAAAATGGCGTTCAAATCTTGGGTTGTCGCTACTCTCTTTATGTAGGTACTCTACTCCATATAGCTCACGAGCGACCTCTGGTGAAGATGATGTTAATAGTGGTCATCATTAATATGGTTAAGGGTTAGTATCCATCTCCTAAGTTAGAGAGCTGCCGGTCGTGATTATTTGTAGTTATTCGCTAATATCAAGATACGCAAGCAATCAATCGGAAAAAAAAAGAAAAGAAAGAAAGAGAGGGGGAGATAAATGCAATTTTCATGGAGAAGCCGGTGATCAGTAACTTTTCGAATGTATGTGGGTGAGGGTGTCTTAAAGAAAAGTATTTCGGAGAAAATGGAAGCCGTTCGATGTAATGGTTGAAAACTTTACCCGATGGCTTTTTTTCTGAAAAAAAAAGACTTTATTTCATCACTGCACCAAATCTATAGCGGGAAGGAGGGGAGGAGGTCTCATAAACAAGAAAACTGCCCCGTTATAGGCATTTTCGTTCTTGAACGCCGTTGAGCGCAGCGCATCGAAGCCCAATGTGACAATGAAGAGTTTAACTTGATAGAGTGCATGGCGATGCTAGTTTTGATGACAATTTTTGTTCTGTTATTAATGTACCAAAATCAGCAAAACTTGTATGGCATTATACATAGATTGCGGGAGATGCAAATTACTGAATAATATCCTTTTGGGTATACTCTGGACGCCCTTCGCGGGAGATACGTCGACATAGTTCATAAATCCTATAGCAGTAGCGTTATAGAAAAGAAAGAAAGAAAGAAAAAAAAAAAGGTGAACGAGCTGACATTTCTGGAGTAAATTATGTAAACGTATCCTGTCATTGTAGGCTACACTCTCAAAACACTGGTAACAAAAAAATAAGATTGGTAAATATATGAACCGACCTACTGTTGGTTAAGAGAAATCTCCATTCGTTTTACATGCAATTTTCTTTTAACCAACAGTTGGTCGGTTCATGATTAACCAACCTTGTATTTTTTACCAGTGTTTTGAGAGTGACAAAAAATTATGAATACTGTTTGATTTGTTCTTCTTCTTATTCTTCTTGGGAGTACTCCTCAACGAGGAGGAAGAGGGAGTGCGCAATATTGCTCGGTTAGTCCTTGAAGCTTGAGTCTTGGTTACAGATAAAATTGGTGGCTTGTAGTTTGAAAGTGTCGTTGTCGGCTATACTCTGGATATTGGGTGGTAGTGAGTTCCAGTCCTTGATGAAACAGTTGGTGAGGGTTGAGTATTGGATGAAGGAAGTTCCTGAAGTAAGTCTGGTGGCTCGTGTAGCTGGGGGCAGGTAGTCCGACACCGGCAGGGCCAAGTGCCCCCCCCCCCCCCCCCAAGGCCTTGTGCAATGTACTCACCCTCGAAACTTTCCTTCGAATCGAAAACAGGTCCCAACCTAACCCCTGCATAAGTTTTGTAGCGCTGGTAGTTTGCCTGTAGTCATTGCATACCATTCTGGCAGCCCTTCTGTGGATTTTACCAATTTCGTGAATGTGTTCTTTTGTATATGTTCAAAATTTAGTTATTTCTTCTTTTTTTTTTAAATGAAAAATAAAACTTGAACTCTTGAGTGAGCAAAATGAGCGCAAGAATTTTCACATTTCTTTTGATAATGAAAAATGTACTAGTGTAAAGGCCTACTAATACTGGTACAACTGTCATCATCTCTTCTAAACTAGGCTACCGTATATCGTTTCAATTTGTTATCCGGGCGTGGAAGTTGGGAGGCTGTACCCTGCGGCGACGGCAGCCGCGGATCCAGTTTGGAAATAGAGGGGGCGCAAACGGCAAATTTGAAAATAGAGGGGGCTCAGACGACAATTTTCTTAGATATAGCTATACCTACATGTAAATGTGATTCTCACTAATTAGAGGAGATACGTGGGCGCCTCTTGCACCGGCCCACCTGGATCCGCCCTGCCAAGTGCACCGGTGAGTAAAACAAAATTAATGAGTCCTTACATTATTTGAACTTTTAATGCCAAAAAAGACTCACGGGCCTCAGTCCATTTCATATTTTGGGGGACACTCTTCAAAAGAGACACACACCAAAAATTCTGCTGACAAGCTAAAAATGAATGAATAAATAAAAATAAAATCCTCAGCTTAAATTTTCGGGCCATTAATTTAAAAAAAAAGGGGGGAAAGGCCCTCAGCTTAAAGGGGGGGGGCATACCATATAATTGTCTCCCCCACACTTTCTTCCCTCGGCCCCAGATTGACGCCCATCGAGAAAAATGGATTTGATTCTAGGTGACATTAGGTCCTCAACATGCAATCTATATATGTAAATGTGTCACAACATCATCTCCTACGACCAGTGGCGTAATGAGCCAAAATATTGGGGGGGGGGGGGGAGGGGCTCAATCTTTGCGAGGAGCGAAGCGACCAATCCTGAGGGAGTGTACCGACCGAGCCGGGGGTACCCCCCCCCCCCTCTCACGATACGGAGCTTTTTCATTTTTTTTTTCGAATTAAAATGTGCAGTCTGCAAAATCTGGAAAGGAAATTCCAACTTCAGTTCAATTCAATTTTTATTTTTTCTCATTTCCAACAAAAGAAGTAAATATCATGAAAAATAAACATTTGAAGTAGAATAAATGCAATATGAAACATCAGATTTGATGACATGTACTATAAAGCGTTTCATGAATCTACCGACGGGAAAAGGATTTTTTTTTTTCGTGAATTTGGAAACATGATTATGAAAACATGCAGCCCAAATAATCTTCGCAAGTTTCAAACAAAATGCCAACGTTACACAAAATACTTTATTACTTATGATAATAATACAGACAAAGACAATATGAAATAAAAGGGACGAGCATGGAGAGGGTGTGATGCGGTGGGGTACCAGGGTTTTACTCCCACAGTGGCGTAGCTAGGATTTAATTTTAGGGGGCGGTAGTGAGTACGCGAAGTGGGTGAATCACTTTGCGCGCTCCCTAAGGGGGAGGGCATAGGGGAGGGTGCAGGGGAGGGGGGGATTTCCCCCCTCCCGCGCGAAGCGCGGAAGCTCCCACGTTTCTTTGAATTGTTCCTTGTCTGCTCTCGCTCTTCTTACGTTCTCTTACCTTTTTCTTTTCTCGCTCCAGCTTCTTTCCTTCTATTTTTTCCTTTTTTCTTTCTTTTTTGTTAGCGTTTTGCCACGGATGGGGCGACCGCCCCCATTGCCCCCCCCCCCCCCTTGGATACGTGGGCGCACTCCCATGGTAAAGGAGCTTTTTGCAATTATTGATGGTTTGCAACTCTGTAAAAGAACGCTATTTGGGACTGCAAATTTAAAGCCTGTGTCTAGTTTTGGTAAATCTAAGAATATTCATTATCAAAGTTTGAATCCATTGTCAGATAAAGAGATAAAACCAAGTGTTATATCATAAAACACATTAGTATTGATATTATGCGTGTTTTCTGCCTTGCTATGCATGCTATTTGGGAAATTGTGAATGCGTTACTTAGCAGTAGAAAGGGAGTCTAGGGAAAAATAATGAAATTCGCGTGATATCCGTAATGTAAAATTGAAAATAAACCATGGTTGAAATTTATTCTTTTTTGGGGGGGGGGGGGGGTGCTGACGCCCCCCCCCCCCCCCGCACGCCAGTGCCTACGACCCCCGATACTCATGACGCCCCAAAGATGTATTGGTGTGTCTTGAATTGAAATGACATGGTTTCATTGCACAAACAGGTCACATTGGACTGAACTCATGAGAAAGTGAAGTAAACGTAGGTACACGTGGTCTTGTATTTGCACCACAGTAGATTTACTTTGAGAACTAACTTTTAGAAGTATCAAAACAACTTTCCAGACGGAATCGTCCACAGGGTCAATACAAGGGGGGAGGGATATAATAGACTTGTTAATAACATTAAAAAATTAATCTTTGCCTCGAAATTTGGGAATCATTGACAGTTTGAAATTAAGAATGAAATTTCATTTGTATTGTTAACATAATTTTTATGTGTATACTTTTGATTTTGCTTGAAAATGGGAAGTTTAAGTTATATAAAATCTCGATATATTAATGGAATGGTTGGAATGTCGAGATCACTTTCAACTTGCCGCGCGAAACGTCGTCGATGCGCCATATACACGTACACGTACACACTATATGCAGCAGCAGTACTATACTATCTGCGTGCATACTAGGAATTATGCACGGTATAAACGTGTAGGCTAAACATACTATTGCAATTATAGCATTGTAAATTGAACAGAATGTTGATCAGATCATTGTTTGATTTGGAATGAACATGTCGGAATCACAAGCATCGGTAAGTTAGGAAATGTCGGATTGTTTTAAAATGTATCATGTGTCGTGATCATTTTTGTTTCACTAGCTGCTCAGAACTGAAATTGTAAATGAGATGCGCGAATCTGCGAATGTGATGTTGATGATGGTTTGTGCAGTGCATTCAGCTATCCATGAAAGAGCTTGCATCTTGTATTGCATTGGCCTTTGTTGGTATTGCCATTTGTATGTGATGTTATTTTTGTCAGTAAAATTCTTATGTCTGTAGATGTCTAATTATTCACTGTCACGGTCATGTTGTCGTGATGACTGTCATTCAACTTCAAAGCGATTGGCCTTGTCCAGGTCCAGGCTGAGGCAGCCAAGCCAAGGTCCAGGGCCAGGACAGAACTTCAGAAGGCAGGACTCAATCAGGAGTCCAGGACCAAACAAAGGCAAGAGTGGCAGGGCCCAGGCTAGGATCTCATAAAAATAGATGAAAACACTGTCACGATTTTCCATGTTTTCCATTGTTGTTACTAGTCAGACGTCTACCGAATTTTGATTAGGTCTAGACTGATAAACTTTCAGAAAGTATGGCCTGGTTGCTGGTGCCCTGTGCAGTCAGACATAGATCTAGCCAAAGGCATAGGCTAAGCTTAGCCTAAGCTTAGCCTAGGCTTAGCCTATGCTATGTCTGACTTCACACTCTCACTGTGACCATCTGTATGTACATGTACGCGTACAGGTGTAACTGGGCCATTCTTGGTCACGTGTGTGACCCAAATCATGAAAAATAGCTGATTCAAAACTAATTTGTCAGTATTTATCTTGTAAGTTGTAAAGTTGTAGCAGAAGTCTCTCATTTTGGAATTTTAAATAACTGTATTGCCCCCAATAGAATGAAGGCAATTATTTTAAAAGTGCTTACATCATTTTTCTTTCAGAAATGAAATTAGGTCAGTCATGTGTGTGACTGGGCACGAAAATTTACTTGTATGTTATCTGATTTTCGAGCAGTGAGGCAAAGTTAGACGGTCACGTGTGTGACCAAAAGTTTCACTTTCCAGAGAATGGCCCAACTGCACAATTCTAACATCACAAAAAACACAATGAACACAAAATTTCCATATGACTTTTATGCCTTTGCCCTCCGAAGGTACATGTAGGTGCCGGTCCAATATGTTTTTGGGTCGTCGGTCCCGTTTTTTCGTTCTCATGATAAAACTACAAACTTTGCTTCAAACTTCAAACTTCAAACTCAGTCATGATGTATGCATATGGGAGTGACAAATGATTTGATTAGATGTTGAGGTCACAAGGTCAAAGGTCAAATGTCATAGCGGTCATTGTATATTTGAAAATGGCACTCACAATAACTTAACCATTTGATGGACCAACTTCAGACTTGGCTCATTATGCACATTTGAGCAGTAGACTAATCAAAGTACATGTAGATATTTGGTCACAAGGTCAAAGGTCATAGAGGTAATTGTATACATGAAAATGGCTCGTTCTCACAATAACTTAACCATTTGATGCATCAACTTCAAACTTCAAAAAGACGCAATGACAACAAAATCTCCATATCATTTTTATGCCTCCGCCCACCAAAGGTGGGTGCCGGAGGCATTACATGTATGTTTTGGGGTCATCTGCTGTCCGTTGGTCCCGTTTTCATTCTTGCAATGACTTCAAACTTTGCTTGAATTTTCTAAATTTTCTTGGAAGTTGCACATTTTCTCACCCTATAGTCAAAGTATGTTATGTAAAAAGCAATTCTTCTGAACATACATTGACTGTAGGGTGAAAAAATGTGTGACTTCCAAGAAAATTGAGAAAATGTGGAATTTTATGTACAAAGTGAATGGAGAGCTGCTCGCATATGATGCCATCAGTGTTGCCAATTTGCCGAGCCGACAGTAATTTACTAGAAAATGTAAATGAGTGTAATTTCCTTATTCTATGTCCGATTTTTGTTCATTTCTTTTTTAAAATGCTGTTCAAATTAATCTCCATTTACTGATACCGTGAAACTTCTTGGGTGGCCTTACCCTTAAAGGCTAAGAAAAAACCCAAACCACCTAACACTTTTTACTAAAACTCACATCTAACTTATGCTCTGTGAAATGCAAAAACTTCCAATGCAGCTTATTGGTCGTTTTGTGTTGGAGGACCATAAATGATCATATTTTTGTAGGTTTAGGGAGAAGTCAGAAACAAGTTGAGACTGAAATCAAGTAGGCTGTACATGTACATGTACATGTACTAATATGTACTTAACAAAAGTCGAATATTGGTGATAAATTATACCCTCTCGATACTTTTCTTTTTTTCTTTTCTTCTTCAGCCAACTCTCGAGAGTGCAGCTAGCTCACAAGCCCCATCTCCAGTCACAAGTGCACCCAATGCACCCAGATATGGAACCATCATTCCAAATAGGATATTTGTCGGTGGAATTGCATTTAATGTGAGTATAGTTGTGTCCAACAGATTGTGTGTAGCTCAAACAATACCAGTATTAAACTTTAGTGGTGTACATGATCATTTTATCTTTTAAAATCATGGCCCTGGGACAAAACTTTCCCTTGAATGATCTAGCCCTAAATTTAAACTTAAAGATAGTGTATAGTTTTGGGAAATCTATGAAAGGTCACTTTCACTATTTGAATTCATTGCCAGATGATACGAAGATTGTATCCTAAAGTGATATGATGTGAAGAATGTTTATAAAAACTCAATTAAGTGGGTGTATTTTACAATCAAAACGTCAAAACTTTGGTCAAGTTTTCGGGTCCCTGAAAACAGCTTCGACGCTGCATCACACAATGCCTACACACATGTAAAACCAACAGGAATTCAAATGTACAGCAAATACTAACAAAGCGCTGTGAATGTTGTGTGGAGAGCCATCGGCGTGCAGAGGTCGTACCCAAGGGCGGAGCATACATTGTAATTGTAAATACAGAGTGAATAGTTTTCAGGAAATTTTGAAAAGAAAGGCAGTCTTTCAGGGAAAAAAGAAGCACCAGTATGCTTGAGAAGAAGGCAGCAAAGGTTTTCACTTTCCTGGGGACCGTTTCATGAAAATTGTTAGCACTAACAAGTTGTCAGTCACTGACAGTTACCATAGTAACAGTCAGTGTTCAGTGCTTCTCAGCCAATCAAAACCAAGGATTTTGCTGAAATTGTCAGTGACCGATAACTTGTGAGTGCTGACAACTTTCATGAAATGGTCCCCTGATGTGATACTTGATCCCTTCAAACAACTTACAAATGTTAGTCAGACCAAGGACAGTGCTGGTAACTCCTTGGTCAGACTATTGACCTTAGATACCGTTGATGACAAAGTATAGGAAATTTTTGCAAGTTCAAATAGCATCCCTGCATTCAGACTAAAGTTCATCGCAAATAATGAATAGAATATCACACACTGTCTTTTTATGCAAGGCGGATAATATGTGACTGTATACATGTACTTTAATAATCAGTTTCATGCCAATTCTCTTTTTGCTACTTACAGGCAAATTCAGTCAACTTTTCTTTCTCAAATGCATGTACATGTAGGTAAAAATTCTAGAGGGGGGGGGGCAGTCAGATTCGTTTCTGTACACATGTGCACAGTAATTTTGCT
Source organism: Echinometra lucunter (assembly GCA_029962745.1). Lineage (NCBI taxonomy): Eukaryota > Metazoa > Echinodermata > Echinoidea > Camarodonta > Echinometridae > Echinometra > Echinometra lucunter. The sequence goes on from CM057167.1 coordinate 23,035,588, forward strand.
GGTCAAGGAGTGTCATGCATGTGACGCGTTTAGGGTGCCAAAAAGGGCCAAAATCAGGAAAATGGTTATTTTTTTTGTAGTTTGTTAGCAAGCATTTAGGGTATCCTTTTCCCCATCTTTATTCTGAACTTTGTGTAGCCTCGTATTTGTTTAGGGAATGTTCAAGGATGGTTAATTAAAGGGGTAAATTTCTGTGGAAGAGGCTCGAAAAAAACAATCTCTCATCTGATATCTTGAAAATAAGCTTGCATTTTACATGTAGCCTACCCTTTTGTGCTGTGGGTGGCAAATCTTGCTCAAGAATTTTGTGTTAAAGACTTTAATGTTCCATAAACAGAAACTGGACAATAACATACATGTAAGTGAACTTGCAGTGATATTAGATCAAGATTATTTGTCCTCCCCCCCCCCCCCCCCCAGATAAAAATCAGGAAAGCAAGGAATATTGACTTAAGATGTACATACATGTATATTTCTTGTGGAAAAATATTAGAAATGTGGTGACTGACAGCTCTAAATTAATTTCCTTTGAGGCATCCATGTACAAAGTACATGTATGGAATGTAATCCCCCTGGCCATTGCTTAGTCTGCAAGTACAGACCCTAATTGACATTTTATTAAAATGTACATGTAATGCATCTTCCAAGAAGCCTAGCCTATGTACCTACTGGCTGTGTTATATTTTGGTCAGGAGCTGCTTTAGTACATGATTCCCATTGAGCTCTTTGAGTCTGTTATACAGACATGTTTCAACCAACCTAGGTATGTGCCTGCAGGCTGAAGTACAAACTAGCCATTGCTTGGTGTAGGTGCCAATGTTTTGTTGTGATCAGGCATTGAATCTGTCTGTGTAAGGTAATATCAATCAAAACGAGATGAGCAAGCATGTAACCTTGAGGGTGACCCCCATGAAGCTTGTCCGACTGCATAGCCTCTATGTGCAGACCCTGTTACATGCTTGCGTACAACATGTGCATTTGCATGCTCTGCTCTTACACAGTTGCTTTCTGTAATATCTCCCATGTTTATTGTTGCATCCTGAAGTTTTCACACTGGACCACACTCTGTATTCATGGCTTTAATTACATTGATGTTTTGTTTTTGTTTGTTTGTTTGGTTTTTTTTGTTGGGGGGGGGGGGGGGGGGGGGGGGGGATTCAGAGCGAGATTTTAGGGATCTGTACAGGTATCTGCCCTGAACCCTGAGAAAAATATTGGGGTCCAGGATGGAAATTTGTGGGTCTGTTTGTACCATACATAATTTTGTTGGCTAAAATATGTGTATGATAAGATGAGATGGAAAAAAAATCCCCTCCTTTGATATTCAGTGTACCACTTTCTTAGTAGTATGTATAATGTAACCGCAAAACAGCTTCCTCTTCCCCCCCCCCCCCCAAAAAGTTACTACTCCCACAGAGAAAGATTGTAAAGTGGTCTGATAGCATAGACTACACCTACATGAGTGCTTCATAACATTTAGTTGTAGTTGAAGTTGGCATTTGTTCTATTGGTCCTTTACTGAACACCCACTGCACAGTTGCACATGTTGTGGTCTCAGTATTTGGGTCACTTTGATACACATTCCATTCCTACTGGAACATGTATGTGAAATATTCCCTATGTTCACACTATTATGCGAGGGGAGGAGACAGTCTCCAGAGATCTTATCTTTTTTACAACTGACCGTTCACACCTGCATGGACTGTCTCCGAGCGGTGGAGACAATCGTTGCAAAAAGTGTATGACGCAACCAGGCCACCTCATTTCGTGCATGCACACATTCTGTGAAAGCAGCTGTACATGTACACCACAATTACGCCCTAAGCCTAAGGCATGATTTTTGTCTCTGAACCCCTCAACTGTCGGGGGAGAGAGCTCTCCGCGACCGTTAAGACTATTCAGATTGAAGGAGAATTCTCCGAAGCGATGGGAATTCTCCTCCCCTCCGATAATAGTGTGAATGTAGGGATTGTGTGGAGGAGTGTGTTATCTATGGTAGATGTTGACATGGAGAATGATTGAAATGCATTGTAGAATAAAACACTTTGTTGTATGCCTTGCAAAAGGGCACAAATCTGATGCACTGCTGTTATTTACCCATTCAGGACAGGAATTATTAAAGGGGGTACCCAATGCTGAAACAATGTTAGCTCATTTGAAAGAGCATGATTTTGTTAGCAGAAAATCATCTGCCTAAAGTTTTTTTAAAAGTCGTGTTGCCAAGGAAACCCCCAAATGCGGTAAGATTTCAGGATATTTTTGACCCCTCAGCTGTGACCCAGTTTCAACTGGGTACCCACTTTGACGTCAAAATGACGTCAAAGTGGGTACCTTGTCGCGCACTTACAGCAAAATGCGCGCAAGGTATGATACATATTGTACAGTCTAGCGCGCAGCACAACTGCAATGCGCGAAGCTGGGTACCCACTTTTACGTCATACCTCATCCTCAATTTTTTTTTGGTCAGCTCTTGACTTTTTATAACAAAATTAGCCAAAATGCATTGATTTCGATTGAAAATCATCATATTTTTAATGTAATGCTTCTTAGAATTCTATTCTTGATCATATATCAAAATATTTTTTACCATTGTGTAATCACTTTAAGAGCCTAATTTAACCCATTCGTGACAGGAATTATTTAAAGCCTGATTTGATCAGCTTTTATTCTTCAAATTGGCAACACCAACATTTTTCTTATAAAACATCATGTATCTGAAATAAACATAAATTGATTGAATGTATGATGAGAAGTCATAAAGTTGCCAGTTTGCAGGGGAAAATAGTAAATTTAACATTTTCATCGCATTGCCAATTTAAGGATTTTAATGCTTATTTTCCTTTAAGAAAATTTCAGCATCAAATAACGAATATTGACGCAACCAAAATTGTCACAGTTTGTGTAGAATTTTTTGCTCTTTCTGCTCATGTTTTTGGTATGATTTTTAGGGCTTTGCATCAAAAGATATTAGGCCAAACCACAAAATGTGGACCTCTGTCATGAATGGGTCACTCAGCTGCTCTTCTTCAAATTGGCAAGTGGCAGCACCATCAATTTTCTTTTATCATTACATTTTTCATATAAAATGTCATATACATATATGTACATTGTATCTGAAGTGAGTATGAATGGATAGAAAGTATATTATAAGATTAAAAAGTTTGGCCAGTTTGATTGGAAAAACAGTGATTTTTAAACTTTCCCTTGCATTGCCAAGTTAAGAAGTTTAGTGCTGATTTACCATTATATAAATTTCAGCATTAAACTACAAATGCTGATGCAACCAAACTGGGCACATTATACGTAGAATTTTTAGCTTTTAGCATTTTAGAATGTGTATTTTGGTATCGGTATGTTTTTTGAAGGCTCCATAGCAAAAGTTATTGGGGCAAACCACAAAATGCAGACACTATCACTACTGGGTTAACCCATTCGTGACAGAGGGTCCACATTATGTGGTTTGGCTTAATAACTTTTGATGCAGAGCCCTAAAAATCATACCAAATACATGAGCAGAAAGAGCAAAAAATTCTACTTTTACTGTGCCCATTTTTGTTGCATCAATATTTGTTGTTTGATGCTGAATTTTTTTTAAAGGAAAATAAGCACTGAAATCCTTAAATTGGCAATGCGATGAAAATGTTAAATTTACTGTTTTCCTCTGCAAATTGGCAACTTTGTGACTTATACATTCAGTCAATTTATATTTATTTCAGATACATGATGTTTTATAAGAAAAATGTAGCAATAAAAGAAAAATGTTGGTGTTGCCAATTTGAAGAATAAAAGCTGATCAAATTAGGCTTTAAATAATTCCTGTCACGAATGGGTTAAAACATGAGTACATACATGTAACATGTATCCATCTTATCCTTGGACTACTGAATTTTCTGACTCCCATAGATTTATACAGGGACCCCTCCCCTTGTCTGGTCGGGGGGGGGGGGGGGGGGGGTTCAGTTTGGAATGTCTGTTCCTCTCTCCCTTTACAGTGCTACACTACAGGCAGAAACTCTAATTTGACATTCAATGAAATGTGTGGGCATTGCAATTTTGTTGATACAAGTTGGGTGTGAGGGATGTATCACAGCGGTTGTTTAAATTCAGACTTCATTGTTAACGCTGACAGTGTTGTATAGGTAACATTCCATGGGTATTAGTTTACATCCTGTTAACCAGAAACTTGTGTTTACAAAAAGTTTGTTGTGAATTATTCTGTGAGTAGTTATTAGATTCAAGTTTCATTAAAAATTCATGTCACAAATTTATTGAATGACAACCTGCATGTTTTTTTTGTTTTTGTTTTTCAAGTTACATTCCTTTGTACATTCACATGTTTAGATTGTCAACAGTAGTTTTTTTCTTTTTCAGCAAATATTCAGAATGTGAACTACAAATTCAAATGTTTTTTTGAAAGAAATATACATGTACATGTAATATTGAATGAACTTTGAGCATGAAACTTCATGAATCTGGAGCTATTTTTGCTAGTTGCAGAGTTCATGATTTTTGATACATCATTGTGATATCTAATTTTCTGATTCTAAAAAATGACAATATATGCTGAAAAGGAAGTCTTGGGTAACTCAGGGCTCCATTCCAACTGTTTTGTAGTGGGTCAGAATTGGAATATAGTCACAATATATGGGGGCTCTGAGATGTTCACTGACTCCCCTTGCTTCTACTTCGAAAGCGTTATCTTTTTGTATTGGGTTACACATCAGCGCAAAGATTGACAAACTTTCTCAACTTTTGCGCGAGTGAAAAATATTGTTGGCAGTTCATAGGGCTGCTCGTGTGTTCTGTATGGACTGTGTATAACACTTCGCCAGCGCAGTATACGGCCGAGGATTTCTGCTTCATCCTGAATATGGACCTCGTAATAAAACTCAGTCAGTATAATATTCATTTAGAAGGGCATTGCCGAGTAACATGTTGGCTTAGTAGCACCTTTAAATTAAAAATAATTGTACATGTATATTGTAGAATGCAGAAAGAGGCTGGCATTTTTTATCATATTCATGTAGTGTACTAATCCGTCTTGGTCTTCTGTTTTTCAGCAGACAAGCGACGCAGAGCTCAGGAATTTCTTCTCGGCCTTTGGTCATGTCAAAGAAGCAAAGATTATAGCAGATAGAGCAGGAGTATCAAAAGGGTGAGTATACCGTGGATATCTTAACATCTTTTTTATCAAAGTTGAATCTTTGATAATGAAAGGAAGATATGTTAAGAGGTACCTTATCAAATCAAGATATCATTTTGAATCAAAATGAATGTAAAATCTTAACGGTCATGAATAGCGAGAGCGGAATTGCATTTTAGGAGAAACCATGCGATATTGATTGTAAGCATTATTTTTTGTCATGCGTTAAAATGGGCATGAAATTCATTGAAAATCAGAGCACTGTGGATTATCAGCTGGATTTTCACTTTCTTACATGTAGTTTTGTAATGGGCGATTCCACGGTAATGGAATTACAAATTAGAGATTTTTAGCTCACCTTTTTTGGAGTTTCTGTGTTTATTTGTACTCTGCCTCCCTTCTCACTATTTGATACTCTGTGAATATGCCCATTCTTTCACCTGAACTCTTACATTTACATTCCAACAATATTCTACTTACATTTATGATATTGTGGAATATGTACCTTGGTAACAGAATTACCAAATAATGGTGTCACTTTCAAATAAGAAAAATGCCATGCAAATTCAAACATGCATTATACCAATACTGACTGAGATAGTGGAATTCCTTTTTTTTTTTTTTTTTTTTTTTTTTTTTTTTTTTAGCTTCTTTTGGTTAAAGGTTTGGCTGTTGAGGACTATCAAAGTGGTTGTTTTTACATTGTACTGTAAATCTGAACTAAGTTGATTGTGTTTCCCATACTGTGGAATTGCCTTAATACATGTTTTGTAGAATCTTGTGGTACATTGCAGATAACCATTGTTCTTGACCTTGAATAAGTTGAATATTCAGGGTAAATTTCTCAGATTCTGTGAGAATATATCATTGGCAGTTGTGGAATGAAAAAAAAAACAGAAGAGTATTTGCAGTTGGATGCAGTTGGATTTTGTTATGCCAAAGTTGTACCATCACAATCACTTTCTCACATCTTGTGCAGTGCAATTCTAACCAGTATACATATACATGTATCATACACAAATGTATGAGTCATGGTTATGTACATGTAGTACATGTCCTTCTTATAGAGATTGTGATATCATTTGTGTGTTATAAATGTCTACAAGCTAGAATGCAGCCTCTAGTAGTTTACATTTACAGTCCTATAAAACTCTTGTTTGTCATTGCACACAACAGTATTTGAAGTGCAAGACTATGTAGACCGCACAGTCTACTACACCCATACATGTAGCTCCTGACACAGCAGTGACAACTCACTAGACCGAAGGCCCGCGAGGCCGAAAATAGCACATTGTAATCTATAATATCACACCGCTCTAACCAATTCCTGTGCCAGAAGGAAGTTTAAGAAGTATTAAAGAGCAGCGGGACCTTCGGAAACGAGGACTAAACATCCTAAAGGAGACATAATTATTTTATATACCGATAGAGCATTATTTGTGATGAAGGAAAAAACAATACGAGAAAAGTCGGCCTCGCGGGCCTTCGGTCTCGCAGGCCTTCGGTCAAGTGGGCGGACCCTGATACAGCTATGGTCTGGCAAAGTTAGGGGTGCCTTAGGGCTTTGTATGATAATTGTTATTTAAGTGTCAAAGTAGAGTCTGCGCCTGTAGACCATCTCAGCTTGTCTGTAATGCCAGCAGAGGTCATTGACCTCTATATGTATCTTGTCTTGACTAACCAGTGCTCAGTGAGGCACTAGCACCAACAGACAGATGTACCCTGCAAAAACATTCCAAGGCAGTAGGCCATTCTCTTCTTGTGTTTTTGACAAAGATTGCTTTGTGATGACCTCATTTTGCTTGTCAGAGGTTTTTCCTATCCTACATTGTCTTTAGAGAGTAAGATGAGCATCAAGTCTTTGTTAAATGATAATGCACCACCTCTGGCTCTCAGTGGACAATATGTAGACAGTCAAGCCTTCATCAACCTGACTATGAAAATAAGCCTGAAAATATATGGAACAATAAGCATGTGATCTAGGATGCTAAGAATAGTAAATATCATTCTCAAAACCAATGACAAAAGAAGAAAAACCTGTGACAGTGGTATAGCAACATTCTATTGACTGGCTGAAATTGAGACCTTGTGGCTATTCCTGTGCCGAGTATTGACCCGGAAGACAATATGAAGATAGCAAATGCAGTCAATGATTTGTTTATGTCGGTCTCATCAGATCTCAGGGAGATTGTCTTGTGCCCTGAATGTCAGATTCTCATTTTTGTCTCCAATCAGTTTCAATTTAGTTTCATAGGTGACCAACCCTTCACTAAAGTTTTCTCACATTTCTCACAATTTCATACTCAATGGAAACTAAATTGAGATGGGTTTGAGACAGTTTTATGACAACTGCCATGACTCTATTACTATTTTGGAGAAAAAAAATGCCTTGCAAAATATTTTGAACATGTTCGAAATTCTCGTGACATGATAGCGAGGCCTGGCAACTCACGCAAGGAAATTGAGTCCATCGGGGAACATTTTGACATTTTGGAAGCTCTCTCTCTCTCCAGTGGGTTTGCAATTCATTGCAAACAGTTGCAGTCAGGGTAAAAAATACCCGAGGTGACGGGCGATTTTACCCTCGGCGAAGCTCAAATAGCCCCCTAAAATCCTCAAAACCCAATTTTTGGGGGCGACCATTTTCTTCAGAGTTGCCCTCGTCTCAGCTCCGAAAATAAGCAATAAATTTGCTAATCGTGATTTCGGAGCAGCAGAATTAATGTATAAGGAGAAAATTGGGATATCAGCAATTCAGCTCCCTTGGGTCTAGAAATAGTTACCTGTAAAGTTGTCGTTTGGAGCTATGTGTTTTTCAGAGAATAGCTCTCGTAGGGAAACAAAGTATTACCCTAGTCGCAATGGGGCTTTACCCTATGCCTAATCTAAACTCTGATTATTAACTACTACCCAATGGGCTATCTCCATTTCTTTGATGGCATATGGGCAAGAGTAAATGTTACATGTAGGTAGCTTATCAACCTCGGTTTTTATCGGCTTCTTCGCATCTGGGTATTCACAGTGGCTTTCCCGCTCCACCATTCATTTGTCTACGTAGAAACACAAGGATTAGAAGGGAAAAGAGGGGGAATCTTGCTCTAGGCCGCGATGAAATTGGGCTCTGACTTAAAATAAGAAACCTCATAGAAGCCCCAACGTGATGACCCCCTTTAAAGCCAGCTGTGCTTGTCTGTCACATCCCCTCCCAGTCCTGAATGCGATGCTGTGATTACTTGAACATACTACCTTGTTAGTTCACTTATACCATGCTTATATACCAGCCAGTGCAATCGTCTATCATCTACCATTGCATGTTGATGACATTAGGAATAGACTGTTATAGACATCATTGCCTATACATGTACATATACATGTACTTGTACTTGACCCATTTTCACTGCACTTTCCATGTGTTGTTTACAGTTTCTGTGGTCAGGACATGGCGCTTTTACTAAACACTCGGGTCGCATCGCGCTGGAAAACACTTGGGTCGCGGCTCGCTGTATGGGATGCCAAGTGTTAACTAGCTAGGTTATTCTGCCCAAAACTACAGTCAGTGTACAGTAAAACCAAAGCCCTCATAGCTACGCCCACAAGCATATTCTGGTAAACTGATCCTCCCGCCCTCTGCCTATGCACATAGTGTTTGTAACGAAACAAAGTCAATGCCCAGGCGAAGTGAATATAGCAGGCTTAATGAGAGATCATAATTATAAATCCTGTCTGTTTATTCATATTGGTGGAAGGTTTTTGTTGCAAAATCATCTGTTGCATTTCATTTTGTAACGAAATGGTTCACTGTTCGTGAATCCTATAAAGAAATAAAGTGTAGAGGAACTTTTGACTCTAAACTGTGCAGTTTTGGACCAAATAACTTAGTTAACACTTGGCGCCCCATACCCAGCGAGCCGCAACTCGAGTGTTTTCTAGCGTGACACGACCCGAGTGTTTAGTAAAAGCCAGACATGGGCAATTCCACGTTGGAAGCACAATAAGCTAACTTTAGATTCATAGTAAAAACAATTACTTTGTAATCTTGAAAAGCCAAATCCTTGAATTAAAAGAAGCTTAAACAAAAAGGAGTTCCACCATCTTAGTCAGTATTGGTATAATGCATGTTTGATTTTACAAGACATTTTTGTTATTTGAAAATGACACCATTTTCTGGTAATTCCGTTACCAAGGTATGTATACCACAATATCATGAATGTAAGTAGAAAATTGTTGGAATGAAAGGGTTCAACCTCAGGTGAAAGAATGGGCATAGTTTCAGAGTATTAAATGGTAAGAAGGAAGGTAGGGTACAAAACAGGCACATAAACTCTAAAAATGTGATTGACGGAATTACCCATTGTAATTCCGTTACTGTGAAAATGCCCACATATGATGTTAGTACATGTATGATGAACATCACATCATTTTTCCCTCTCTCTTTTTCGTGTCCAGGTATGGTTTCATCACATTCGAAACACCAGAGGAAGCACATAGAATTCTAAAAGATCAGGTAAAACTTTTTAAAAGTTTGAAGATTTAAGTGACTTTTGATAGTCCCTGGTCCCGTTGCTGTTTAATTTATTCATTGCACTTTGAATTTCAAATTTCAAATGAATTTCACACAGAATCTGAAAATCAAAGAATGAAGCATTGTTTGGTGATGTGACCCCTTTAAATTTATTGAAAGCGAATTTAACTTTCCTGCCTTTGTTATTATCCTCATCATGATCATGATCACCATCATCATCATAATTACCATCATCTTCATCATCATCATCATCATCATCATCATCATCATCTCTCTCTCTCTCTCTCTCTCTCTCTTTCCTCCACTTTTTTCCTCTTCTCTCTTTCTTGTGACCATCTACTTGTCCTGTGAAATATCAAAATATATATTTTGTAGATATTATATAAATAGTGCATGGTCTATCATGCACTATAGTGGATTATTTGCGCAACAAATACTCAATTATCTCGAGTGCACTTTTGTTTCAGCGAGGCCAAAGGTGAAATAGACACGCACAAGGAATAGTTTGGTATTTGGAGCTCTTATGGTCCAGTAATGGTGCACCAGTAGAACACACACTATTTGTTACTTTAAATAGACCCTTAGTAAACGTTAGATCTCATCCCCATTCATTTAACATGGGAGTTCTCCGGCCTATGCAAAAACCATAGTTACAATGTATAGTGCAATATTAATTTGCATGTGTCTCATGGCGCATATTTTGCATACACTATTTACTATAAGAGATTATTTAAAGTAATTCTGTTCCTTATTTTTTTTTCATTCCTTTTTATCCTTTTGTTTAATCAGGCAAACAGTTTAGTATTTAAAGAAAAGAAACTGAACATTGGGCAAGCCATAAGAAAGCAGGTAAGAGCATGTGCTGAGAGTTCTTTGATTGTGCATCGAATTTTTGCATGATTTTCAATTTTTATGCTTATGTCGTAGTATTGCAATTTTTTGGGTGTGTTTTTCATAGCTCTTTACCATCATTAGCTGTTCAAGTGATGATTGTTACAGTACATCATCCCACCCCTTAATTCCAATTTGTACCCCGATCCAGTAATTCCATGCAATGCTCATGGAATGACAGATTTTATCATGTCAGTCAGGTAATGGATTGCCCAGTCCCACTGCTATACTGAACAGAGGCCACAGATAAGGAAATCATTGTAATGCTTCCAAAATTGAAATTAATTTTATCAACACTGTTTAATTTATATGCAACTTGATCTCAAAGTAAAAAAAAAAGAAGGGTTTCAACTTTTTTTTCCTGCATTCTAGTTTTTAAATATTGGCAAATGTATTGAGCAAAGCCGTCAAGCCCCAGTTTAAAAAAAAACAGACAAAATGACTCGGGCCTTATTGCTATGGTGCATTAAATCAGAAAATAAATGAATAAATGAAAATTTTTAACTTGCATGAATTTTTAATCTTGAAGTATTAAATCGATTTTTGCATTCATGTTGGGCATTGCAGGTGTGTTTTATATTTCAAAGTTTGTTCATTATCATGAGCTTTGTTCATATTAGATATGTGTGCATAGATGCCAGTTGCAGAATATTGCATTATTTCAGCTTTTGAGTACGTAGATTTTTGGCAAAATGAGAAATTCAAACGATTTTCAGTGGTTTTCAAGCACTTAATTTCATTATTAAACCCCAGGACCTGGGCACAGCTCATAAGTTGGTAGGCAGTTTCCCCTTCCCATTATGTATTTTTATGCAAAAATTGAAAAATGCTTGGGAGATGTTGGCATGATTTTTTTACCATGCTGGGTCGAAGTGCTCTTGTTTAAGGCGGAACTCGTACTCATAATATGAAAATCAATCAAATAATACCCTACATTTTAAAAAAGTCAAGATACCATGAAAAACATAAAGAAAGAACACCATCAATCTGATAAATAACCCACTGGCATCTTTGTATTCAAACTCGTGCTGTAGTTTTATGCTTCCATCATGTAACTATTTGCAGATATTTGTTGAGCAGTTTTAATATCTTCAGGTTACTTTGTTTGTTGACAAGGTTTTCCGTGTTTTCATTCATTTTTCAGCCTCTCAAATACCCCAAAGATGTTGGTGAGTTATAGCATTTTTTATTGTGCACCATTTTAAGAGCAAAATTTTATTCCTGTTCTGCATGTTCCCCTTGTGTGCTTTGCGAAATGTTACGCCACTAGACATTTCATTTTTAGCTCATTATGATGACCATGAAATATCTGTCATTCATATGTATTTTTGAATTTAATAAATCTTAATATTCAATTTCAATGTGTATCATAGTTTGAAATTGAATGCTGTATAAGCCAATATTTTAGCGTACAGATATTTTAGCGATTTGAGACAAGTTTGACTTATTAGCAAGTTATTATTTTCACATTTGAATGATGTTTCTGTACTTAACCCTATATAGCCCGGGCTATTTTGAAATTACATAGCCGGGGGGGGGCTTATTTGGCCCCCCCCTCAGATCTCGGTTGTTGATCGCGCGATTGTGACGAAAATCAGCATGCATGTCACCCACAACGCAGTCTCCAAAATTGTATAGTTAATTATTACAAAATTATTCAAATTTATTTTTAATTAATTAATTATGCTAATTTATGTAATTTATGCATAAAATAAGAATTCAGCTGTAAATATGTAAATACAACTCCAAAACTGCTAAATTTTGGTCTAGACACTCTTTTAAATATTCTTATCAAATGTACATCCAAAAAATGGCAGTATAAAGATTTTTTTCTTATGTATTTTATTGTTTTTTAAATTTCTTGTGTATTTCTTTGTTTTTCGACTTTTTGTTTTTTATTGTTATTTCGATGGAAATCCTCTGGGAAACTATTCTGATAATAAACAACATGAAATCAATTTTGTTTAATCAGTAAAGTAAAATTAATGATACATTTATGAATTTTGGCTGGAAACAGAATTTGCATTGGATTAATACATGAAATCATGTTTTTGAGCAATTTTGGGTCTGACATGCACTTACAAAATGTTGCGTAACTTCGGAACCACATACCCGGGCATCGCGAATTTGGTCTCAAAAGTTGCGCGAGACTTGAAAGAAAAAAGTCTTGAAACGTCGCAGCGTGAGCTTTTCACATTACAGATATATCGCGATTTGTACATGAAATCATGTTTTTGAGCAATTTTGGGTCTGACATGCAATTATAAAATGTTGCGTAACTTCGGAACCACATACATGTACCCGGGCATCGCGAATTTGGTCTCAAAAGTTGTGCGAGACTTGAAAGAAAAAAGTCTTGAAACGTCGCTTTTCATGTTACGGATATCTCAAGAAAAATGTCGAGCCCCCACGGGCTAGATAGGGTTAACACGCTGAAATAATGCTTCATTCCTGTATTACAGACCCAGCTCTTATTCCAAGCGGGATGGTTTTCCATTCACCGAGTGGCGGTTACAGTTACACATACCACAATGGAGTGGCGTACTTCAATCCATCAGACGTACAAACAGCTACACATGCTCATCCAGTACAGACTTCGATAGCTGCACATCACCATCCTCAACCTGCACAGGTAAGGAAGAAAAATAACAGGAAGAATAGTGATGGTTTTGTTTTTCCAAAGTTGCCTGAATGTTTGTCCTGCTTTTTCTGAAGGTATTGCTGATTAATATGCAGGGCTACCTTCTGCTAATAAATCAAAAGCTATGGGTTTTTCCAAAGAATACTGATTGAAAGTGAGGGGACTTAGCATCATATGGTATAGGGTTCAAAGTCCTGTCGCGGAACTGCTGGTCAGTGCCAAGATGTGAATCTATAACTGTCACCGGTGAAGTTACCCATTCGTGACAGGAATTATTTAAAGCCTAATTTGATCAGCTTTTATTCTTCAAATTGGCAACACCAACATTTTTATTTTATTGCTACATTTTTCTTATCCGTCATGTATCTGAAATGAATATAAATTGACAGAAATTATGATGAGAAGTCAAAAAGTTGCCAATTTGCAGGGGAAAACGGTGATTTTAAACTTTCTATCACATTGCCAATTTAAGGATTTGAATGCTTATTTTCCTTTTAAAAAATTTCAGCATCAAACAACGAATATTAACGCAACTAAAATGGGTACAGTTTGTGTAGAATTTTTTGCTCTTTCTGCTCATGTATTTGGTATGATTTTTAGGGCTTTGCATCAAAAGATATTAGGCCAAACCACAAAATGTGGACCTCTGTCATTAATGGGTTAAAGGAAAATGCAACCCAGACATCCGTGTCCTTCCAATGAATGAGGAAGAACAAGAAGAGTAAACAGTGAAAGTTTGAGGAAAATTGGACAATCTATTCAAGAGTTATGAACTTTGAAAGTTTAAGTAAATCTTATTATGGCAATCCTTGAATTGGCAACTTTGCCAGCATCTGTGATGTCATCATGGACAACTCTCCATTCATTTTGTACACAGAATTTAACATTTTCTTTATTTTCAAGAAAAAAATAAAAATTCTTTTGATTTATTGTTTGAGTATGACATGGCTATATCAATTCTGCAAGCATTTTGGGAAGAATTGTGTTGATTCCTGACTTAAAATTGTGTACAAATCAATTTTTGTGAAAACTTATGTACAAAATGAATTGAGAGTTGTCCACAATGACATCACAAATGCTGGCAAAATTGCCAACTGAAGGCTCCCCATAATAGGGATTTACTGAAACTTTCAAAATTCAAAACTCTTGAACAGATTGTCTGATTTTGCTCAAACTTTCACTGTTTACTCTTCTTGGTCATCTTTATTCATGAAGAGCACACTGATGTCTGGGTTGCATTCTCATTTAATGAGTTCCTGTTAGGAAGAACATCAATATGTGACAAACATGCACACATTATGAGATGACTTGATTAGCTGGAAGGCCTATCATGGTCTAATGGATTAGTTAACAGACTGTGGACCTCATGATAGAAGGTTATAGCCAGGCCCCTAAAGCTCCGCCACTTTGTCCAGATCCATTAGAAGGCCGACCTAAGCATCCATCAATATCCATGAGAAAAAATGAATAATTCATTTTGTAAGATGATTCCAAGGAGTAGCGTCCGTTTGTGCATGTTTTAAAACATCACGCCCATCAGCTAAAAAAATGTGCAATAAGATTGATACGCGCAGTAGATATGAATAATGCAACCGTAACGGGTGCTTAGGTCGGCCTTCAAATGATCCGAAAGAGGCGGGGCCTAATACCATTCGCGTAATGATATCCGCGTGTGCCAGGGAAAAAATTAATTTTTTTTTTTCCGGGACTACTTTTTGAGCCCACCACCCAAATTTTCTACATTGTATTATAGTTTACATTGGACCCTATGAGAATTTCAGGGGCTCTTTTTTAGTTTTCCAGGGCTCTTTTTGGTGTTTCGGGGGCGAATTCGCCCCGAGCCCCCGTGTATTTTTTTCCCTGGCGCGTGCTGCTTTTCGTCTAGTAAATTTATTATATGTCTCTTGTTATAGCATAGTCTAGCCATGGACTTTCTTTAATACAAGTGGTATTAATTGTAACTGCACTCTGTTGCTGCACTTGTTGTTGAGGTGGTTGTTGTTGTTGCTATTGTTCTCTTCTTTTGGTCTCTCTCTCTTACAGCCCCAGTATGCGCCATACACTGTACCATTCATGCTGCCTCCTCCGAATCCCCATCAGCATTTCATGACAAATCAACAGTATGCCATCCAGCAGCCCCAACCAGTCAGACAGGTAGATTTAGCCGATTGTTGTAATTTTGATAATTCCAAGAATCCATGTTATTGAATTGATGTAAGAGTTTATGAAAATGGTGATATGGATCCTAATCAAATGATTGGCTGAGATCTATCACGTGACTAGTCTTTAATTTTAACTAACAGCGAAAGTTGCTAATGTCTGGTACTTATAACTGGTACTACTGACTGCTGAAAGATTACTTTGCTTCTTTCTGCTTCCCATATTGTGTAAAGTTGTGGCAAATGCCACCATTTCATAAAACAAATAACGCACATGACTTGGTCGGGTGTTAGTAAAAAGTATCCACCCTCCGTAACTTTCGAACAGTCGAAAACACCCTCAACTTTGCCTTGTGTGTTTCAGACTGTTCCAAAGTTACTGTGGAGTGGGTAATTCTACTAATGCCCTCTGACATGTATTATTTGTATACTATTATGTCAACCAAGGTAGAATATTTAGGTTTTGTAAGATCTTTCTAGACTTTCCCCTGGTAGAAGGGGATTGATTCCAGTGGAATATTAGTGATTGCTACTTTTTATGCCTCCCCCCACCGTAGGCATTATGTTTTCGGGTTGTCCGTCCGTCCGGTTTTCGTTCTCGCGATAACTCAAGAACTGCTTGACGGATCAACTTCAAGCAGTTAAAGTAGGATTTGCACACTGAGATTGAGTTTTCCTTTTTTGGAGGTGTGTGGCAGATGTTGATGGCTGTGTTGATGGCTGGGTTGATGGCTGTTTTGATGTTGATGTTGACCCCTCGGCAAGAGGTGAAGTCATTCCTTGCAGTAGTTGGTATGCTGCACTGTTGTCTTCTATGCTCTATAAGGGTAGAATTACAAAATAAACATAATAAGAAAATGTACATTGGAAACACTAGCAAACTCTAATGGCAAGGAGTCTGTGGTACTAGGGTAAATATGAATAGGCTAGTAAGGTTATTGTTCAAAGAGCACACATTTATTATTTTTATTACACACATCACTATCATACACTCTTTTTATGTACCATAATAAATATAGCAACAACAATTTTATCCCCGGTGGATAGAAATAATTATCCATTGTGATCCTGATCATCACCATTTGGATTCTTTAGACTTGGTGCGTTCTAATGTGTGGGCATGTTGATTTATTTTCATTTATACAATGTCTTTTTTTTACCTTGACCTCTGATCTTGTGACCTCCAAATCTAATAGGACCATTGCCCTTTCAATATGCATACATGAGCCAAGTATGAAGTTGAACCGTTGTTCATTTATCCCAAGAACAAGCAAGTTTTATGTATACAATGACCTCTAATAACTTTGTCCTTTGATCTTGAGACCTCAAAATTTAATCAGACCAATGTCCGTCCCGTATGCACATATAAGCCAAGTTCGAAGTTGATCCGTTGCATGGTTCTTGCAAGAACAAGCCATATTCATGCATACAATGACTGATATGACATTTGATGCCATTATGGCATAATCTATTTGCACTTTTTTCACTCTCATATGCACAGGAGCCAGGTTTCAAATTGATTGATCAAATGATGCTTACTTCATGGCGACAATGAAAATGGACAGACGGATGACCCCAAAACATAATGTGTCGGGCATCCACCATCAGAGTGCCTTGCTTAAAAAAACCCCCATCACACTGAACAAGACTATGCTATCTAACTTACTTGAGATGAACTAAAGCCTGCTTCCTCCTCAGGTCCCAGTACACCTTCCTCTGCCTCCTTTGCGATGGCATCCAAGATCATTTCCTGGATAGGGTCCACCTTCAGTTCGCCACCTCCTGTATAATAGTAAAGCACAGAAAACTTAGAAGTAAGGCACATTAAAAAAAAAACCCATCAAACTGAACAAGGCTATGCTATCTAATTAAAGATGAACTAAGGCCTGCTTCCTCCTCAGGTCCCATGCAGTACACCTTCCTTTGCCTCCTTTGCGATGGCATCCAAGATCATTTCCTGGATAGGGTCCACCTTCAGTTCGCCACCTCCTGTATAACAGTAAAGCACGGTAAACTTAGAAGTAAGGCACATCTCTGAAATATACATGTATAGTACTTGACTACATACAATCAACCATTTTTGAGCATGATAGGTCTACTATCAAGTAGAATTCAGTTAAAGGAAAGAAAAAGAGGATTCATTTAGGATACATACTACAAATTGTGTACCCCTCTCATGAATTACCAGTTTGCTCTCTTGCCGCCTTGTAGCGTAGGGCTAGCATTTTCAAGCTGCTCCACTTTCTTTGGATTTTCCCAGCCGATCTGCTGAAACCATGCATCGTGAGGTATTCCGCCCCCCCCCCTCTCCCAAGTCTTCTCTCTTTGTTCTTGTACCTGAAAATAAGTGTAGCACTTTCAGTTAAGTATTGTGTGGTTTATTCAATTGTAATAAGTTATTTACAAATAATGCACATTTGTAAGTTCAATTTCCAACAATAATACACCAAACTGCAAGAAGAGCCAAAGGCATTATTGTTTACACAGTGCGTGCTGACATAATACTTAACCACAGAAGTAATGAAAAAAATTATATCCCAGTTGTACCATTGTACTGAAATTCTAATTACAATTTTTGGGGAAGCCTTTACTTAAACATGTTACCTTCCTTTCCTTTGAAAAAATGTTGATCACAAGAAGTATAAAAAGTAACAGAAATATATAGCACATTCATGTTAATTCATTTACGTCTTTACAATGTCTTTTTTGACCTTGACCTGTGACCATTTGACTTGCAAATCTAATGAGACCACTGTCTTTCCATATGCATACATGAACCAAGTATAAAGTTGAACCGTCAGAGTTGTTTATTCATCGCAAGAACAAGCAAGTTTCATGTATACAATGATCTCTATGACCATGGACCTTGAGACTAAAAAATCTAATCAGATCATTGCCCCTCCCATATGCATACATGAGCTAAAGTTTGAAGTGATCCGTCAAACAATTTTTAAGTTATCACGAGAATGAAAACAGGACGGACGGACAGACGGACGACCAAAAACATAATGCCTCCGGCACCACCTAGGGTGGGTGGAGGCATAAGAATATTCTCTTTTGACATTACTTAAGTATGTTGTAATGATAGCTGTAAGGAGAAGGTACAATGGGTGTTAGTGTTGGAGAACCTTGTTAACAGGAACTGAACGTCACATTTTTAGATTAACAGATTGTGAAGGAATCTACATTTCTATTCCTATAAGTTTTCTTTCTAAGGTTAATGTAATTTAAAATCATGGCTGTGTGCAGGGGGTGGGGATGCAGTTGCAACCAAGAAATTTCCAAAAATAACATTATTTACAAACTTAAACAAAAGTGTGTAAAAAAATCATTCAATTTCAATTCAAAAAATGCAAAAATCCCTCATGACCATGTCAGTCGCTTTGTTGCTCCCTTGATTTTGAGTTTCCTCTAAAATCTTCATGCATCTTCCCCCCCCCCCCCCGAAAAAAATACTCTGTACGGCTCTGTTTAAACTTAGTAGGTATTGATGTTATTTGAAATGAATACTCCTAAAATTGAAATTTTGGTTAGCACTAATAAAATTTCAATTAGAATAATTTTCTTTTTATCCACAAATCAGAAACATAAACCACTTCCCCCAATTATTGGAAATGCTTATTTTTATTGTCAAGCATGTTATTAGGAATTGGTTTAAAAAAAAAAAAATACATTAATGAAAAAAACAGTGATAAGGTTAGAACTTACCATACTCTGGAGTGAGTGAATTAGATAGATTATGATGATGTAGATTTTAAACCTGCAAAACATATCAAAGAACTTGAAATCAGTGTTGTTGTTTCCAGTAAACTATTTTGAGGAGACAACACCACAAGCTTCCCCTGACCAGCATTTTCCATAGAGTAGTGCCTAGCTCTCAGAAAATATTACATTTATTTCAACAGAAAACACAGAGGATGCATAGATCTAGTTTTAACTGTGCAGCCTATTACGGTGCTTTTTAATAAAAATCAGAAGGACCCCTCTCTAATGTTAGTCATTACATCCGTGATCTAACAGTTCATCTGTTGAAATCTATATTAGATATTAACATAGTCATCAGCCGGGTCTTACTTTGCCTAACTTCTTTTAAGTTTTAGTTTAGAACTTTAATAATAAATAAATAATAATGTACAGTTTTTATATAGTGTATAACACATTATATCTGAATGTCCCTATACGCTTTAAGAGAGCGAAAGAGAAAAGTCATGATTGAAAGATAGGCTACTGAGATTACTTTGTTAGACTAAGATATGTTTTGAACGATAGTGTGTTTTAAGTGCAGATTTAAACTTCTCTATTGTGTCAATATTTCTGAGAGAGTGTGGGAGGTTATTCCATAAAACTGATGCAGCATGACCAAATAAACGTTCACCATATGTTTTTGTTCGAAAAGAATGTAGAATAAACAAATTCTGTTTCCATGATCGAAGCTGTCTAGCTGGTTTGTATACAGCGAGTAAATCATTCAAATATGAAGGAGCTAGTCCATGAAAACATTTAAAAGCTAGTAACAAAATCTTGAACTGGATTTGAAACTGGAATGGTAACCAATGTAGATTACATAAGACAGGAGATATTGAATCATGTTTTCCGATGCGAGTGACTATTCAAGCTGCTGAGTTTTGGACGATCTGTAGAGAAGCTGGGGAACATTTTTGAAAGTGAGGGGGCTGCATGTACAACCCCCAGAAATCACTTCCCGGTGATTGAATAGAGGCCTAGGTGTCTACTCAAAAAAAGTGGAGGGGCTGCAGCCCCCCCCCCCCCCCCCCCCCCCCAAGACCAAGTTTGTAGTAGACTATAGTGCAGAATCAAAGCAAGATCCATTCCGACTGCTTTCTCCCTCGTGTAAGCATTATTCGGGTTAGTCAGATGCCGGAACTCCCGGCTAGTGACAACTACCGTTGGGGTTGTACGGCTAAGCAGCAGGAGAGTATCTGAGCAATTATCGCATAATTTGACGGTGATATTATCAAGTACTATTATATTAATCATAATTCTAGGATGCGCGTAATAATACTCACGTCTTTTGCGAAAATTTGGAGGTCCTTACAGGCCGTCAAACTCTCACAGCGATGCACTTCCAGAAGGCTGAGAACAGTTGTTTCGCTTTCACTTTTCTCACATGCACAAACAATTTTCGCGGGCTCAAAATCACAACTTTTGCCACCGATTACGTCATTACGCTCGTACATGACTATTCAGTCATGTCATGATTATTAAATCGTGTCATAACTTAAAACGTGACATAAATATGTTTATGCAACGGAATTTATGTCAATGACATAACTTATGCAAAATTTTATGTCATGATTGAAATTTATGTCATCATGACATAAATCTTTATGCAACAGGGCCCTGATCTGGCAATGGCAGAGGCATAAATTTCGACCGCGCGCGGTCGAGGATTCATCTAGTTTTTTTCATCAGAGCTCTTTTCCAGTTTTCCATAGGTTTTTTTTTTTTTTTTTTTAACTTATTAGAGCTGAATTGTTCACTGTTTGTATATCCCCATGTTATAGGTCATTCAGAATAACAGCTTGCAGTTACATGCACAGTATTCAAATTATCTATCATATTTGCTAGTTGTAGAATAATGTTGCAGTCCATTTGAATAAGTTTCCCAAGTCCTCCCCCCCCCCCCCTTCCTTCAGATTTCAAAAGCTTGTGGAGATGATTTGAATCTTTTCTAATCTTTGTTCAGACTGCACCTCAGTACCAGACGCAGTGGAGATGGGTACCTGCTCAGGTAAGTTCATTTTGACAATTCTCGCATTTCGCAGTCCTTACGCCCTCATTGGGTTCAGTTGCGACAGTCACTCTAGCTTGGTGGGAGAATGGTCAACAACTTTCTGGACAAATCAGCACGCTGGCTAGCTAGTGCACGCTGGTGAGACATCACCGGGGGGCACCCCACTAGCTACCACACACAGAGTCCCTGCACGTAATCATCTTGCTTGTACTTTATAGACATTGTTACGGAGTCAAATGGCAATGTTGCAGCAGATATACAGAAACTTAACCAAGTGTTAAGATAGGAAGCTTAGAAAGTTGATTAGTATGATTCCACTGTGCAATGTGATTATTCACGTCCACGACAGTACAGTGGAAACTCAGTAATAACGAGGTCCTTGGGACCATCAATATTACCTTGTTGTAACAGGAATCTCGTTATATCAGGGTTAAAAAAAAAAACAATAAGATATAAAGAGCTGGGACCAGAATATTACCTTGTTATATCAGGAATATTGTTATATCAGATCTCTTTATACCGAGTTTCCAATGTACCATCAACATATTGCACTGGTCGCCATTTTGGCTCCTATTCTAAGTGTTTACAGACTTTTATTCCCTAGAATCGCTAGTTCAACCATCTTATCCTCCTCCTTCCCTGTGCTTGGGATCCCTCATTTATCTAAACATTTTTTTTTTTTTTTTCAATTGGTCCACACTCACTCGTGGTGTTATGGTATCTTGGAAATAGTTGTCGACCTGTGAATGGGAAAATAGGCCGCTTATGGTACGGACGTTGGTGGCATGTGCATTGTGAAACACAAGAATTCATCCTTGTTATTGGTGAAATGTAGATATCCGACATGAAGTTCATTTTCCGAAAGGAAATTCATGACAATACTTCATTAACATTTTTAACCCATTGAGCATGATTGATTACAGCATAAAACTCATTTCCCATAGCTTCTAGCCTCAGTTATTTTGTGCTTAGTGCTCTATTAGGGTTTAAGCAGGAAATGAAACTTTTGACATCTAAATGTAGTTGGAAATAGTGTAGAATTTTTCAGGGATTTCTGCTACCATACTTTTGCAAAAGGAAGGAAGTGACATTTTCTTGGAAATCAACTGGTTTTTTTTTATTGATTTGGCGTATTTGAGGCATGCTTTATATAACTGACAAAGCCATTAGTCACATATTTGATCATTCTCTGAACTATTTTGGTAGCAAAAGGAAATAAGTGCACAGAATTGCCTGAAAATTTGGCACAAGGAAGCAAGTTTCAGCAAACATTCTTTTTCTGGTTACAGGGCTTAGTCAAAAAACATATTTCCTTCATTTGTATCATTTTTAGTCATTGTCACTTGCTTCCTTTTGCCAAAGGAGGCCGAAAGTATGGGTGCCATGCTTCTAGAGTACCTACATAAAAAGAGTAGCAACAACCCATGATTTGAATGCCATTTTGTTTCTCCTGTTACACAGCATTTCTATTCAATTCCGATAAGCAACTGGGTGTTCGAAATAGAAGGAATTTGAAGGCCATTCTGTTTCCCCACAAAGAGGACGTCTATGTTGCTACTCTCTTTATGTAGGTACTCTACATGCTTCTGTAGCTGATTGAACTGTCAATTCCAACCACAGAGTGAAATGCAAGAACATGGCTGTTTATCATACGTCTTGTTTCAGGCCCCAGCCACAGCAGCAGTCAACGGCAGTATGCTTCCTGTCTCCCCGATCTACCCCAACCCTCCTCAGCCCCATGGCCATGAAGTGATCTATCAGCAAGCTCACCATTACCAGACACCAGAGATTGCAGAAGTTCCCATCATGGAACCCTCGGCTGCAGAGGTAAGGAAACTGCCCCGTGTACCACTCGTACTGTAAACGTGGAATATTTTGCGGTGTTGAAATTTTTGCGCAGTTCGCGTGGCAAGACACTTGCACGAAATAACACCATGCAAGATATTTTGTTTATTATGCATGTGAATACAGTTATCCGAACTGTCCGTGAAAATTAAAAATGCGCCGTTTGCGTTCAACTTGGCTGAGCGTGAAAAATTAATCATCCGAAAATTTCCATTTTTACAGTATATCCCATTGTCGCATTGATGAAAAGCAAAGCCCATTGTCGCATTGATGAAAAGCATAGCTCATACCATGAGGTGACAGTTAGTTTGAAAATAAAAAGAAATGACCCCCAACCTGCCCCAGCCCCATTATATTGAGGTCATCTATCAGCAGGCATACCATTACCAAACTCAGATTTAACCCTCAGCAGCAGAGGTAAGTGAACAATCCCTTTAAAAACAAATGGGTAAACTGCATTTCCTCATGTTTCTTGATTATCACCTATGATTTCTTCTTTAAGCTCTTATTATCATCAGCTGTAACTAAATAGTGGTCCAGATAACACCCTGAAACAGCAGATTAAACACAATAAAACAATAAAAGTTGAAAAACAAAGAAATCATAAGAAATCCGTAAAGCAATAGGATACACAAGAACTGAAATCACTTTTCTTTTTTTTTCCTTTTATAATGTTCGTGATGTTTATAAAGAACTGTTGTGATCATATCTCAAGGCAATTTGTCCTGTACCATAGAAGAATGTCATTATTATCTTCTTACTGAATTTTGTTTTCAGCTTCAGTGTTATAGGTATCATTAGCAGTAAATGAAGGTGAGATGCGTGTGAAGAGAAAGTATCCATGATTCTAAGCATGTTACTGCATTTTACGATACCAGTAGTTTTTGGTAGTGTGCTGTAGCTTTGTGAAACCTTTCTGTGCTATTATCAAGCTGATGTTTGCTAGGGTATACGTATTATGTGACTGAACATGCAACTTCATATTTATCTGTTGCAGTTTCCTCACTTTCCTGTACTTACAATGTATGAAGGCTGCTTTTATAGGCATGGGTGACTAAGTGTTGATTTTGTCGAGCCACCGAGGTGGAGCGAGAATAAGGGACCCTAAGGCCTCGTATCAAAAGTCTCATCCCGCATCTTTGATAACTCTCCGACCTTTCTTTTACATCAGTTTCCTGATCCCCCGTTGTTTTGTCTAAGGAGGAACAGGAGGATCGGAGGGGAAAAAATGCTGAGCGGGAAAGATGCTAAAGGCTGCATTCCAAATTGGCTCTGACTTTTGATAAGGTGCCTTAGCGGCGTCTGTCTGTCGTCTATCTGTGACGTTTATGAAACTAGAATAACATTGCGACCATTTGCAGTTTGTAACCAAACTTGGTTGGTAGATGCTCTGTAGGGACCTTAATGTTATTTGGGAGTCAAAGGTCATGTATGTAGGTCAGATGTTAAAATTTACCTCCAAGTATCTATGGGGGTTGGTAACTTTCAAACCAGGAGCCCATTTGTAATGTAACTTGGATGGTACATTGTAGATGCCTTACAGGGACCTCAATGTTAATTGGGGTCAGAGGTCAAGTGAGGTGAAATGTTACAATTCACTTGCAAGAATGATTGCAAACGAACATGGTGAGGCACATTATGGCTATTACTTGAGGTGGGTTTGCTAGCATCTGTGACTAAGCATGCCTTTGCATTTTTCTCTTCTGGCTAGTATGATGTACCTTATTTTTCGCTGACATATCTTATCTTTTTCAGGCCTCTGAATCTTTTAACCTGTTGAGCATGATTTGATTTTAGTATACACACATTTTCCATAGAACCCAGCTCGAGTTATCTGGGGCATAGTGTTAAATGCATTAACCCATTCGTGACAGGAATTATTCAAAGCCTAATTTGATCAGCTTTTATTCTTCAAATTGGCAACACCAACATTTTTATTTTATTGCTACATTTTTCTTATGAAACGTCATGTATCTGAAATGAATATAAATTGACAGAAATTATGATGAGAAGTCAAAAAGTTGCCAATTTGCAGGGGAAAACGGTGATTTTAAACTTTCTATCACATTGCCAATTTAAGGATTTTAATGCTTATTTTCCTTTAAAAAATTTTCAGCATCAAACAACGAATATTGATGCAATCAAAATGGGCACAGTTTGTGTAGAATTTTTTGCTCTTTCTGCTCATGTATTTGGTATGATTTTTAGGGCTTTGCATCAAAAGATATTAGGCCAAACCACAAAATGTGGACCTCTGTCATGAATGGGTTAAGGTAGTAAGCCAAATTGCAAAATCAGTTCTGCTTGTGTTTATTAATGGGAGTGTCTTGCATATTGCATTTATAGCATTGAAAACTTGTCAAGTTTTGCATGCACACTGTAAAATAAACGAACAAACAGAACTCGAGTAGATAGTATTGGTGGAAGGAGACACAAAGACACATCCTTTCGTGCTTGTACGCCTATGAATTTTGTCATGCACTATTAACATTTTCTCTGACGGTGTTTTGATCTTTGCAGTTATATACACAGGAAAGTGTATTGCGTGTAATATTTTGTACTGGGGGAAACTAATATTCTTGAAGTCTGTAAGAGGAATTTTGAAGGTACTGAAGATATTACCAGGCACTCTTTTTATCTTGATTTGCAGTGAAGGGACAATTGTTTTAAAAATCATTTTTTATCCGAAATATTGTGATAAATGACTGTAATTTTATTCTAGCTCAGTAAGCCTAAAAACCATAGTGGAGATGAGAAAAAATTAGCTGTAAAAGGAAAGGCACCTAGCTTCCTCTTTTGTGATGTTTGATAAGATGCAGAGATGTCCACTACAATTCTTTCATGAGCAGTTTTACCGCATCGAGGTTTTATGTCTGATGACTATTTATAGAATGCCATGATATTTTTTGCAATACAGGGTACGACGGTAGTACAGACTGCTGAACACATGCCCGCTCAAGTCATCACCCGTCATCAGCCTTACATGGGAACCACTGCCACCGAGTTCCAACAGGCCACCTACACCACCTCCTACGACCCCAACAATGTCCCCACCTCCATCGTCCAAAAGGTCACGCCCAAATTCACGGGGAAGCGGCCCATCAAAATGCCGAGGCGCAGCGATAGGGCGGTGAAGACGATCCGGACAGACATCCCAGGCCAGCCGTGCACCTCTCCCATGGGCTACCCTACCGTGATGATGGCTGCCCCGCCCCGCATGGATGAGACGATGATGATGAACATGGGTAGCACTGCTCACCTTGGAGGTTCTACTGCACCCACCCACATGGCAGGCACTACCCACATGGGAAATGCTACCCATGTCACAGGGGGTGGGGACAACTGATTTGTTTGACACCCTTTCCACTTTACTCCACTCATTACGGTACATAGATCAGAACGGTGGTGTATTTTGTAGATGGTGGTTAGCCACATGCCTTTAATAGATAACCCATGTACTGGGGGTGGCATTCTGAAAATTATTTTGTCTTGATTTTAATGAAATGCTTTTAATTGTCCTTCAAAGTTATGTAATGCAATTTTTCAGTGCATATTGTGAAGATAGCTCTGTGTATTGAGCCACCTTTATGAGTGAATTTGATATCAAAAGCATTTCACAATTAAAACCATTTCACTAAAATCAAGATGTAGTAATTTTACTATCTACTATCCCAAGATTGTGTTACATTTCTTGATTATTGATTATAAGAAAATCATACTGTAGTTTGTTATGTAAGCTAAAAACTGGTGAGAAATTTCTTCTGATATGTTTCAAGGTACATTAATTCTTAGATGCTGTATATATTTCATTCACTCATCCACTTCTGCTTTGCCAAGGTCAGAAAAGTATCTGACATATTTTTAGAAAACATCATCACTTCAAGAAAAAAAAATTGTCTTGATCAGGGTATAGTGCCTTACACTGTCTTGCTTATATCTTGTTTAGAACCATGACTTAAGATGGTGCATCATTTGTTTAAAATCACCTGAAAAGAAACATAAAAAAAGAATTTTGTGCAAGAGGCTTAAGGACAGCAAAAGTACGGGTTTTTTAATGGTGTAATAATTCTGTGAAAAGGGTGAAGGTTTGGTGAAACCAATGCTTCACGACTTGAAATATGTCGAGTACAAGAAAAAGAATATGTGCCATATAAATCACTTAAAAACCTTGTGCTATAATCTTGCTAGTAGAGTAAAACCATCATGCAGTAGTGTGTGCTCTGTATATAATAATATTCATCTAAAGAAATCGCTCGATCCTTGCCACATTTTGTTAAGAGCTTGTACAGAATATAATAAATAAGTATAGTCATGTTTTCAGACATTTGATGTAACTGTAAATAGACATTCATTTGATGTTCTATGCACTTGTTTTGCCCTTCCATAAAATGCCTGTGCCTTCCTACGAGCCTGAAATAGTTCAAAGTATACAGCTTGCTACTGCGTAGCTTCTTGCCCTCATGTGAATGAGAGGTTATAACAGCTGACTGGCTTGTTAAATATGTTCTGTTACTATATGCCTCTCTATTTACATTAGCATGTTGAAAAGTTCTTATACTAAGGGACATAATTATTCTTGGTTAGTACTGTGTGTAATTATATACCACATTGGACACAAACTTGATTACCTGTTCAAATGGAGATTGCCGCTTAGCAGTGTTAACAAATTTTCAATATTGAGGCTTTTTGGGCTATTCAACGGCTCCTCAGCAAGTAAGAAGTATCATAAAAGTAATAATATTAATGATAATGATAACGATGAATATAAGATCTCAATGGACATAGTTTTGGTTAATTGGTTAAATGGTGAAATGGTGGGTTCTTTTACCCGAGTGCTGAGAAAGCATTGTGTATGCTTGTTAGTAAGCAACCAGGCCAGCACCGACGGCTTAAGTTGTCTGACTTTAGTCCCCTCCAAAGCTCATGATCACTGAAATGCCAGTGATTTTACATAAAATGTATAATGTTTGAGGGGCTGCATATTATACAAATAATGCACAGATATGAGTGTGTTAGTGGCGATGCAGCGCACTCGAGGGTATTTACAGTGTGCAACTAGCACGAGGCGCTTGCGCCAAGTGCTTTTGCATAACATTGTAAATACCCGAGATGCCTGCATCGCCACTAACATCACAAATTTAAATCTGTGCATAATTTGTTTTATAAAACGGGTCGGCAGTATGACTTTGTAGTGGAAAGTTTGTTAAAACCGCTCCAAATTTCCTCAGATCGCACAGACAAGGAGGCAACATCTGCTTTCTCTTATGACAAGCGTAGCCAGTGTGATTCGCCCCGGTTGCGCCCCTGAGCTGAGTAAGCGCATCAAAATCATTGTGATAACTAGAAAGACTGGGTATGTCATGGCGCACGTGTCAGTTTTTACGCGCTAGAATTAAAGTGATGCATCCAAAACACAGTGCTGCACAAAAAATGCACGGCTGGAAGGTTGCGTAGTATTAAAGCATGAACACGTGACATGCATATGCACTCGCAATTGGCTACATCCTTGAACCCGTTTTATAATATGTAATATTAGGTCTTGACCCGGCCCAGTTCGGCAGCTCTCCTGCTGGACAGATGCTTCACAATAAATTATTTACACATACAGGCTTTACACATGTCTTGACTTAAAAGAAATTTGTGTAGCATTTCAGTGGCAAAAAATCAAAATGACATTGGCAATATTTCTCCCATGGGGTTGAATTTCAGGAAACGAGGTTTTTAGTGCTTTAAAGAGTCGTCTTCCGTGTGGAACTGAAAGATTTATTTTCAGTCAGTAAGCAAGACGTATCATTGGTAGTCATCATGATATGTATATATTGCGTAAGTATGTGTCTTGTACATGTATTAACTACTTCAAACATTAGATTAGTCTATGATCAATACTCTGAAAACTATTGGTAGTGTGTGATTTTATAGCTACTAAGCAAAAATATATGCCTATCTTTTTCAATATATGAAGTAACATGTGGTACTTCTGAGACAGTATTCATTTCACTGTATGAAATGAGACAGTATTTTACTTTGTGTTCTACTTGGCTAGTAAAATGGCTGAACTAGTATTCAGAGCACTTTCTCATGCTGACTTGAACCCATTCGTGACATAGGTCCACATTTTGGGGTTTGGCCTAATATCTTTTGATGCAAAGCCCTAAAAATCATACCAAATACATGAGCAGAAAGAGCAAAAAATTCTACACAAACTGTGCCCATTTTGGTTGCGTCAATATTCGTTGTTTGATGCTGAAATTTTTTTAAAGGAAAATAAGCATTAAAATCCTTAAATTGGCAATGTGATAGAAAGTTTAAAATCACCATTTTCCCCTGCAAATTGGCAACTTTTTGACTTCTCATAATTTCTGTCAATTTATATTCATTTTAGATACATGACGTTTTATAAGAAAAATGTAGCAATAAAATAAAAATGTTGGTGTTGCCAATTTGAAGAATAAAAGTTGATTAATTTAGGCTTTAAATAATTCCTGTCACGAATGGGTTAAGGCAAATAGTTACTGATGAGCATTGTGGCGTCATAAAGTCCGTCCAAAATAATGCAATAAAAGAGTTGCATTGTATGCGCAGTTACAAACTTGCGTGCAGCATATAATGACTTGTATTTATGAAACTACATGTCTGCCCCCAATCGAGGCTTCCAAAATAATTGCCTTCAGTCTGCTGGGGGAGGAGGGGGGGGGGGGGTGTATTAGACTAATAGGGCAAAATACTTAAACTCAATTGAATACTGATGTTGGAAGTATTGCGCATAAGCAGAAAACTGAGTAAAATACTTAAAATACTGATTTAAGTACCTGTACTGAAATTGAATACTGGCCCAGATTTGTAAAATATTTAGAATACATGTAGTAACAGCAATGAACAAAACTACAAAAGAAGATGAAAAGAAAAGTAACAGACAGCGGTGAAAAATGATAAAAATTTGTGTGTGAATTCATAAGGATATATATAATGATGTAAGATTACATTCATATTTATGTTTAGCGTTAGTTCTCATTCATTGTGTGACACTCATGTATGACTGAGAATGCCTTTATCACTCATATATGTTACAGTACACCTCTATGCATACTATGCAACATTTATGTTCAAAGGGAGTATATATTTCTATGGATATTATATTAGATATATATGTTTAGTTTAGTTCAGTTAAAGTATGATGAAACACTACATTTACGTTGATTGTTTGCAGCTGTTCCCGTATCTAACAAAGTTTGCATGTCAAAGCTACTGGTAAATGCCCTATAGAAATAGTTTTGTCGTCTTTCGCTAAGTGTGAAGTAATCAGACTTTCATTTTTGTCTTTCCCCATCTAGGAGTAATTTATGAACTTGAAAATGTTCATCTTTGTACTGTGCTTTAAGGTACTATGTTGTCAGTATAACTATCTTCATCATTTCTATAAATGCCTAGTATGTCTTGCATGGGAAAAGAAACTCAAGCATTTTGGTGAGAGAGAGAGCAGTGGACTCTTAACTTGAAGGCCTGGAGTCGGTCCAGCAGTAACACTGGCAGCCAGCCCTTTGACTTTGCCTACAGACTTACCCTGATCCGACCCAGGTTCAAATCTGAGTCACGTCTTTCATAGGTGACGTAAAAAGTCGGGTTGAGACGTAAATAATCATATCTCATTGATACATGTCTGTAAAAACTCAATTGCACACACACATGCATGCATTAACTAAGGCAAGTTAAACTTGCCTATTTTCCATATTTTTGTCCGTGCACAATCATTACATGCTTATTAAAGAGGCAAATCAGGACGGAGAGGGGGAACTTTGCTACTTAGGTTATGCAGTGGTGCTGGCATGCATATACAGCGATGTTGAACAAAAATGTAATTCTGCTAGATAGGAACTCCATTTTTCTGACAGTATTTTAAAAGCAATACATTTTCCTTTCTTTCTTTGTCTGTGCTGGGGCAAGTATACGAGTGGAATAATGAGAGACAACTATTTCTTTTTGGGGGGGGGGGTATGATCATATACCTGTCTGAATCCAATTGTAAACTTGTGTGTAAAACACTGAGGTATGTTTCCCTAAACTACTTGAAATTTGTATGATGTAATTCCTCTGATATACTTTTTTTTTTTAAATTTCTGTATTTGGGGATATAAATAAGAAAGGATAAACTCAATTTATACTGCATGGATCACTGGGTGTATTGTAACCCATTGCCTACTGTAGGCAGGTGACCCCTCTATTAAGCCTAGTGGAAACTCAAAATGCAGTAGTCAGTGGTTTAACTTTGGGAAAGAGGCTCGCTATTTACCGTGCCTGAGACACAACTGTGACAATAATGTTGACATCAGAGGTTGAAGTAAACAAAAGTATGGTAGTTACAGGAATATTTGTATATGTTGGAAGGTTGGTAGGCATTTGAGCTACAGTTGTATTGTGGTTGACATCAAATTAAACATTTAAATTGTTGATGAAGAAATTAAGGTGGAACTTGCAGACTGTGAACAAATGATATGTTTAGGGAA
The DNA here is from genome assembly GCA_029962745.1 of Echinometra lucunter. NCBI lineage: Eukaryota > Metazoa > Echinodermata > Echinoidea > Camarodonta > Echinometridae > Echinometra > Echinometra lucunter. The sequence goes on from CM057167.1 coordinate 23,067,045, forward strand.
TGGGTAAGAGTGTTTTGGAAGGGGGGTGGGGGGAGGGGGAATGGATGAAAAAAAAAAAAAAAAAAATATATATATATATATATATATATATATATATATATATATATATATATATATATATATATATATATATATTGTAGCAACATCACTTCTGAAATATATTCATGGTAAATGTAGAACTTATTATTCCTTATCAAATAGGTATTTCCTGCATTGAGTTAATTCAGGGCAGTGAGTGGTTATCTGCCTGTATGATGGTTTACAAGACATAATTTGGCATGAAGCCCCCAGTTAAGTGTAGGATCAGAGATGAGATATTGTCCAAATGTCAACTGAAATTATAGGTTTGCAAGTTAGATTTTTGAATAGAATAGTGTAACCATGGATGCAAAAAAACAGATTATCATGAATATTATGAAGAAAAAAAACCTTGGACTCATGTATTCAAAAAACATGATTGCTTTTGAAAAAAGGTAAATCAACTTGAAATGTTTCTTTTTGTACTGAACTCAAATAGTCTACTTTTTATAAATGAAAATTTTTAGACTGAACTTTGTATGGTGTAATGTGGTCCCTATTTTGCTACGATGAAATTTTTAGTGAAAGAATATCTTTTGCAAAAAATATTAGAATTTTATTTTGACATATTTTGGAGAAAATAAGAAATGTAAGTGCTCACCCAGTTGTCATGTTGAAAGTTCACATTTTGTTCAGTTTTGTTGACGTTATGTTTTGCGTTTGCAGGTTGAAGAATTCTCGGTTTTCCACTCACTTTGTTTTTCGTTGGCACGTTTCTAATTCTTAGACTGTTCGAACACCGGGTTTTATAATATGGTTACAGGATTTAAAATAGGAGGTTTTAGAATGCTCCAGTTTTGTTTCGAAAAGGTTAAAGGTTAAGATCCTCTCATTAATTTTTTGAAATAATGGTTAGGCTGAAGTGTTATTTCTTCCTATGTTAGGATATGAAGTTGTAAATGAGTGTAAAAGTAATAACACAATTTGAACTTTAATTGTTCAGTTACCTTTCTTGCCTTCAAGCTCAACCTAATTTGTAAAGATAGAAAATTAAGAATGTCTTGTATTAATGAATAAAAAGAGATAATTATTTGTGCTAATGATGTAGTAATTGATAATTGCAAGTTACATTTAATTGTATTCAACCAAGTTGTTTTCATGTTTAACTGTTTGCTTCTTTGTTCAAAGTTTTCAGATGTTCTTGTTTTTGCTGGTTTGAGATGTTTTAAGAAGTTGAAAAATAAGAGCAGTGATAGTACAGTAATAAAACAAATAAAAAGAACATAAATAAAACAAAATAATACCAACGACTAAAACAGAAATACAAATTTTAGTTATGTAGGTAAAGGACTAATACTACACTGTGCCCTCAAACTGGGAAGTATTGCACTAAGACGTTATAGATAGTTATTTCAAAGTTTACACTCTTCAGGAAAGATGTGCAAATAATCTGATCATCATAATACGAGTGAAGTAATTGATGAATTTTTTTTTTCTATTTATCCTCCATTGAGGTACTTTATTATTCATAAAATATCAAAAGATACAAGTTTTTACATTAACAAAATTCACATATCACACGACAATATTTTACAAGAAATACAAAAAATACAATAAAATATGTTACTTACACTACCAGTCACAATTCCTCGGCCCGCTGTCACCCGTCGAGAACCAGAGAACAATAGATTCAGTGGACTGAATCCATTGTTCTCCGGCTCCAACAGGCCAGCCAACAGCGGACCATAAAAACCGCGACTGGTAGTGTATTCACTCAAAGTAAAAACGTATCTTCCGCAACTCAGTTTCATTAAATCTTTTCTGATTGTACTTTAAACTTAGGTGAAATCTTATTTCTGCTTTCAAATCTTTCAATAGATAGTTTCCATGTAACACATGTTTCTTTTTATCATTACATTCTTTGACATAATTCTTATATACAGTATATTGGGCATAATTAAGGATGAAATTGACAAGTTTGTTTTTCGGTTGCCTATATCATATCCTATAATAATCATTTTTTTCATTAATGTCAATATCAAGGCCAAAAATATTCCGAATAAGACACGAAACTATTTTCCAAAATAACCTCACTTTTTTGCATGTCAATAAAAAATGACATATAGTTTCTTTGCAATTGCAAGTACGACATAAATTATCATTCAAAATTCCCCATTTGCATAAATTGTCTTTGCTGGGCAATATTTTGTGAAAAAGTTTAAAATTAAATTGTTTTATTTTATTGTCATTAATTTGCTGAAATTTGAATTTAAATACTTCACTCCAATCAAATTCGTTTGACAAGTCTAAACGATCTTGCCAAAAATGTAAACAAACGGGTTCTTCTTTATATTTATCCACTAACAAACTATAATAGTGTTTAGCTGACATTTTCTCGACATTTATTGAGTCACCTGTTGCTAACTCAATCACATTGGGTTCTTCTTTTTGTAGCCGTTGTGGGGTTCTTGTATTACGTAATTTCTCTAACCAGAAGTGTGGAAATGCCTTTTTGAGTTTTGACATTTCGAAGGAAGTAAGCAATTGTCTGCGATTAAAATAGTTGCTAATACATGAAAAATCTTTCCAATTCCCATCTTCTATAATCTGTCCCACTGTATAAATCCCCTCTTTGATCCAGTTTTGAAAAAATAACGTTCTTTCTCATGTTTTATATTACTATTATACCAGATAATTTCTTGGTTTACATTGCAAACATTAAACATGTGAATATACTTTATTTCAGACCACGATCTAAAAAGGTCAATGTAAAACACTGGTAATTGTTTTCTTTTGCATATTCTTATCATATCATTTTTTTGGCAATTAAATCTCAAACACATAGGAATGTCAGAAATTTTACTGATCCAATAATTGAATAAAATTTTCCATGATGTTTTTTCACCTGAGATATATTTTTGAATCCATGATAAACGAAGAGAAGAACATTTGTAAATTAAATTGACCATTCTAAGGCCTCCTTCTATTTCAGAATTACAGCATACATTTCGCTTGACCTTTTCAACTTTGGAATTCCATAAAAAAGAGTATATTAATCTATTTACCAATTTAATTATTTTCAATGGTACTGGGACTGCTGTTGCTGTATATACTAATTGAGAAGTGACTAAATGCTTTATGACAGTCACCTTCCCATACAAAGTTAGTTTTCGCATTTTCCATAAATCCAAAGTACTTTTTATTTTCTTCACTTTACCTTCCCAATTTAAGTTTTCAACTTCTCTACGAAATTTTCCAACATAAACCCCGAGACATTTTATAGCATTTTCTGTAAATTCCAAATCCTCAGTGTTTTGGACATTGATATTTAATCTCATGAATTTAGATTTTGACCAATTAATTTTGGGACCGACATTTTTACCAAAATTTTCTACTTCTCTCATTATTTCTTTAACAGAGTTGACAGAATCTGCAAAAATTGTAGTATCATCTGCAAACTGAACTATGCGAATATCTATGAAATCTGAAAAATCTGATTCAGGGTTAGGTACTTGAATACCTCTAATTTCTGAATTCTGTTTAACTTTTGCTGCTAAAACTTCTGCCAAAATAATAAACAAAAGGGCAGACAATGGACATCCTTGTCTTACACCCCTGTTAATCGAAAACCTTTTAGATATCCAACCATAATTCATTATTTTACCACTGGCGTTATTATACAAAGTCTTAATCCATTTAATAAACGAATTTTTAAAACCAAGTTCTTCTAGTAAAGTGAATAAGAAATTATGATTAACGATGTCAAAGGCTTTCTTAAAGTCTAATGACATAATGATACCAGGTGTTTCAGTACTTTGACAAAAATCAATTATGTCCTGTACAAGTCTAATGCATTCAGATGCAGAACGATTTTTCATAAAGCCAAACTGATCTTCAGATACAATGCAATGAATAATTTTCTTCAATCTAACAGTCAAAACACGAGCTGCTAATTTGTAGTCTATATTAAGAAGTGATATGGGCCGCCAATTATCTAGAAGATTTTTGTTGCCCTTTTTATACAAAAGAGTAAGGATGGCTTGACTTTGAGTTGAGGACAATTGTGTTTTGTCATATCCCTGATTCAGGCTGGCAACTACCATCTGTTTCAAGTCCTCCCAAAAACATTTATAAAATTCAACCTAATTTGTAAAGATAGAAAATTAAGAATGTCTTGTATTAATGAATAAAAAGAGATAATTATTTGTGCTAATGATGTAGTAATTGATAATTGCAAGTTACATTTAATTGTATTCAACCAAGTTGTTTTCATGTTTAACTGTTTGCTTCTTTGTTCAAAGTTTTCAGATGTTCTTGTTTTTGCTGGTTTGAGATGTTTTAAGAAGTTGAAAAATAAGAGCAGTGATAGTACAGTAATAAAACAAATAAAAAGAACATAAATAAAACAAAATAATACCAACGACTAAAACAGAAATACAAATTTTAGTTATGTAGGTAAAGGACTAATACTACACTGTGCCCTCAAACTGGGAAGTATTGCACTAAGACGTTATAGATAGTTATTTCAAAGTTTACACTCTTCAGGAAAGATGTGCAAATAATCTGATCATCATAATACGAGTGAAGTAATTGATGAATGACCACAATCTTTTCTTCTGTGAAAAGAAGTTGTGTTGCATCAAAGTTATGTAAACTAACTTAGAAACAGTGTGCAAGTATTCTATCTTTGCCACACCTTGGTTCTGGAGTACTTTCACTGTGAGAAAGGAAAAATTGTCTAGCTTAGGGTGTCTGAGTTACTACTGCACAGGCTAATTGCCTAACCACCCTGAATAAATGAAGGGGGGGGGGTCTGAAAATTTTAACAGAATTACAAAAAATAAATATCAAATTTACAACAGTAATTCCATATTTTGTATTGACAAGTTAGAAAAGAAAAAGGAATGAATAAAATAAAATAACAGAATGAATAAGAGATCTGATTTTCTTCTGATATTGCCAACCGACAGGCTGTACAAAGTCAAGAGTTTGGGGGTGGTCACATCGCCCCTCTGGGGACACCCTCCTTTAATAATGAATGTAGATAATATAAGTAACTTGCAATTTCATAATACTCTTAATCCAGTCTTCTATGAAGTGACCCAATGCCAATTTTTGTGGTAGGTAAGGCCAGCCAACTAATTTGTACACAAGAGGTGATTTATGCAACTCAATATTAATTGTAGACAGTACTACGTAATGATTCATGCAGTAGCTATTAGGGGTCTTTTGTACTCTGGTTTGATTGGAAAATTCTTCAGGGACTCGTTCTGTAATAATCTCAGTATTGTTGATAAATGCAATAAAAGTAAACTCCATCTGGGTGCTCCTTTTGGAAATGTATTCAAGTCTATTGTATTTGCTGCTAAATTTTCACGAAGAGGGGCTGTTTTCTATGCTTTGTTTGTATCCTGCTCAGTGTATTTTTTACATGTTTTTGTACAGGAGAAAATACCAAAGTGTTCTTTCATTAATGCTGTTCAGAGTTCTAATGTTTACCGTGTTACAGCTTGAGAAGTAAGAGCTTAAAAATGTTTAGTATTCATGTTTTCTTGTGCTGCTTACAAGTTTATAGGTGCAAATCAAGGGTAAAAATCAGTATACAGATGAAACTAAAAAATTTCTATGAAATTCTACAAGAAAAGAAAGTGAAAGATTGTTGTGAAATGTAGAGATGATTTATAAAGAAATTTATGCTGTGAACAACCAATAAATAAGAAATGAAAATTATATTGTGTCAGAGTTTTGATTGCTGATATTCGTATGTGTACAAATGTGTGATGTGTAATTTTTGAATGAAATAATTTTATAAACACAACAAAAAAAGTAACTCCCCCCTAATTCAAAACAGCATAACTTATTAACGAAGAAGTTTTGAGCAAAATAATTTGGTAGGAGTGTTCCTACACTTATTGCCTAACTTCGGTGTGAAAATGAGATTGATCTATCAAGTCATGCATGAGTGAGCAGACATTAAAGACAAAAATGTCACTTTTCAAAAGTCACATGAGTCATTTTGGGGAATTCGTGAAACAAGCTTTTTCAGGTGTTGTTTAACCCATTCGTGACAAAGGTCCACATTTTGTGGTTTGGCCTAATATCTTTTGATGCAAAGCCCTAAAAATCATACCAAATACGTGAGCAAAAAGAGCAAAAAATTCTACACAAACTGTGCCCATTTTGGTTGCGTCAATATTCATTGTTTGATGCTGAAATTTTTTTTAAAGGAAAAGAAGCATTAAAATCCTTAAATTGGCAATGTGATAGAAAGTTTAAAATCACCATTTTCCCCTGCAAATTGGCAACTTTTTGACTTCTCATCATAATTTCTGTCAATTTATATTCATTTCAGATACATGACGTTTTATAGGAAAAATGTAGCAATAAAATAAAAATGTTGGTGTTGCCAATTTGAAGAATAAAAGCTGATTAAATTAGGCTTTAAATAATTCCTGTCACGAATGGGTTAAGTGCTGTTGATGTTTATTGAGATTGTGTCATGGTTGAGTGAGAACATTTTTAAAGATGAAGCAAGATATGTTAAAAAATTACTGTTTAATGCTGGAAAAACGAGTACCCGGTATTTTCACATAATGTGCTGATTCATGTTGGTTGATGCCAATTCTTTCCATAAACTGAATGGATTTTGTAGATTTAGGAGGGCTGAACATCACTTTCTTAAAAAAAATTGTGTTTAACCAACTGTGATAAACATGAAAAGTGTCAGGGATAGGCATGACGGGGTGAAACAATGGAAGAAACCAAATTCGTCAAAGTTTTGTTTCACAGACCCCCCATATTGACTCTTGTGACTTTTGAAAAGTGACATTTTTGTCTTTAATGTCTGCTCACTCATGCATGACTTGATAGATCAATCTCATTTTCACACCGAAGTTAGGCAATAAGTGTAGGAACACTCCTACCAAATTATTTTGCTCAAAACTTTTTCGTTAAAAAGTTATGCTATTTTGAATTAGGGGGGAGTTACTTTTTTTGTTGTGTTTATATCGGTCAGAGTAAATATCAACTTGGATAGCTAATTTGATAGATAATTAGATGTCTGTTTACAGGTGGCTGTGTGTATGTACGTATGTGTAATTAGTCCAGAGAGACATCTCTACAGTTACATTTCTGGGAAATTTCAGCTTCTTGTGACAATTTTAAAAAATCAAATAACATTGCCAATTTGGACACAAATATAGTGATTAGTTCTGAGTTGCTAATCAGGAAGCTTCATTTTAATGATTAGTTGCAATTAAACTGCTCTTATTCCAGAATAGTGCAACATACTGCATCGGAATTGGAATATTTCCTTTTTCTGCTTGTCAGTTATGTACAGTTCTTATAGGATAAACCCATAGAAGTACAGAGCTTTCTAGAGGTCAAATTTAATCATCTTTAATCCTCAAATTGACAACTATTATTTTTTTTTCTACTCTTATGTTGTTTGAAAAAAATGAATATGGATATAACATGAACCAAAATGAATTATGATTGTAGGATTTAATTGGAAATTGCCAATTTGAACACAGAAACGGTGATTATGTAATATTCACTGCGTTGCCAATTTAAAGAGTATAATGATTTGTTACGATTAAATTGCTCTAATTCGAGCATGCTGCATCATACTGCATTGGAAATGGACTCAAAAATTTTCAGTGAATTTTTCTCTTTCTGCTCATGTATAATGTGCAATGCCCAGCATTCTGGACTAACAGATACTGCCAAAATTTTCAGTGAATTTTTCTCTTTCTGCTCATGTATAATGTGCAATGCCCAGCATTCTGGACTAACAGATACTGCCAAAATTTTCAGTGAATTTTTCTCTTTCTGCTCATGTATAATGTGCAATGCCCAGCATTCTGGACTAACAGATACTGCCAAAGCGTCTCCTAAAGGAGACACTGTACCTCTATGGGTTAACCCATTCATGACAGGAATTATTTAAAACCTAATTTGATCAGCTTTTATTCTTCAAATTGGCAAAACCAACATTTTTATTTTATTGCTACATTTTTCTTATTAAACGTCATGTATCTGAAATGAATATAAATTGACAGAAATTATGATGAGAAGTCAAAAAATTGCCAATTTGCAGGGGAAAACAGTGATTTTAAACTTTCTATCACATTGCCAATTTAAGGATTTTAATGCTTATTTTCCTTTAAAAAATTTTCAGCATCAAACACTGAATATTGACGCAACCAAAATGGGCACAGTTTGAGTAGATTTTTTTACTCTTTCTGTTGATGTATTTGGTATGATTTTTAGGGCTTTGCATCAAAAGATATTAGGCCAAACCACAAAATGTGGACCCTCTGTCACGAATGGGTTAAAGGAGATGCTGTATTCCTATGGGATAAAAGATATTTTGATTATTCACTTCAATGAAATGATTAACTCCAGCTTACATGGTACCTATAAAGGGTGTACCCAATGCTGAAACAATGTTCCTTCATTTAAAAGAGCATATTTTTATTAACAGAAAATTATCTGCCTAAAGTTCCAAAATAGTTGTGTTGCCAAGCAATAACCAAAAATATGGTATGATTTCAGCCTATTTTTGGCACCTCCGCGGTGTCCCAGTTTCAGCTGCTGTTGACTCAATGACGTCATTGTGGGTACCTTGTCGCGCAATTCTAGTAAAAATGCGTACTAGGTATTTTACATATTATGCAGTCTAGTGCCCGCTACAACTACAGTGCGCGTTATCTGGTATCCACATTTACGTCACTGCTGGTTTATCGTATTTACTCAAATCTGAGGTCAACCATGACCAAGCCACAAATGATTTGCCAAAATGCATTGAGGTTTAATTGAAAAATCACCAAAATTTTAATGTTATTGTTCTTAGAATTCTATTCTTGATCATTTATCAACTTTTTTTTCAACCACTGTGAAATCACTTTAAAAACAGAACTCGATATTTGCAACATGCACATAATTAAGAAACTTAAGAAGGTCAACTACATTTATGGACGGATCTTTATTGCTTATAATAGTGAATCTTACAAATATCATGTAGGCACATATCCACAGCAATCTTACACAGCATAATATATAGCTTATAATTTGTTAATTATCATGTATTGTACAACAATATAAAATATAAAAAATGAATTAAGTAAGAAATAAATAGTTCAGTAGTGTCACAAAAGGTCCAATACTGAAAATAGAGTTTTTCTTGTTTACTGACAGACAAGCTGATAGGGAAAATATTGTTTCACTGAATGTTGAGACACTTACACATGGAATAAGAAATTTGTAAGTTATGTCCACAGGAATTTTCTGCCATCAGGATTTAATCATAGGCGGTGTTATTAGTTTAGAATTTTTTAAAATTCACCCAGCTCCATCAGTGACATATGACAAATTCCATGAAATCACAAGGCTTGACAATTGTAACATGCAGTAGGTATTGTACTCGCATAAAATTTGCAAATTGTTGCGCAATACAGAAAATTGTGGCATGACACCTCGGTATTAAAAAGGATGCATTTGCCAATAAGTTTGATCTTGATGAAATCTCAAAAGATGATTTTCATTCCATGGACCGCGCATGATAGATATAAAACAAAAATAATTAACGTCACTTTAAGAAAAGTTTTCAATCCATCCATCAAAATGTAGTTGAATTTACAAACAATCATTAAATTTAGCATTTTTATCCTTTTTTTAAGCATATACATATTTATATTGAAAGGCAGCTCTTTGCACAGTGAATGTCCAGGAAGTGTGAAAAAATAGCAATACAAAATAACATAATCAAATATAAACAATAAAAATGTACATAAATCCATTTCATAAAAGCATTCATATCTGATTTCTAAAAGTATACAGGCTAGATGTACTGCAACATATCACAAGATTGCACATTTTATAAACAATCACACTTAAATACAAAAAATACTGCAAGGTGCACATCTCAGATACATGGTCCAAATACTATAGTATAAGGCATTGTAAAGAACTAAGATTGCATAGATCTGGTGCATTAAATACATATGTGCAAAAGAGTATTGCTGTAAAGAACTCATTACTTAATAACTTGTAGCAGTTATAGGACGAGGCACCCAATATAGCACTTGATAATAGTAAAAGTGGAAGAATATATGAGAAAACAAAACACTATGCTTTTAATCAACACTTCATCAATGGGAAATCAATTGTAATGTGCTATGAAAATGACATACATGTATTCTTATCACCAAGTCTACAAATTATAGAACTGTCACTTTTATTAAAGGGATACTTTCAGATCCCAAATTGAAACTAACTGTGATACAATGTCATAATTGCTTACCGTTACTGCTATTAAAGACAGTGTTAAGGCTTACCATGCATACATGTAGGCAGTCATGTTTGAAATCCACAGCAACAGCTAAAGGCAAGGAATCATGAAAATTACAGCTTACTTTGAACCAACGGGTGATCACGTTCACGTCACGTCGTCGCATCACATGACCTTTCATGAATGGTAGAGCCTAAATCTATGAAGTACCTGGGCCAGTCTACCTGACACTTTCTGAAAAAGCTAGAGCAAATCTACAAATGCTCACTTCTCAAACCTGATACTTCATAGATAAGAGGATGCATTTCATGAACGTACACACTATTCACCCTACCTCTGGAACATTAGGGTGATGACAAGATCAACCGATGGTTTGAAGTAAGCCAAAATTATTACCCTTACCTACAACTAATTCTTCCATTTAGGTAAATGATCAGAAAAAAATCTTTACTCTCACTGGAAATATCTAAGATGAATTCTACCAATCTATTCACCAATGCAATACTGACTAGAATATACTTTCAGGCAGTGCTACACATGCACACTTACTCCCACTATTAAACATGAAGCTAGAAGTTGTATGAAGTTTACACTTTACAATAGTGCTTGTAACATGATGAGGATCTTGTTATGAAAAAAGGTGCATATTACAGCTGCATAACTGATCTGGGCCCCATAACACAAAGCTTAGCGATTGATCGTACAATAAATTTTTGCGATTGATTGCACATACATGTAATGGTCAATGCAATCAATCGCAAAGATCAATCGCTAAGCTTTGTGTTACGGGGCCCTGGTGTAAATACAACTTCACAAATGCATCAATGTTGCAGCCACGATTCATTGGCAAAACAAATCAGCATTGATCATGATCAGTTGGTACAGTACAGCACCAATGCTCCAAATGTTTAATGAATGATTTTGCACTTTCTAATTTCAATTCTGAAAAATGTGCTTGGTTTAAAAACCCTAGAACTGCATTGGTGTTACAATGTATATCTCTCCTTAAACAAGTGCTCTAGCAATAACACCTTTACATATTTACCTACATGTACACCAAAAGTTTGGTGTTAACACTTTTTACCTATGCAGCAGTTTTTGCCTCAACACCTTCATCTGCACAACTGCTTTCACATTAACCCTGTTACCTAATTGCTTTGGGGTTTACACCTTTACATATTCTAGTTTACATGTAAACTTCTGGACATTAACCTGACTGATATTTCATCTTTAACTACATACATGTAACTGCTTTGGTGTGAAACGTCACCTTTAACTGCATATATCCTTCATGTTATTCAATTCCTATTTGGCATTAACACCTTGCTTGTAATAGCATTAACACCTCTATCTAAAACTGCTCTGGCAATATCACCTTTACCTATACTATTCCAGTGTCCTGCTATTAATAGCATTAACACCTTTATCTAAAACTGCTTTGTGCTAACACCTTAACCTATACTGTTCTAGTGTCCTGCTTGTAATAGCATTACAATCTTTATCTAGAACTGATTTGGCATTACCACCTTTACCTATACTGTTCTAGTGTCCTCTCGTCTTTGTCCACCTTGTTGAATGGGTTGCATGGCGGAACCAAAGTGACCATCTTGGACATCCGGGATGTCCTCTTGTAAGGCGACTGGTTAGGGTCATACTGATCAATCCTGCAAAAGAAAAAGTGGCATGATTTTGTAGCTGAGAGCCTGATCAGTCAGTCATGGACATTTTGGAAAATTCAGAGTTTGAAGACTGCAGAGAATAAGCAATACATTGCAGAGAGCCAATTTATCTTTCATAATGAAGGGCATCAATTTAGGGTTGCAATTTGATAATGTTGGGTTGTCATGGTAGCTTACTAAAATAGATTCCATTAATTGTTTGCTGTCACCGACTGACAAAATGCCTATATTTAACCCTAAAATAGCCAGGGGTGGTATTCTGAGGGTCATTTTATCTCTAAATTTTTTAATTTTATCTTTAAAATGAAATCGGTATTCTGAGACCACTTTAAAATCTCAGATTTTATCTTCATTTTATCTCAGTTCCTCATCCCCAGTGCGCATACTTATATAGCTAAAGACATATGCGCAGCTTTGGCGCTTGTGCCCATCTTACCTTGAAGGAAAAGATGAAATGAAACTTAAAATAGGGTAGGGGCTATCTTATCTTTTGGACGTCTAGTATGCACAATATTTCTGGATAAATTTCCTATTTGTCTTCAGATAAAAATAAAGAAAAATGCCATAATCATCGATTGCATTACTCTAGCAACATTCCTGTATGATAATTGAATTGAATTTCAGGTTTTTTATTGACTAATATCGGCCTTGAAATGATCCTCGAAAAGGCATGCTGATACCTCAGAAAATACCGAAGTTATTTTTCTCCAAAATACCAGACAAAACGTGTTTGTGTTTGAATGCAAGCACAAGCAGCGTATTAAAGTTTGTACAAATAACGCATCCGTACTCTTTCGCCCCACCTACTGGCGGAAAGCAATTTCATTGGCTGAGCAAGATAAGAGTGCAATTTAACAGCATTTCTTATTGGTTACTGCATCATAAATGGGCGTGTCTTAGATGAGATAAAATCGAGATAAAATGGTTCTCAGAATACCGATTTAAAAAGTTTTTGAGGGTATTTTATGTCACTGATTTTATCTGAGATAAAATTTCAGATTTTATCTTAGATAAAATGGATCTCAGAATACCACCCCAGGTCTTTTGGACCCATCCCCCCCCCCCCTGCCTTTCAGGGTTAACAGATCATGCTAATGAATACTATACAGACAAAAAGTAAATCATGGCATATATCTTTGTTGATACACAATGAGTGATATGTTGTCTTGTGCATAAATACAAAGAGCGATGATGGGTACATGTAATTTGGAAGGTTCACAAGAATCTTGTGGGTGGAAGGCATGCAGTAGGCCTACAAATTACATCATCTGCATATACATGTAGTCCCATTAATTCAAATAAGTGTAAGCCTACCTGTGAACCCTAGCTGTAGTTTGTGGTGGTGGGACAGGTACGTTTGCATTTGCTGGTTTCTCAGACTTCCAGTGAGTACGGCCAGTGTAGCCAGGGATGTTGGGTCGACTGCACAGTGAGAAAAAAAGTAAACACAAAACAGGTTTTTCATACACATCTTGAAATCTTGAAAATCTTGCATTTTAATTTCACTGTAAGGTTTAAATAAGTATTGTTTCTGTTCATTTCAGTTTGTCACTAGAATTATCATTAAACGTTAGTATATGGTAGGAAATCTATTTTCCTGCTGGGGTGGACTATGTATTAAGAGTCCTATCTGAGGGGCCGAGAACTGATGTGGAACTCACTGAGCAGTATCCGTGTACCAAGGTAGACTGGTCCTCTGAACAGCAGAAGGAAAGAAGTACTGCTGGGGATGATCTCGCTCACCGGTACCTCCAACAAAGCCGGTGTAGTTAGGAATCTGGTAGTTCTTTCGGTGGGGACTGCAGCTGTATTGTGAAAAATGGGAGAAAATAGTTAAACTGGTTTTGGTGCATCTTGGTTATCACTCATGGGTGTGTGGATTTTTCAGTACTTTTACCATGAGATATGTATTTGACTGTTACCAGGTGCAACTAACTAGGAGACATTTCTAGATCTTCCTTGTCACCGTGTCTGTGATAATGTGCTCCATTTTTACAAAATGCTTGATCCGCCTGCATTATATATGTACAATCTATGATAGATTTTTTATTCTGTATCCTCGTAAAGACCTTTCTTTGACAAACTGTAAGAAAGTTTGCATTCATTAGAAGTTGCAATGCAACCTCCAATTGAGAATCCTACAGAGTTACTGCATATTATATTGATAAGAGATTATTACAACCATAGGATGGATTTCATATATACAAGAAGGAAATGCATATCTTGTCTGACAAGTTTCTCCAATGTTATTTTCATCTAAAAGTGAATAAACCAGTTGGCCCTTTCACATCATTATACAAAATCAAATGTAGCACCATAGAATGTGATAGATAGGGACACCAGATGAATTTGGACAAAAACATAAAAAGTGTTATGAACCCATTTTATATTTACCAATGCAAACTCTTTTCACTGTTTCATTCATGATTTCAAAAAGAAAAGAAAGGAGGAAGTTCTGTACATATAATTACAGGAAAATTGTTGTCTTTGTTTAAAATGTGAGTCTAAGAACCCATGGTATCAAATATCATCCATACTTACAACTCAATAGGTCCTTTGATGTGAAAGCCGTCTCTGATTTGGAACCAGTCAAAAGATCTTCCGAGATTCTATTGGGAAAATAAAGTACACGTAATTACACAAACACAAATTGAAGGAAAAGTTAAATGCACTTTATCACAGAAACATTTTCATCTTCACGGGTCAAAATTTCATACTTCTACTTATTAAGAAACACTATTCATTCAAAAAAGAATATTCATCCAAACGTAATGGCAGTTAAGTGTATACAACGTAGCATGCCTTAAGCCCAACGCACACCTTACGATCTGACTGGCTCACGACTGGTCCACGACTGAGTGAGAGGAGATGTGACGTCACAGCTCTGGTCAGTCGTGAGTCGTAGACCAGTCAGAGGCCAGTCGGAAGGATTTGACATGTCGAATCTTCACGACTGGATCGCAAGAGATCGCAGGCTCAATCCATCTTTGAGCCAATCAGACAGCAGTATTGATATGACGTCAGAGTAGTCGGATGGGTCTGGAATCGCAAGGTGTGCGGCGTCGAGGCTTACGACTGCCCCACGACTCACCTCCTCTCACTCAGTCGTGGACCAGTCGTGAGCCAATTGGATCGTAACGTGTGCGCTGGGCTTTACATGTCTCTCTTTTAACCTGTTGAATACCTGAGATAACTTGGCTAGGTTTTATGGAAAACATGTGTTATATCAAAATCAAATCGTTAAATCCACAGATCAGGGAGAATGCATATGTGCCATCTCCAAGCACAGCCACTTTCTTCACATGGTCTACCACATTAAGTCTGAATGGGCCTTAAGGGGTGTTCAGATATGGCACGACATTGGGGCACCACTTATGTTAATGAACGCGCATTAATGCGTCAACTCTCAAATAAAAGAGAACTTTGTCAAAACTCGCGCAGACAATCTCACGACAACATATTTTGCGATAACTTTTTAGGAATTTGAATGATGAGCATTTTTTTGCAGGCAGGCAGCATTTTTTTTTGTCGCCTCATACCCCATTGACTTGTACACCAAAATGTTGCAGGGATTTTGTGGCGCCATAATGTTGCTTCATATCTGAATGCCCTTTTAGGGGCCTGTTCATAACCTACCTGCCATGGCTGTGCACTTGACTCGTATCGTTTGTTGACACTGAAACGATGTGAGACGGGGTCGGGTTGTCTCTCCAGCGTGGTAGCTGGGGGTAGGACCTTAGGAGGGAGTTTGGCATCCCAGTTCACTGCTTCATATGACCTAAAATAAGAAGAAAGGAATAAAGATAAAAGAATGATTGATTCCAGCAACATCAAGAAATTGGCCCAAATTAGCAAAACATGGTTTATATTTAAGCGATGGTTTAAACATCCAAAAGTGTAAAGCATGCATTTCCTCTTCTCCAAAGGGCGGGCAGTAACATGCTTATGCTCACTTACGCTTATCTATGCTTATTTATGCTTATTTTATTAAACTAAGTCTAAAGCATGGTTTAAAAATCTCCTTCGTGAATTCTGGCCATTGTGTCTGTAATGCCATGATACTCCAGGGGTATAAACATTAATTCCCATGTCACAGCCATGCAGCTAAAATGTAGCTTTCTAACATATTAGGGCCGGTATTCAATTCAATACTTAAGTCAGAAATACATGTATGAGTATTTTAGTTAGCTTTTCACTTAGATAAAATACTTAGCAAATTTTGGTATTCAGTTCAATATTTTGGCTAAGTAGTTTATTCTAAATCTAAGACACCTACCTAGAATAAGCCAATTATTTTGGAGGCCTTGATTGGCAGCTGGCATAGGTTTTTATCATACGCAGTCATCATGAGCTGCGCAGAACTATACATGTATGAATGACAGCGTATTCGAGCGTATCCGATGCAACATGTTAATTGCGCATTGAAAATATGACATCACAATGGTTATCAGTAAAGAATTTTCGCTTAAAGTTGGCTGACTAAAGTAAAATTCAAAGTATTACATTGAATATGACTTAAGCAAATTTCTTAGCCAAGTAAAATACTTAGTAAAAGTTTTACTTAATCCAAGTATTGAATTGAATACTGGCCCAGGTACTCATTTAGACTTGGGGTGGAGAATAGGGAATGTACATTAATATCCTGCAAAAAGACATTACGTTTAGGCTTGGATTCATACCCTAAAACTCTTGAATGAAACTTAAGTGCATAAACCACCATAACATTACCCATCCAGTCTTTTAACACTTCCTTCATGCAATCTTTATCAATAAAATTAATTTAGCAATTAATGCATACAGCCCTTTGATTGACAAATTAAATACATTACTAGTAATTTAACCTTTCTTGTTGCCAATTTATAGTGCATTTGCAGGGTGCATGCAACTTTAAAGAGATACATCTTTTCTGCTTGAACTGAAATAATTCATTACTAATATTTCTTTCGTATTTCATCATGCTGTTCTAAATATGCCATTTATATGCAATTCTGTACTGTGATAAAATTAACTTGTTACAATACTTCATCTTTAAAGTTTTTATATGAGTACATCATGACAATGGAAATAAATGAGTTTCGATTCAATTCTATTTAATACAGTGAATGCTTGATTTGGTATCTAATTTTCAAAAAAAGTTCATGTAAATCTATTTCATATTCATATAAACACAAATCATTTAGATTGAAGATCTTGTTAAAAATGTAATGAAACACAGGTACATATATATAACATTGGACAAAGATAATCAAGTTAATTTTTGTGCAGTTTGTACATTTTAGACATACCTCTGTGTAGAAGGCAAGTAGATATATCTCAGGGCTGCTTCGTCTTTCCAGTCTGAAGCTTTGTCAATTACCTACACCAACAAGGACAAGAAAAGAAATCATACTTCCACAGGATGTAACAATTTTTTTCTTCCAACAGAAAGTTTTCCTTTTTTACGATGTGTACCTACAACACCAGATGGGAAATTATTGACTGCCGGTATTCATTAATCTCCCAAGACACCAAAAACACTGAAAGTCCAGTTTTACAAAGTTCTGTTTAGTGTAACATCACACATAATGTAAAAAAAAACAAAAACAAAAACAAACAAAAAAAACTTGGGCTAAAAGAGAAAACTAAACATAAAATTACTTTGTAATAATATAAAATCTTTTGTGAGCCAAAAGGACACTAATTCTAGGTAGAAGGATATACATGTATGCCCTTCTGGCTATCATTAGATGATATAAATGCAAAAAATTTTAGAACTGTCAACCGTTTGCTTGAGATTCAACTGCACAAACCACTACACCAAGGTTGTTTACTTACATTTGCTTGGTTTTTTATGCTCTTTGAATGAATCTGCTGCCAAATAAGTTCCTGCTCTTTTTCAATCTTTCTCGGATCTGCATCACTTGTCCAACCTGAAAAAAAAAAAAGAAAAGAGGAAGAACAATGAGAAAGATAGAATAAGTCATTAACTCTGAATTGTCCAAGGAACCTTGAGATTTTACTTTTGTTGAATCCCACACTTTTCAGAAACACATATTCTTATAATTCATTACTCACGGTAGATCATCGATATCTTTTTTTTAACAAAAATGTTGAAATTGATACGACATCAAACATTTCTTTGTTCAGTTTGATGGTATTTTTCTATTCCTTGTTCACTATTGCTAAGTATATTTTAAGCAATCTGAGTACATGTATGTCCAACTAATTTAGTTATGTATTCTGTCTCACAAAGAAACAATTTACTGTATGCATCTATTTTCTGCTTAAATTTCCTGAATATTTTTTTCTCAGTTAGCTAGGTGCTAAGGAGGTCCAAATGACAACAGAGGGTGAAATCTATCATCTACAAGAATGGTAATTTACCTCCTAGCTTGGCTCGTATCATGGCATCACTAATTTTTCTGCTATTCCAAGTACCAGGATCATTTAAAACTCTGGTCTTCTGAAGCTGAGGATCGTCACACTGTAGGACAGCTGGTGCTGAAGCTCTTAGTGGATTCTGGGAAAATTTGTCCGTGGTGTTTTCCCTGGAGCCAGACTCCTTCACTTTGTCTCTATGAGCAAGAGTTGTTGTTG
>CM057167.1:23090608-23100049 GCA_029962745.1 Echinometra lucunter
TGATACATGTCAGTAAAAACAACAACAAACAAAAAACTAAACAAGCAAAACACAAAAACAACAACAAACACACACACACTCTCAAACGCACACTTGAGGTTCTCTGATTTGGATCTAATCCTCTATAATTTGATTTGATTTGATTTTATCATTTTATTACATAAAAATGCAAGAAAATAAATATATACACACATTGCATTGTATAATAAAGATAATTGTATAATCAGCAGATCGAAAGAGTAAAGGTATTTAAATATCTCAGACCAAAGCTTGATGAAAAATTGTTGTGGAAATTTTTACTTTGAACTATTCAGTGACAATTTAAAAGCAATAACGACTGTTTCTTTGATTCACACTATTGTTCCACTCTGTGTATATAACAGGACAGAGGCGTCGATCCATTTTTAGGATTGGGGGGGGGGGGGGCAAGACGACCAAGCGGAGATGAACCCGCGGCTACATGTATACATGTATACATGGGAATATATGGGAATATATATATATATAAACATGAAGCATTTCAAATTTTAGGGAAATTGCGCATCTATACCTAGATTATAAAACACCCTGTTTTTGTTTTTTGGGGTTTTTTTTTTTTCAATTTTGCGAGTGAGCGAAGCGAGCGAGCCAAAAATAACCATTTTTGTCGTTGTTATGAGAGGTGTTACTCTTTGTTATCAAAATACACTATAGGCATATATGATATATAAAACATATATATGGTTATCTCGCTGCCAAATATGACTATTTTGGCACATTGCTGGTCTATTGTTTTCTCCTTGAAACCACCATGTTTTATATATATTACGAGCGAGCGAAGCGAGCAAAGAATCACACACTGTTTTTTTATGGTAGAAGTAGTAACCCTTTCTCGCATATCAGTTCGTTTGCTTTCCAAAACCATTAATATGAAACGAGCGAGCGCAGCGAGCGAGGAAAAATATACCATTTCCATGAAAGTTATCACGGTTATTTCGTCATCAGAATACACTTTTAAACCTACGAGGGAGCAAAGTCAAAGACAAAACTATATGCATTCGTCACAAAAAATACAGTAGATGGTTTTTGTAAATTTTTAAACCACCTCGCTGCCCAAATATTATGATGTTTTAGAATCTCGTTGCTGAAATAAGCTACTCGCTGCCCGAGATCATCTTGTATATAGCTTTTATGAGCGAGAGTAGCGAGCGAGCTAACGTTAAAAAAAAATTGGATTTTTAAAATCTATATACAAACTGATATCATGTATAGGCCGTTATCTACTAAAAGTGTATCTATTTTGGGTTTAACTTGCCGCTCGATTTCCTGGTGTAATATTCAGTTTTGGGTAGAACATTAGATAGAAATACATTATGCAAACCTAATTTCCTTTCATAAGAACAGTAATTATCATCGATATTGGTTATGATATTTAAATGCGAGCGAGCGAAGCGAGCGAGCGCTTAAAATTTCTCATTTTCTGTTTTTTCTCTTTCTTTTCACTCCCTTCTTTCCTTTTCCTCTCTTTTCTCTTTCTTTTTTTCTTTTTCCCTCTTTTCTATTTTTTTTTTCAGTTCGGAAATTATTGGGGGGGGGGGCAAAATGATATCTTTGCCCCCCCGAAATTTTCTTTTGGGGGGGGGCAACTGCCCCCCCCCCCAGGATCGACGCCCCTGTAACAGGGCCTTTGGGGAAAACAGTTCTCTAATTGAAAATGCTACCCTGTGTAAATAAAACTGCAAACAAAAAGATAAATTAATGATTAAATAATAAATAGATGTATGCATGAATAAATAAAGTGAACATCTTCATCGATCTATAAACATGATATCATCGACACCTTCATGCAGAGGAAATGACATTGGACAAAAAGATTATACCGTCTGGTCTATAGGTAACATTATTAAGATGGCAACTTTCTAGTGGTGTGTAAACACAAAATACAAATCAAACTACGGAGGAATAATTTATATGAATAGATACGTCAAAGGGAAATCATTTGAATGCGAAGAGCGCCATCACGTGCTGGATCTGTAAGAACATCCTTAAAATAGGTCCTAATCGAATTGACTTTGTAATCTTTCATCATGAGGCGAGCGGCAGGTCTTGGTAAAATCAACAAACAGAAACTAGCTCAGGTGAGATGGTACTTTTGAATTCGTTTAAACGCCGAAAATAGACATCACGTTAAACGGTGCTGCAACCTCTGGATTCTGCACACATATTTATAACTGGTCCCATATTATTAGCTTTGCTGTAGTGCGAGTGTCCTATGTTTATTGTTATAGCATAGCATTGCCACTATTCGGGACCTGAGTGGAACCACTGCTTTTCGGTGGAGCTCCCGGGGGAGATATGTCTCATTTAGGCCAGTACATCATCCACGTAAATGAAAACTTAAGAAAAAGGGTTGTTTTTCAGCTGGGGCCCGTTGCATAAAACTTTTGCCAGAGAAAAAAACTCTGGCAAATTTTTATGTGAAAAATTCTGGCAATTTTTTTTTTGCTGTAGTTTCCTCAAATTTTGCCGTAAAAAACTCTGGCAAAAGTTTTATGCAACGGTGGCAGAAGGTGTGACTTCTCCATTTCACATGGTGGTACAAAAGACATTTCATTGCACATAAGTCGACAGAAGCATCAAAGCGCTGTGCAAGCCTCGAAGAATGTGAGTCCTCTCTCTTCATTTTGGCAGAAGACAGACTTTTCAGTAATTAGAGCTGAAATGTTAATCATGGCCAATTTCCTCATTGAACACAATTCGCAGTTTTCTACGGCAGACCATCTGACAGAGCTTGTCAAGGTTATGTTTCCGGACAGTAAAATTGCCAAGGAGTTTGCATCGAAACAAACAAAATCAACAGCCATAGCGAGGACCCTTGGATTTGGAAGTTCCCTTATTAGAACAGGATCATTCATCATCAATGACATGTACATGTATTTAAGTCACTAAATAAATTACATACTTGTATACATGTATAGATTACTACAAAATAAACAAAAATTGCAATCCTTGAGATACTGTGTAGGAAAGTACACGACAGGTAAGAATAGGATTTTTTTTCTGAAAATAGGATTTTTATGGTAAAATCATGGGATTTTTGGTCAAGTGAGGTTGGCAGCTCTGCATAAGTGATCAGCAAAATATTTTTCAAAATTCACTTAAGACAATTTACATCCATTTGGAGGAATGTAATGGAAGTAGGCCTAGGTTATTTTATTATCCTAGGTGTAAAAAAGCAAATATTTTACATTAATTATTTGATTATTTTAGTGATTTCAATCTTCAACGATAGAGGGCAGCATGTCACATACATTTGCACAGCTCAGTCAGCATACCAATGTAGCTCTGTGTGCCCTAAACCTAACCCTAACCCTAACCCTAACCCTAACCCTATATAGGCCTATAGATCTATATATTTTTTTTTTTTTCATTTTGGGTGGCTGTCACATAAGGAGCTCTTACCTAAATTTTTGTCTAAATTTTCTTTTTCTGATATCAAATTTTTAGTCCCAAGTGTCAGTCGGGTTCATTATGGCCACAGCCGATAGTTACAAGGCTTGTAGTGTCATTGGCCCATGGGAAAGTGATTTCCCAGGGGTTGTACTTGGCAAAATGGCTACTACGTTAGCATTAAACACAAATGGGGAAAATGCCAGGCTCCGTGGAGAGTTGAGTAGCATTAGCGTTGTTTTTTTTTTTGTTGTTGTTTTTTTTTTCACTCTCCAGGAGCCTCCAGGCTAAGTAAGACTTGTCTTGTTGGTGATACTCCTCAACATTCTGTCTGGAACCAAAGAAGGAGGATAGGGGAGTGCACAGTGTTGCTTTATAGCTTGAGTCTTGATTACGGAAGAAGTTAGTTGCTTGTAGTTTGAATGTATCGTTGTCAGCTGTGCTGTAGATGTCGGGTGGTCATGGTTGTAGTGAGACTAAGAGTTAAAAAGTCCCTGAATGATGAATTGAGTGCAGTAATATCACATTACAGTATACTCCAAATTTAACCTTGCAAAAGTTGCATTTGTGTTTAAAGGCATTGGCTAACTTTGTGAGCAGCTGATTTAAAAAAATCTCAAACTAAGATGAAACATGTGTATGAGTACTTGTATTTATACTCAAAAACCCTGAAACCAACCATAATGTGGAATGAAATACTGTAAGTTAGACGCAAACCGCGATTTTATTATTTTTCCTCTCAGAGGCAATAAATAAGAGGACCGTTTTGCTCGAATTAAAAAATACCGTTATCTGCCTCCCACCGCGTGATACGCCAATACACACAGTACGGTCCGGTGAGCCATGCGCGCATGCGCACTCCTTACATGTACGTGTAGTCTGTGCAACCGACCCTTGTATATTTTTCAAACATTGGTTCACATTTCTAATATTTAAAAATACTTCCTGTGAATATTATACTTTGAAACTTTTAGACTGGTATTTTTACACTATAACCCTTATGTTTATCCCATTTTCAAGTAACAAAATGAGATTTTTTAAAATCATAACAATGTTAACCAATGTCTTTAAGTGCTCCATACCATGCTGCCCTCTTGTATTCGCATTTCTGAGACGTTTAATCTCAGGCACCTAACGTTACACCTATAGCTGTTAACGCACAAGATGCTGTTCATGCTAGTAATGCTCAAAATGCAGTGCTTGCACTTACAATTATGAGTGTCAAACTTTAAAGTGCCTATGGTAGGGGTGGGGGGGGGGAGGAGACAGCACTGCTCTTCAAATCTAATGATTGCTCTCTGCAGTTACTTTAAGTTGAATGTATTAGGAAGAATGATATTTTATTGTTGTGATGATATCTTTTTTTTACTATTGCAGGCCAAGTACAAGGACAAAGGGTCAGAGATTGCAGAGGATCAGTTAGATCACATGAGCCGTCAGTTGGAGGTGTTTAGGACCAACCTAGAAGAGTTTGCAGCAAACCATAAGTCAGAGATAAAGAAGAACCCAGAGTTTAGAATGCAATTTCAGGACATGTGTGCCACCATTGGTGTTGATCCTTTGGCATGTGAGTGATTTAGTTTTGTACCAGTTTTAGAAATGGATATGTTGGGGTGACGAAACTTCTCACGCATTGTAACTTTGAGGAACGCAATGTGTAATCTGAGATAACTTATACTGCACTGAAATTTAGTTAGCTCCATAGAGAACCAAAAAGGAAGCAAAATTTTTAATAATGAATTGGTGCAAGAAGAAAAGTTATTGAAAAAACAAATTGAAGAGACATCACAATCGTGAAAATTGATGTCATATCACAAGGTGCTACAACTGAGAGAATAAAAAGGTTGGAGACCAAACTTAGTGCACTCCATTTTACAGATGAATCAACAAAAGGAAAGAATTCATCAGTAACAAGGCAAAATACCATAAAATCATTTAGTATCAATTCTTACTTGCAAGTTTGATGACATCTTCTCTAAAAACGTAGGATTTCTAGATCCTATCAGTAACTTCATGATTTCAGTTTTGGGATGATATCTGACTACAAGCTGTTGCAAAGTCTTGCAACTGTTTTTTTTTTTTTTTTTTTGCAAATACATGTAAAGCAGTCTCAGTCATGTTGCTACTCTTTTGCATTGCTTTTCTTGCCATTTTTTTCGTATAGATCTTTGTCTTGTGATCTAATGTGTTTCTACTTTCTCTATGGGTTTTCATCAGCTGGAAAAGGTTTCTGGTCCGAGATGCTAGGAGTTGGAGATTTCTACTATGAGATAGGTGTTCAGATCATTGAAGTATGCCTGGCTACTCAGCATCGTAATGGAGGTCTCATGAACCTAGAGGAGCTGCTCCAAAAAGTTAGGACGACAAGAGGAAAGACAAAGCAGGCCCAGGATGTCAGTCTGTAAGTCTGTCTGGCGGATATGAGTTTTATATTATTTCAATAGCAAGTTTCTGAAAAGAAAGCAGAAGTAGAATAATAGAAGTTTGAATGAAATTGAACACATTGTGAGAGACAAATGAATTTTGAAAGTTTTTACCACTATACACTCCCCTCCAAAAGTTTGGGAACACCTGCTTTCATTGTGTGTTTTTCTTGGTAGACTTTATTGAAATTCAGGCTCAAAGCACAGCTGTATTTTTGTTTTAAAGTGAAGACTATACACCAGTGTACATTTTCTCATTGATTCAAACAAATTTAAAGCTCTTGATAGACATACAGCTGCCAAAAATGGCAGGCTACCAGTCAAGATGGCATTCTCTCCAAAATGCTATCTTCTTTTATTACGTGTAGTTATTCAGAGCTTTTTACACTTATACCAGTGCACCTTCATTCATTTTGCCTTTTCAGTTTGGCCTAGTCAGAAGTCAGACACAAAAATAAAATAAAACAATACTCAGTGTTTCACTTGTACAGAAAACTTATTTTTTATTGTAATTCAATGAACATAATAGACAATAAATAATATTTGTTTGAATAAACATGATAACAATTGAAAGGGCGTCATTTTTCTTCTTGATCATGGAAACTCATTATTGCGAACAACTTCAGTTTATTCTTTGTTTTTGTGATACAGTAACAAACAAAATAAAATCAAAAATGAATGTAGCTTTTGCGCATGTCTTTGTTTTTCCTAGTGTTCCAATTAGACTGCCTTCTCATCAAAGAATCCTCCTTTGACAGCGATAACAGCACGGCACACTCTTGGCATCCTGTTGGTCAACTTGTTGAGGGAGTCACTGTCATGCCTTCTGTAGAATCTTCCACAGATGAGTCTCACTTGTTGGGCAAATTTCTCAAACCTTTCTGTCTAGTTCTTCCCAAAGCAGCTCAATGGGGTTGAGATCTGGGGACTGGGGCGGCCAATCCATGATTTCCAGGACTTGTTTCTCTTCTTTTTTTTCTTCAAGTAGTCTTTGCATAGTCTTGACGAGTGTTTGGGATCATTGTCCTGCTGGAAAATAAACCCTTCTCCGATCAGGCGTTTCCTCGAAGGCATGGCCTTCCGCTGTAGGATGGAATGATAGCCATGCTGGTTGAGGATACCCTCTGCTCTGTGCAGGCTGCCAACCTTTCCTGCACCAAAGCAACCCCAAACCATGACATTTCCACCACCATGTTTCTTAGTTGGCTTGATGCACTGTGGTAGCATCTTTTATACCTTTCGCCGTCTCACATAGGTATGTCTCTTGCTGCCAAACACCTCAAACTTTGACTCGTCAGACCAAAGAACCTTCTGCCACTGCTCTGAAGACCAGTCTTTGTGCTTCCTAGCCCAAGCAAGCGTTTTCTTACGGTTCTTTTCTTTGAGAATCGGTTTCCTTGAAGCAACATGGCCCATCAGCCCTGCTACACAGAGACGTCTCCTTACTGTTGAGGAAGATACAGGTGTCTCACGGGTGTTGTTTAACTCAGCTGTGATCTGTGGGCAAGTCAGATAATGGTTGCGCAGACTGCTCACCCGAATGTATTTTTCTTCAGCAGAGGATGTTGTTTTTGGCCTACCACATCGTCTTCTGTCCCCATTGGACCCAGAAGCCTCTTTGCGTTTAAGACTGTAGTGAACAGTATGGACACTATCTTGAGTTTTTTGGCTATTTCTCGCATTGAATAGCCTTCTTTTCTCAAAACTACAATTGACTGACGTGTTTCTCGAGAAAGCTGTCTTGCCTTAGCCGTTTTAATTTTGTGTCTGACTTCTGACCAGGACAAACTGAATAGGCAAAATGAATGAAGGTGCACTGGTATAAGTTTAAAAAGCTCTGAATAACTTTTAAACTCATGAATTTCAAATTGCACTGGTGCCTTCTCCACTTTCATGCATTTTCTTTCAAGAAGGATGTGGCATTTGTCAAGTTCACATGTTTTCAAGGATAAAAACACATATTTCCACAAATTAACCGTCTAATGAGCAATATGCTACAATATTCAGCAATAAATTCAGAGGACAGCTGCTGTTACATTCACAAATAATGAGAAGAATTTCAGAATAGAACTAATAGAAAAAGTTAGCATTTTTGAGAGAATGCCATCTTAACTGGTAGCCTGCCCTCTTTGGCAGCTGTACATCTCTTAGGCGCTTTAAATTTGTTTGAATCAATGAGAAAATGTACACCGGTGTATAGTCTTCACTTTAAAACAAAAATACAGCTGTGCTATGAGCCTGAATTTCAATAAAGTCTACCAAGTTTAGAAAAACACAGACTTAATGCCGGTGTTCCCAAACTTTTGGAGGGAGTGTATATTATTAGTGATGTCACTGATAATTTCACTTGAATATGTAACAGACGGGAGAGTCTGCATGTAATTCAGTTGCCAATTTAAGATTTCTGTAAATGAGTTGTGATTAGAACTTTATAATGGCATAGACAAATAACTTTAGAATCAGGGTTACCAGTTTTCAGGCAAAGCCTGAGTTCAGGCCCTGACAATATTTATTTCCAGGCCATAGTTTGGGCATTTTTGTGTACAAAATGTTTTATTCTGCACCTTGTAGGTGATTTTCAGGGCCTCTAATCAATTCCAACTGGCATCCCAGTTTAGAATGAACATGGCTCTAAGATGCCTTCATTGTTTTGATTTGAACATTTTTGAAGAGATAAAATTTTTGAACAAGGATGATCAATATTGTTATGTACATGAATTGATATTTTTCTTGTTTCTTTCTCTATTAACTGTAGTGATGACATCATTAGAGCTATCAAGAAGCTGAAAATCTTAGGGAATGGATTTGGCCTTCATCGCCTTGATGATGGGCGTTTCATTGTTCAGTCCGTACCAGCCGAGCTCAGTATGGACCACACCAGTGTTCTCAATGTAGCACAGGTAAGTTAAGCAGCTATGTTTTCATTATCCCTGAAGAACGTTGTGTGGACACGCTAGTGTTCTTCAAGAAGCATGTGTGAGGAGAGACATGGACACTATTTGGGGTTTAATTGATACCTCTTATTATCAGTCACTAAGAGGGGACTCTACCGTTTTGACCGACGGTTCCTTTGTATTGTATTCCCTCCTTTCTGGTTTCTGGAGACCATACATTACCTGTAAGAACAGCGCATCAACATTGATTAGCCCCAACCGAATACGCTTCGAGACTCAAAGGCAAGCTTTAGTTATTTCAAGGTGGGCCATCGAGTGTTACTGCATTGTTGCTGCACACGTTAATTGGTAATTCCACCCAGTCCAGTAGCAACTCTTAACACCATGCACATGGAAATTGCTGAGAATACCAATATATCTTTAAACCAGCATTGTTCTTATGACCCCTGAAAGAGCTTTGCACAGATGTGAGGATTCTACTTGTGTGCCATACAGGGGCTTAAACGTGTTGGCAGTGTTTCCCAAAGTTTTTGCATCTGGTATAAAGTGTTATTTTTCACTTACCTCTCTTTTTCAGGGTACTGGATGTGTGTCTGTTTCTGAGCTGAAGGATAAACTGAAATGGGAAGAGGATAGAGCAAGATTAGTTATGGTATGTCAATATCGTTACTTTAAAGGGTAAGTCCACCCTAGAA
>CM057167.1:23100549-23136314 GCA_029962745.1 Echinometra lucunter
TGAACACAGAGATACGATGCTAACACAGTATGCCTTCCGAAGGAAGGCTAGAGAGGCAACTAAATGACCTTTGACATGCCATAAGTTTTGCATTGGGCCAAAATGGCGGGCCGCGGCAAAATTGAAGACGACTTCGGAGGGTCAATTATTATTAATGAGATAAAACTCCAAATACGTTCGATGATTGGGTAATTGCCTTCATGTTTAATGCATAAGCTCATACATAAAACATTTTTGCCTTCCCACAATTCCCTACGATTTGAGGCAGCAATTCGGATAAATGGCGGCTGGCAGAGGAGTGCAACTTTTTGACCATTTCAGCACAAACTTGCTCAAGAAATTTGTTTCAGGAAATCTGCGTGTTGTGAAAGAATTCAGGGTAAACCCCTAGGAAGCAGAAATTCTTAAAAGGAGCATTCAGAATGGAATAATATTATAGATGACCTGGAAAGTAAGTAAGCGACATTTTGTTAACCAGTCTTCATCGTAGTTGTTAATCGTCCGTCAAGCAGGCGTAGGCTACCTGTACAAAGTGCATGGGACATCACCCCCAAAGCCAGAATTAGGAAACTATTCTTGTATAGAATTGAACTCTAAATCTGAGAGAAAAATAATGTAATGGCGATATTTTCAAAGAGATTAAACTTTTTCCGTAGAGAACTGTTTGTAGAATTTTCTCCGGTGGATAAAGTACTGAAGCTAGCTAAATCGCGATAATCAGCGGTAGATGTTGACCTGTTAGAAACTGGAGTCGAGGCTGAGTGCACTGCAAGACGGGACGGCTACGATACTTCCCAAAGCGTAATGTTAATTCTGATTAAGCCGTTAACTGGCCGGCCGGATTGAGTGTCCCTGTGCCCCTGGGGCGGGCCTTGCTGGGAACATTGATCCGGACTAACTCTAGACTCTAAGTAAAACTTTAGCCTGATGGTTCATGTTAAGCTATACCGTGGTTTGAATTCATGATACTCCTATATTGGACCTTCCTTTGACTAGTTGAACTTGATGTTTTCTTTGTCATGAAAATCACCCATCATCGGACTAGTCTAGGTCTAGTAGACGGTAGACCGAGGCCTGGCACAGTTAGACCAAGCCTGGCTATATATGGGCTAGACATCATTCATAGACCTGTTATCACCACAATGCTTTTAAATAATCATGATATAAACCTCTTTCTCTTTTTAATTTTTAAAGGGGACCTGAACCTGATGTAGTCTTCAGATGGTACAATACAGGCAGATTTGGTTATCAAGTCAACTCCACTTGATCTAGAAAAATCTACTGCTGGCAAGGTATGAAGTAAGCCCATTATGATTTGTAGCTTTGAAAAGTGTAGATTTTTAAAGTTTTTCATTTATGTAGTACGTTATTTAAGCTAAATTCTAGAAAGAAATATCCATCCATGTGCCGTGGATGTTTAAAAAAAAAAAAACCCAACGTATTTTACTACAGAGTAGCCATACAAAGTAAAGACTAACGAGTCTTAGCCTAATAACAACATCCAATATCTTTATTATCACAGACTGAAGCTTGCAGTCTTATGTGCAGACCTCCTAGTATAATGTACTGAACTACTTAGAATAAAGTTTCAGGCAGGTTCATCACGTCATTTATCATGTACTTAGAGAGGAGCCTTTCTTTCTTTCTCTCTCTCTCTCTCTCGACTCTGCAGCATGTTTACAAATTTTTCTCTTTTCTTTTGTTTTCTACTTTCAGGTTATCTAAGAAGTTCAAATACAAGGCTTGTAGAGTATCCAGCTGCTTGAAGACTAAGGAATTGCACCCTTCCCCAAGCCCTTATTTTGAAACTTCATTTGCATTTTGCCTAAAGATGTATACCTAGATTAAAATTTGAGCCTGATTTCATGACAGGCTAATAAAATGTATAAATCTGTGAATTCAATTGAAACATGGACCAAAACCATTTTAACAACTATTAAAAAGAAATAAAAAAATCAGGGAACACAAAAATTGTATATAGAAGTTGTGCCTTCAAAATCAACAGTTCTAGGACTATTATTCCTCGGGTAATTACCTCCAGTGTACTGCCCCCCCCCCCCCAAGAAATAATCCTGAGGTCAATTACAGTAAGTAACATTTCCAAGTTAGGGGATGGGATGGGCATTGTAATTGGCTTGGGTTGATTGTCCAAGGGTAGACACTGAGGGGGGGGGGGGGTGATTGTTTGGAGGGTAGTTCTGGAGCAAGTCTAGTCAATTATTAGGGATGGGTTGCTTCACGCTGTTAGCTGAATTTACAAAACTACCTATGCAGGTAGGTGGGGAACCATATGAACCAATATCTAAGTTTTTGGCTGAATTGTTTCAGAAATTTGTCAAACTTATCATTATTCTTTTTTACATTTTTATTATCATTATCATTATCATTGTTGTTATTATGTTATTACATCGATAGGCTATATGGATTCACATTGCAAGAATGTTTAAATAGTAGGCCTATTATAAGTATTCCAACAAGAGCTTTCTGCCTCCAGAAATGTTTGCTGATCTCTTGCTGCATTGAAATTAGAGTTACACTTTTTTGCTAATAAAATAATTTTCTTCTCTCTATATTCTTATTGTCTTTCAATTTCTCTTAACCTTGAGTGAAATCTGATGTTGATGTTGCTTTTGTCAGTGTTTTTGATGATGATGAGGATGATGATGCTGGCACAAGATCATATGAAGTTGGTTTGTAATTGAGGTTGATTGCAGCCATATGGAGGGGGGGGGGGGCACTGTCTGAAAAATCACTGAATAGCGAAAGAAAGATAGTGTTGATGATGATGATGACGACGAGGTTGAGGATGATGATTCCGGCCAAAGATCATATGAAGTTGCTTTGTAATTGAGGTGTGATGGAGGGGGGGGGGGCTCTGTTCAAAAATTCACTGACTAGCAAAAGAAAGAAGAAAAGACAATGATGATGAGGTTGAAGATGATGCATGATGCAGGCATAAGATCATATGAAGTTGTTTTGTGACAGAGGTGTGATTGTAGCCATGTGGGGGGGGGGAAGGGGCTGTCCAAAAATTCAGGGACTAGCAAAGAAAGGGAAAAAAGCATTGTTGACGATAATGCAGGCACAAAATCATGAAGTTACTTTGTAACTGAGGTATGATTGCAGTGCATACAGGACGGGGGGGGGGGGGGTACTGTCCTAAAATTCACTGACTAGCGAGTAAAAAAATGCTCCTAAGCATTTTTTTCTTTGGGGGCATACACCTTAATGGGTTTGCAGAAATGAAAAAAAAAATCCTTGGATCAAATTCTTTAGGGGGATACATTTATTATATGTCTATGATGATCCCCTCCCCAAAATGTCAACGAGCAAAAATTAACGTTAAACTTTGCTGAGAAGAGAGGGAGCTCACAGCTTTAAGTATAGGGGGTGGGGAAATTTGGTTTCACTAGGTGTGCTTTGTTCCAGAATGTGGGGGACATACCCTATTGTGTCAACCCACTCTTAACATATTAGGGACGCATACCGCGCCATGCCCCTCCCCCCCCCCCCCCCTCCCCACATTGATGCCCATGATTGTAGCAGCCATATGCGAGAGGAATTTATCTGTTTGGTGGAGGGGGCCAGGAGACATGCATGTTACTGTTTACAGGATACGTTTACATAATTTGAAATATGAAACAAAGTTAATCTACAAAAGAATAATACAGTAGCCTATAAGCTCTTATGTTATGGAAATGGAGGTGATCCACTATTTAAAAAAAAGCAATGCTTGTAGAGTGTGGATTCCTCAAATAATATTGTAAACACAGCTTTTGTTGAATTTAGTCTGCAAGTGATCAACACAAAATAAAGTCAAAATCAGAAATGCATGTCTTACTGACAGCATCGGCATCAGATAAATAGAAGTGGGTGTAAGCTATTGGGGTAAAATGATTGAAATGAGAGAGGAAATTAAATTAGGGAAATTCTCACGAGTCTGGGCGACGGTACGGTCAATGAATGAATGAATGAATAATTCAGTGCGCATGCGTTATTATGTTAATAAGTCACAAAAATCTAATACATATTCATAAATATTCATGAAAATGTGATACGCGCTACGCGCAAGGCAAAACAAGCCTGATTTTCGCTGATACTCGGAAAAATGGTCTGCGCCATAGGTTTATAAAATTTTGTACATAAAACGCGGGATCAATTTGACCCTCCGTACCCCCCCTCCATGGCTGGACGGATGCAGAAGCGGAGTTTCAGCCCCCTGCATTTGAATGCGAAGAGCGCCATCACGTGCTGGGTCGGTAAGAACATCCTTAAATTTTTCACATAGGTCCTAATCGAATTGACTTTGTAATCTTTCATCATGAGGCGAGCCGCAGGTCTTGGTAAAATCAACAAACAGAAACTAGCTCAGGTGAGATGGTACTTTTAAATTCGTTTAAACACGGAAAATAGACATCACGTTAAACGGTGCTGCAACCTCTGGATTCTGCACACCTATTTATGACCGGTCCCATATTATTAGCTTTGCTGTAGTGCGAGTGTCCTATGTTAGTTGTTATAGCATAGCATAGGCCACTTGCACGAATGCCAGGTTATCATCAGATAACCTTGCACTAAATTAGGCCTGTACAGTGGAAATTGCTGACAATAGGAAAGTAGTGTTCTCTGTTACAGAGGAACAAGGGACAGAGGAACAAGAGCAGTGATCAGAAAAAGATTTCTCAAAATTCATTTGATGAAGATAATTTAGATCCAATTGAAGGAATGGAATGAAAATAGGATATGTTATCATACTGGGTGTAAAAAGCAAACATTTTCCAAGAATTTGTTGATTATTTTAGTGATTTCTATCTCCAACTATAGAGGGCAGCATTTCACATAAATTTGCACAGCTCACCATACCAATGGCTCCTGGTGAGCTGTGCAAATTTATGTGAAATGCTGCCCTCTATAGTTGGAGATAGAAATCACTAAAATAATCAACAAATTCTTGGAAAATGTTTGCTTTTTACACCCAGTATGATAACATATCCTATTTTCATTCCATTCCTTCAATTGGATCTAAATTATCTTCATCAAATGAATTTTGAGAAATCTTTTTCTGATCACTGCTCTTGTTCCTCTGTCCCAGAAATGTGACAGAGAACACTACTTTCCTATTGTCAGCAATTTCCACTGTACAGGCCTAATTCAGTGCAAGGTTATCTGATGATAACCTGGCATTCGTGCAAGTGAGCATAGGCACTATTCGGGACGCTGCCACGGAGTGGCAGCGTCCTGAGTGGAACCACTGCTTTTCAGTGGAGCTCCCGGGGGAGATGTGTCTCATTTAGGCCTGTACATCATCCACGTAAATGAAAACTTAAGAAAAAGGGTTTTTTTCAGCTGGGGCCCGTTGCATAAAACTTTTGCCAGAAAAAAAAAAAAACTCTGACAAATTTTTATGTGAAAAAACTCTGGCATTTTTTTTTTTTACTGTAGTTTCCTCAAATTTTGCCGTAAAAAACTCTGACAAAAGTTTTATGCAATGGTGGCAGAAGGTGTGACTTCTTCATTTCACATGGTGGTGCAAAAGACATTTCATTGCACATAAGTCGACAGAAGCATCAAAGCGCTGTGCAAGCCTCGAAGAATGTGAGTCCTCTCTCTTCATTTTGGCAGAAGACAGACTTTTCAGTAATTAGAGCTGAAACGTTAATGGCCAAATTCCTCATTGAACACAATTTGCCGTTTTCTACGGCAGACCATCTGACAGAGCTTGTCAAGGTTATGTTTCCGGACAGTAAAATTGCCAAGGAGTTTGCATCGAAACAAACAAAATCAACAGCCATAGCGAGGACCCTTGGAAGTTCCCTTATTAAAACAGGATCATTCATCATCAATGACATGTACATGTATTTAAGTCACTAAATAAATTACATACTTGTATACATGTATAGATTACTACAAAATAAACAAAATTTGCAATCCTTGAGATACTGTGTAGGAAAGTACACGACAGGTAAGAATAGGATTTTTTTCTGAAAATAGGATTTTTATGGTAAAATCATTGGATTTTTGGTCAAGTGAGGTTGGCAGCTCTGCGTAAGTGATCAGAAAAATATTTTTCAAAATTCACTTAAGATAATTTACATCCATTTGGAGGAATGTAATGAAAGTAGGCCTAGGTTATTTTATTATCCTAGGTGTAAAAAAGCAAATATTTTACATGAATTTGTTGATTATGTTAGTGATTTCAATCTTCAACTATAGAGGGCAGCATGTCACATACATTTGCACAGCTCAGTCAGCATACCAATGTAGCCTTGTGTGCCCTAAACCTAACCCTAACCCTAACCCTAACCCTAACCCTAACCCTAACCCTGTATAGGCCTATAGATCTATTTTTTTTTTTTTCATTTTGGGTGGCTGTCACAAAAGGAGCTCTTACCTAAATTTTTGTTTAAATTTTCTTTTTCGGATATCAAATTTTTAGTCCCAAATGTCAGTCGGGTTCATTATGGCCACAGCCGATAGTTACAAGGCTTGTAGTGTCATTGGCCCATGGGAAAGTGATTTCCCAGGGGTTGTACTCGGCAAAATGGCTACTACGTTAGCATTAAACACAAATGGGGAAAATGCCAGGCTCCGTGGAGAGTTGAGTAGCATTAGCGTTTTTTTTTTTTTTTCACTCTCCAGGAGCCTCCAGGCTAAGTAAGACTTGTCTTGTTGGTGATACTCCTCAACATTCTGTCTGGAACCAAAGAAGGAGGATAGGGGAGTGCACAGTGTTGCTTTATAGCTTGAGTCTTAATTACGGAAGAAGTTAGTTGCTTGTAGTTTGAATGTATCGTTGTCAGCTGTGCTCTAGATGTCAGGTGGTCATGGTTGTAGTGAGACTAAGAGTTAAAGAATCCCTGAATGATGAATTGAGTAATCTAGCGAATTTAAGAAAATTAAACCTTGCTTAGAGAAATTGTGTTGTCTGTTTTTGACTGCTGCAATAGTGATTGTTGAACATGGGTGCAGTAATATCACATTACAGTATACTCCAAATTTAACCTTGCAAAAGTTGCATTTGTGTTTAAAGGCATTGGCTAACTTTGTGAGCAGCTGATTTAAAAAAATCTCAAACTAAGATGAAACATGTGTATGAATACTTGTATTTGTACTCAAAAACCCTGAAACCAACCATAATATGGAATGAAATACTGTAAGTTAGACGCAAACCGCGATTTTATTATTTTTCCTCTCAGAGGCAATAAAAAAAAGGACCGTTTTGCTCGAATTAAAAAATACCGTTATCTGCCTCCCACTGCGTGATACGCCAATACACACAGTACAGTCCGGTGAGCCATGCGCGCATGCGCACTCCTTACATGTACGTGTAGTCTGTGCAACCAACCCTTGTATATTTTTCAAACATTGGTTCACATTTCTAATATTTAAAAATACTTCCTGTGAATATTATACTTTGAAACTTTTAGACTGGTATTTTTACACTATAACCCTTATGTTTATCCCATTTTCAAGTAACAAAATGAGATTTTTTTAAATCATAACAATGTTAACCAATGTCTTTAAGTGCTCCATACCATGCTGCCCTCTTGTACTCGCATTTCTGAGACATTTAATCTCAGGCACCTAACGTTACACCTATAGCTGTTAACGCACAAGATGCTACTCATGCTAGTAATGCTCAAAATGCAGTGCTTGCACGTACAGTTATGAGTGTCAAACTTTAAAGCGCTTTGATAGGGGTGGGAGGAGACAGCACTGCTCTTCAGATCTAATGATTGCTCTCTGCAGTTGCTTTAAGTTGAATGTATTAGAAAAAATGATATTTTATTGTTGTGATGATTTCTTTTTTTACTATTGCAGGCCAAGTACAAGGACAAAGGGTCAGAGATTGCAGAGGATCAGTTAGATCACATGAGCCGTCAGTTGGAGGTGTTCAGGACCAACCTAGAAGAGTTTGCAGCAAACCATAAGTCAGAGATAAAGAAGAACCCAGAGTTTAGAATGCAATTTCAGGACATGTGTGCCACCATTGGTGTTGATCCTTTGGCATGTGAGTGATTTAGTTTTGTACCAGTTTTAGAAATGTATACGTTGGGGTGACGAAACTTCTCACGCATTGTAACTTTGAGGAACGCGATGTGTAATCTGTGATAACTTAAACTGCACTGAAATTTAGTTAGCTCCATAGAGAACCAAAAGGAAGCAAAATTTTTAACACGGTAACGAATGGGTGCAAGAAGAAAAGTTATTGAAAAAAGAATTGAAGAGACATCACAATCGTGAAAATCAATGTCATATCACAAGGTGCTACAACTGAGAGAATAAAAAGGTGGGAGGCCAAACTTAGTGCACTCCATTTTACAGATGAATCAACAAAAGGAAAGAATTCATCAGTAACAAAGCAAAATACCATAAAATCATTTAGTATCAGTTCTTACTTGCAAGTTTGATGACATCTTCTCTAAAAACGTAGGATTTCTAGATCCTATCAGTAACTTCATGATTTCAGTTTTGGGATGATATCTGACTACAAGCTGTTGCAAAGTCTTGCAACTGGTTTTTTTTTCTTGCAAATACATGTAAAGCAGTCTCAGTCATTTTGCTACTCTTTTGCATTGCTTTTCTTGCCATTTTTTTCGTAAAGATCTTTGTCTTGTGATCTAATTTGTTTCTACTTTCTCTATGGGTTTTCATCAGCTGGAAAAGGTTTCTGGTCCGAGATGCTAGGAGTTGGAGATTTCTACTATGAGATAGGTGTTCAGATCATTGAAGTATGCCTGGCTACTCAGCATCGTAATGGAGGTCTCATGAACCTAGAGGAGCTGCTCCAAAAAGTTAGGACGACAAGAGGAAAGACAAAGCAGGCCCAGGATGTCAGTCTGTAAGTCTGTCTGGCGGATATGAGTTTTATATTATTTCAATAGCAAGTTTCTGAAAAGAAAAGCAGAAGTAGATTAATAGAAGTTTGAATGAAATTGAACACAAGGTGAGAGACAAATGAATTTTGAAAGTTTTTACCACTATACACTTCCCTCCAAAAGGTTGGAAACACCTGCATTCATTGTGTGTTTTTCTAAACTTGGTAGACTTTATTGAAATTCAGGCTCATAGCACAGCTGTATTTTTGTTTTAAAGTGAAGACTATACACCAGTGTACATTTTCTCATTGATTCAAACAAATTTAAAGTTCTTAATAGACATACAGCTGCCACAAATGGCAGGCTTCCAGTCAAGATGGCATTCTCTCCAAAATGCTAACTTCTTTTATTACGTGTAGTTATTCAGAGCTTTTTACACTTATACCAGTGCACCTTCATTCATTTTGCCTTTTCAGGTTGGCCTAGTCAGAAGTCAGACACAAAAATAAAATAAAACAATACTCATTGTTTCACTTGTACAGAAAACTTATTTTTTATTGTAATTCAATAAACATAATAGACAATAAATAATATTTTTTTGAATAAACGTGATAACAAGGGCGCCATTTTTTTAAAATTGTAATTCAATAAACATAATAGACAATAAATAATATTTTTTTGAATAAATACGATAACAATGGCGTCATTTTTCTTCTTGATCATGGAAACTCATTATTGCGAACAACTTCAGTTTATTCTTTGTTTTTGTGATACCGTAACAAACAAAATAAAATCCAAAATGAATATAACTTTTGCACATGTCTTTGTTTTTCATAGTGTTCCAATTAGACTGCCTTCTCATCAAAGAATCCTCCTTTGACAGTGATAACAGCACGGCACACTCTTGGCATCCTGTTGGTCAACTTGTTGAGGGAGTCACTGGAAATACCCTACCATGCCTTCTGTAGAATCTTCCACAGATGAGTCTCACTTGTTGGGCAAATTTCTCAAACCTTTCTGTCTAGTTCTTCCCAAAGCGGCTCAATGGGGTTGAGATCTGGGGACTGGGGCAGCCTATCCATGATTTCCAGGACTTGTTTCTCTTCTTTTTTTCTTCAAGTAGTCTTTGCATAGTCTTGACGAGTGTTTGGGGTCATTGTCCTGCTGGAAAACAAACCCTTCTCTGATCAGGCGTTTCCTCGAACGCATGGCCTTCCGCTGTAGGATGGAATGATAGCCATGCTGGTTGAGGATACCCTCTACTCTGTGCAGGCTGCCAACCTTTCCTGCACCAAAGCAGACCCAAACAGTGACATTTCCACCACCATGTTTCACAGTTGGCTTGATGCACTGTGGTAGCATCTTTTCTACCTTTCACCGTCTCATATAGGTATGTCTCTTGCTGCCAAACACCTCGAACTTTGACTCGTCAGGCCAAAGAACCTTCTGCCACTGCTCTGAAGACCAGTCTTTGTGCTTCCTAGCCCAAGCAAGCCTTTTCTTACGGTTCTTTTCTTTGAGAATTGGTTTCCTTGAAGCAACATGGCCCATCAGCCCTGCTACACAGAGATGTCTCCTTACTGTTCAGGAAGATACAGGTGTCTCACGGGTGTTGTTTAACTCAGCAGTGATCTGTGGGCAAGTCAGATAACGGTTGGGCAGACTGCTCACCCGAATGTTGTTTTCGGCCTACCACATCGTCTTCTGTCCCCATTGGACCCAGTAGCCTCTTTGCGTTTAAGACTATAGTGAACAGCATGGAAACTTATCTTGAGTTTTTTGGCTATTTCTCGCAATTCTCGCATTGAATGGCCTTCTTTTCTCAAAACTACAATTGACTGACATGTTTCTAGAGAAAGCTGTCTTGCCTTAGCCATTTTATTTTATTTCAGAACTAATAGAAAAAGTTACATTTTTGAGAGAATGCCATCTTAACTCGTAGCCTGCCCTCTTTGGCAGCTGTACATCTCTTAAGAGCTTTAAATTTGTTTGAATCAATGAGAAAATGTACACCGGTGTATAGTCTTCACTTTAAAGCAAAAATACAGCTGTGCTATGAGCCTGAATTTCAATAAAGTCTACCAAGTTTAGAAAAACACAGATTTAATGCAGGTGTTCCCAAACTTTTGGAGGGAGTATACATTATTAGTGATGTCACTGATAATTTCACTTATATGTAACAGACGGGAGAGTCTGCATGTAATTCAGTTTCCAATTTAAGATTTCTGTAAATGAGTTGTGATTAGAACTTTATAATCGTGTAGAAAAATAACTTTAGAATCAGGGTTACCAGTTTTCAGGCAAGGCCTGAGTTCAGGCCCTGACAATATTTATTTCCAGGCCATTTGGGCATTTTTGTGTACAAAATGTTTTATTATGCACCTTGTAGGTGATCTTCAGGGCCTCTAATCAATTCCAACTGGCATCCCTGTTTAGAATGAACATGGCTCTAAGATGCCTTCATTGTTTTAATTTGAACATTTTTGAAGTGATAAAATTTTTGAACAAGGATGATCACTATTGTTATGTACATGTGTATTGATATTTTTCTTGTTTCTTTCTCTATAAACTATAGTGATGACATCATTAGAGCTATCAAGAAGCTGAAAATCTTAGGGAATGGATTTGGCCTTCATCG
This sequence comes from Echinometra lucunter, assembly GCA_029962745.1. NCBI lineage: Eukaryota > Metazoa > Echinodermata > Echinoidea > Camarodonta > Echinometridae > Echinometra > Echinometra lucunter. Next base: position 23,112,007 of record CM057167.1, read on the forward strand.
CCTTGATGATGGCCGTTTCATTGTTCAGTCCGTACCAGCCGAGCTCAGTATGGACCACACCAGTGTTCTCAATGTAGCACAGGTAAGTTAAGCAGCTATGTTTTCATTATCCCTGAAGAACGTTCTGTGGACACGCTAGTGTTCTTCAAGAAGCACATGTGAGGAGAGACATGGACACTATTTAGGGTTTAATTGATACCTCTTATTATCAGTCACTAAGAGGGGACTCTACCGTTTTGACCGACGGTTCCTTTGTATTGTATTCCCTCCTTTCTGGTTTCTGGAGACCATACATTACCTGTAAGAACAGCGCATCAACATTGATTAGCCCCAACCGAATACTCTTCGAGACTCAAAGGCAAGCTGTACTTATTTCAAGGTGGGCCATCGAGTGTTGCTGCATTGTTGCTGCACACGTTAGTTGGTAATTCCACCCAGTCCAATAGCAACTCTTCACACCATGCTCATGGAAATTGCTGAGAATACTAATATGTCTTTAAACCAGCATTGTTCTTATGACCCCTGAAAGAGCTTTGCACAGATGTGAGGATTCTTCTTGTGTGCCATACAGGGGTTTAAACTTGTTGGCAGTGTTTCCCAAAGTTTTTGCATCTGGTATAAAGTGTTATTTTTCACTTACCTCTCTTTTTCAGGGTACTGGATGTGTGTCTGTTTCTGAGCTGAAGGATAAACTGAAATGGGAAGAGGATAGAGCAAGATTAGTTATGGTATGTTAGTATCGTTACTTTAACATACTTTTATGATTAACATCATACATGTGCTTAAGATACATGCAAATGCTCAGCAATGAAAAAAATGCATGGAGCCATAAGAGCTGTGAAAGAAATAAACAAAATTGTATAAAAGGAAAAAGGAATAAAAATGCAAGGTCAGCAGAGATTAATGTACATGTGTAAGTGATCACATCAATATTGAAAGATATATTGTTGTGTTTATCATGTTCCACAATGCTTCCAAAAAGGATAGCCTTTGATGCATTCATTTAATGTTTTATTTATAGAATACTTTGAGATTATGTACAAATTGATTATTCCATGAGTCACATATACTCATAGACTTTCCATGACACTGATAGTGATTATGGTTTACATTTCACAGTTTGTTGATCCATGATTTTTCTCTTAATTGGGACTTCCCAAGTTCATAATTGCTTATTTTGTCTGTCTGTACTATTAAATGTGGAATATTCTGCAATGTGTAAATTTTTGCGTATGTGGCGCGGCACGACTCTTGCGCAAAAATAAAACCGAGCAAAATATTTTGTTTATTTTGTTTGTGAATACAGTTATCCTAACTCTTGGTGAAAAGTGCGAGATTGTGTTCAACTGGGCTTAGTGTGAAAAATTAATTGCGCAAAAATTTCCACTTTTGCAGTGCTCATTGTTTGTTTGTGTTCGTGCTCTGGGTCGGTTTTATATTTGTAAATTTTTTGTTTGCTTGTGATGTTTGTATCTTGTTTTACACAGTTATGTATCTTCTGATTAGCAAGGCCTTCACGTACAGTGTTTAAAACCACTGATGAAGCTGCCTTGGGTAAATGAATGAATGAACATATGAATTAATGAACAAAAAAATGGACAAATGAAAATGAAATAAAAGAAGTTGAATGAAACATTAAAATTTTGACCCTAACTCTAACCCTTGCTCTATATTTTAGATGAAATGAATTGTTCTTTCTCTCTGTTACAGGATCAGCTGGTCAAGGAAGGTTTAGTATGGGTAGATGACCAGGACAGGAAAGGCAGGCTCTACTGGTTCCCAGGACTTTTCCCAGAAACTTGATGAAAGTTATCATTTGCTACACCGTGCTCTTTATTTTCTATACATCTCAGTAGATATTCTAGTACATAAGTAAACTACATGAGTGAGGGTGTTAGTGAAGGCTTGTTCACATTTGAAGCGGCAACCCCCCCTCCCCCTCTCCCCCGGATTTTTTTTTTTTTCATAAATGAATGGTATATGAGATGGCAAAAAAAAGAGAAAAGAAACAAACAAATCCGCCAAGGCAAAACGGTGTGGACCAATCAAGCTAGTGCAAAATATGACATTGAGAGTTTGTCTGCGCACCTTTTGGCAAAATTCTCTTTTGTTCCATTATCCTAATAATGTAAAAACAAAAATAAGGGGGTTTGCTGTTGGGTGGGGGTCACCTGTTGGATATCTAGCTGAGCCTTAAGAAATATCCATGCAATATATGCTCATGCAATATATGCTTGGAACAGTCTGCGAGTTTTAGAGCATTTGGAAGGTCCTGAGGGTGGATAATTATACTAATGCCTGAAAACATGATGTATATTATTTATATATATATATATATATATATATATATATATATATATATATATTGAAAGAAATTTGACAAATGCAAACAAACTTTGGCAACTCCCTTGTAAATAATAAACAGTGAAAGAAATGAAAATGGGAGAATAATAATTGCGTAGCTCTCTCAATGTTCCCCAGAGCTGTCATCCATTTTGAATCAAAGGGTTGATAAAATGCCTCCGCCGGGAATCAAACTCAGGTCACTGGCTTAGAACGCCAATGCCTTAACCACTAGACCACAGAGGCAGGCCAGCAGTTTGGCGTGACCGAATCCAATTATTATTCTCCCATTTTCATTTCTTTCACTATATATATATATATATATATATATGCTTTTCCGTTATGCGTGTAATTTGTTTTTATAAAGGTTGATGAGAATCCTTATGTCATAAAGAATTCTCATCACCAATTCCATGTCTCTATATGATAGTCAAACGACCATTGTAGATTAAGGCGACTAACCACCCTGTCATTAGAAGTTGCCAATGACCAGTCATCAGCACTTTCTAATATGTGTGCATAAATTTGAAATATGCTGTGTTGCTTGATTGCTCTTAGCAAATCATTTTCTTAGGATCCATGTCATCATTTCATGACTGCGTACCTGTGTATTTTCTGTGTATGCGCAACATAGGTATAATGACTGGTCATTAGCACTTTTGAATGGTTAATCGTCTGGATCTAACTTCGTTAGTTGACTCCAGATATGTATATTTTTATATTTGTTACTAGGTCACAAGAAATGGCTGTGCCCTTGGTTTTTGGTGTATATAAAGCAAGATGAATGCCTATTAGATTAGATGAAAACAGTAAGCAGTTTTAAATTTACTCTTTAAAGGTAGGAGATCCCATTTGCAGCTCTAAAATATTAAGATGTGTGAATATGTGTTCAATTATAAGAGAATGATTATTAAAAACTTCTGTGAAAGAAAAATGGATTGTACATGGCTAATTAACTGAATAATTAACATTTTTGATAACTCTGTACTTATTTCGGACCGAAAATTTCATCGGATTTTTTTTCGAGATAGCGCACAACGAAAGGATTCACATTACGTACAGTACATCGCTGCTATTATGCGATACGTGTGGTGGCCGCGAGCTGCGCGCGGCTGAGCTAGCTAGCTAGCTGGCTTCGCTTCTGATCCGACTTGGCTTATTCAAGGATGGTAGCCAGATTTTCATTTTTGTATGACCGTAAGATTAAATAAACAGTATCAGAAGGGCATATCCTAAACTCCTGCCAAGTTGTATGGATTTTCGAAGATTTTGCAAAAGGGATCTCCTACCTTTCATGACAGGAACATTATGTCAGAAATTCCTTTTGCAGAGGATCCACATATGAGATTAGCATAATTATTCAGTGCTGAAAGCTTTTGTAGGTGTCATGCTATGATGGTAGCCCTGAGATAAGATGTAAGTTGAGACTACTGCACCTTTGCACTTCATAACATGTCTTGTTCTTGTTGGAGTACTAGTATGCATTTGTGACCCTCCACCACCAAACGACCAATAAGTCACAATGGGATTTTTAGAGTAAACAGCTAAAATAAAGAACTTGGGTTTGAAAAGTTGATTTTAGGTTTTTTATATTTTCTGATAGTTCATTTGTTGATCTACAATCTGACCAAATGTTTTTTTTCTTTGATTTGAAATAACTATTTGGGGGGAATTTTTAAATAGAAGTATGCCAGCATGCTGGGTGAAACCTTCACATTAACATGTGTACATAACTCAGAAGTTATTCATTCTGTGGATTTGAAAATCTACACAATAAGAGCATTATGCATGTATCTCTTTTGAAACTACTGGTGTATTCAAAGTTTGAGCCTAATCTGATAATCTCTTCTTAGTCAATGGGTGATTTCAAGTTTGGTGTTTACCTTTTGGTGTTAGTGTTGGGTTGATTTTCACATCAACGCAGCTCCAAATTAAAGATAAAACTGGTCTTGGGACAACTGTCACTTGGAGTTGAGCTGTCAATAATGTCATTTGGACCACTTTTGTAAACTCAGATTAGGTGTTGGAGCTATGGAAAGCAGTCTAAATTGTGTTTCTAACACCAACACCAGCACCAACACCAAACTTGAAATCACCCAATGCAAGGGAATTCTTATTCAACCCTTTGGCACTCCTACATGGTCACTCATCTGTACATCCTGTGTTTTCTGTCATTCTGGTGATTAGCCTGTCTGACAAGCTCTCATTCTCGTTGTAATTTCAAAGGGTTTGCTTGGTCTTGACAAGGCAAGTTATATATCATTCAACAGCGTAGAGTCCAAGTTTTCAAACTAAGTTAAAATGTAAAAATGGCAAATATCTGACTTACTGGCCGTTTTGTGATGGAGGGTCACATTTGATTCACTTTGATAGAATGGAATATTGTGCCAGAATCCAGCTTATTTTGACCAGTTTCTTGCTCTTGTCTATTACATTTTGAAGGGAAATGTGAGAGTTGCAATAGGCCTGCATAAATTATTTGCCATGTAACAAACGGGTGCTTGTTTGGTTTGTGATTAAATTTGCTATGGAGTCTGCATTTTAATTTTGAAATCAAAATGATCCAGTAGAGACCAGGAACCCATCGGTAACAATGGTTTCTACAGCAAACTTTGCTGCAGCTGGGTATCACCCAAAATACATATGGCTATTTGCTTTATACTGCAGTGTGTCAGGGCAACAAATCTTTATTTCAAGATTTATCAAAATTGCCAAAAATGCAGATTGCCCTTTGTTGTACTAGACCCTCAATATGTTCAGAACTTCAGAGAACAACACCATCTATACATAGAGTTTAGCCAACTTGGTTCCAGGGGGCCACCAAATCTAATTTATAAAGGCGAATGTTTAGTCGGTTTGACAGTCCTATTCAGCAAAAAGTGGGTAACCTAGAAAAGTTCTTTCCGTTGAAGTTTTTTTGCTGATTTATGATCCTGTGTGGTCTATGAACATTTTCAGCTTGGTTGCCCAAACAGAAACTTTGAGCAATTTGCATAATTTGCATAAATCTGTATGCATACAGGTCTTACAATGCAAATACAACTTACACAGAATGTTCAAACTGAACTACGTGCTAATTGTGTATGTGCGCTGATACGGAACTCTAAAAATGTTGCCCATCTTGTGAACGCAACCTGTAATAAAATGAAACGACCTTAATACACACAATCAGATATGGATGCACATCCAACTGGGGTTTGTGGGACATAGAAATCATTTCAGTGCAGAGGGGGCACTACAGGGGGCGGGGGGGGGCAGGGGGGCGAATGCCCCTATGATTTTTCAAGCGATTAAAAAAAAGGGGGAAAAAAGCGGAGAAAAGATGAAAAAGGAGGAGGAAGAAGAAAGAAGAGAGAGGGGAAAGAGAGGCCGGGGGCTTGCAGCTGTATAATGTTTGTTCATTTAAAACGTGAATAAATTCACCTATGGGTCATTTTGCCCCCCCCCCCCCCATCAAAATACGCCGGCGCTGTACTATTATCAACCTGCTTATTTGTGAACAACTCTGAGTGTATTTTTTGCACCTAGAATGAGAGTAGGCCTGCTCCTAATGAACGGCGCTAATAATGTGCGCAAGCAGGTTGGCAGCCTTATTGTTTTAGTTTCTTTTGGGGTACATCTTAGTGTAATGTTAGCCGTATGGATTAAATTAACATTATTTGAACACTTGAAAACCACAACTATGTTTCCAATTCAATTGTACATTTTAAAAAGATTTTTTTTTTTTCAATGTGATGCGATTGTTGCAATCATATAGGGGGCATAATGATGTACATATGTATCTATTCAGTTATATGACTTTGTATTTTTGTTTAAATGCTTTCTATAGAGTCCAAACATTTTCCCACTGATATGTGATTCTGTGCGTGAACGCTAACTTAAGCCCGACTAGAATATGACTACAGTAAATATTTTTTTAAAGATAGGCCTAAAGGAAGAATATACCGCTGGTAGTACCATTCTTTATGAATGCATAAGACTAAGTTTTCAATCATTATAGATAAAGAAGTTGACATATCCTTGATATTTAGTACTAAACCCTCACCTGTAATTATAAACATGTGTTTCAACTTTATTCAACATCCCTACAAAACCTCCTATTTTATGGAAGTATACACATCGTGTACCACGTTTCATTTCATCACCGTGGTCACAGGGTGAATTCACGACATTGACAATGCTATTAATCACCGCACACACACAATTAGTACGGAGTTCAGTTTACACATTCTGTGTAAGTTGTCTTGCTAGGCATATCCTGTATTCATATAAATTTATGCAAATTATGCAAAGTGCTCAAAGTTGCTGTTTGGGCAACCAAGCTGAAAATGTTCATAAACCACATAGGAACCTAAATCAATGAAAAAACTACAACGGAAAGAACTTTTCTAGGTTTGCAAATTGTCAAACCGACCAGTTGCCTTTTTTGGGCAAGCACAAATAAACACAAGATATGTGCCAGTTACCCACCCCTCGATACTGCATGCGGGCCCGTTTCATAAAACTTACTATATTAGTAAGGAAGTTGCTATTCTAGTAAGTTTTATGCAACGGGCCCCAGCTGGCAGGTTGGCCAAACTCCATGGTAGCAAGTCGTCGGAGCAGAAATTACTGATATCATAGTACCGGCCCAGAGAGGGAGAGAGAGAGGGAGAGAGAGAGAACGAGAGAGAGAGAGAAGAGAGAGAGAGAGAGAGAGAGAGAGAGAGAGAGAGAGAGAGAGGAGAGGGAGGAAGAGGGAGGGGAGAGGGATACAGTGAGAGACAGGGAGAGACAGACATATAGACAGAGACAGATAATATAATAGCGCCGTATCAATGCATGTACTTTTGTAGAAAAAAATGGAATTGTATAACAAAGAATGGAGTGAAACAATTATGTACACTGACCCCATACTAACCGAATTAACTTTTATTCTGGACCAATTTACGTACTGAACCCCAACCCTTACCTTAGCCCTAAACCTACCCAGTAATCTAAAACCCAATTATAACTGACGTTTTAAACCCTATGAATTTGTCGTTGGCAGTGGCGTAACTAGGGGGGGGGGCACGTGCCCCCCAATCGGCTGGCAAAAAAAAAAGAAGACAAGAAAGGAGAAAGAAAGAGAAAAGAAAGGGGGGAAACAAGGAAAAGGAAAACGGTACATCGGGAAGCGCTCCCTCTCTTCGCTTAGCATTTAAGTAACTTAACCAGTGCTGATGCTAATTACTATTCTTGTAAAATGAAACAGTGTCTCAATCTAATGTGAAAGGCTGCTATTGTTCCACTCATAGAAGGTTAGTAATAACCACATCTGGATTTCACTCCAAGAAGTTTACCTAAAAGGGGCCCTTTCAGTAGATGGCCTAGACAAAAAACAAAAATTCCCATCTGTTCGTTCGCTAGCTCGCTACTCCCGCTAGGAAAAGCTGGAAACAAAATGATTTCGGGCACGGCAATCATATTTCAGAAGCGAGTTAGCAAGTATCATAATATTTGGGCAGCGAGGAGGTTCACAAAATTACAAAAACATCTACTGCATTTTGCTGACGAATCCATACATATACGGTATCTATATATTTTGTGTGTGGGGGGGGGGGGAGGGGCGTTCTGACTTTGCTCGCTTCACGGTAAAAGCAGAATGGTTTCGGACGGTGAGCGAGGTACCTAAACAGATTCATATTCAGCACACAGGGGATCGAATAGATTATTTAGATATTTACTTTCGATAACGAAATAACACTTCTACAATGAAAAAAAAGTATAATTTTCCTCGCTCGCTGCGCTCGCTCATTAAATAATTGTTGATTTTTTTTTTTTTAAAGCAAACGAATTGGGTGAGTGAGGTGGCCAAATAAATAATTCAGATGTTTCATATGCTCCCAATGTAATTTATTGAAGGGGATAATGCGTGCTTCCTCGCTCGCTTCGCTCGCTCGTAACGGTTAGAGACATGGCAGTTTCGGACAGAAAACAAGAGACCAGGGACGTGCTAAAATAGAGTCATTGGCATCGAGGTGACTAGATATTCAGCTGAACTGTAGGCCTATAGTGGTCCGATAGTGTATTTTGACAATAGAATAACATGTTTTTTTTTTTTTATTGCAAATAAGGTTGTAATTTTTTGGCTCGCTCGCTTCGCTCGCTGGCAAAATTAAAAAACAGGGTAGTGTCTAACAAGATGCATAATTTTTAAACGCTTCATGTCCCTAAAGACACCTTGGTTCGAGATTACTGTCGTTGGCATGATAGAAATAACCACACACACCCGCACAAACTTTTCCACTCGGTGCCATGACTGTACGCAGCAGGGGGCAGGGTGGAGGTTGCCCCCCCCCCCTCCAGAAATTTTGAATACTTAACATTTTTTTTGCTGAAAATTGTCCAAAAAATCCACCAAAAGTGTGTACCAGATCCTTCAATTTCAATTTTAAAATGCAAAAGCGCCCTCATGACCAGCTCGGCCGTTTCGCTCCCTTGCTTTTGTATGTCTTCGAAAATTTTACGCGCCTTGTCCCCCCCCCCCCCCCCCAGAAAAAAATTCTGCGTACGGCCATGCTCGGTGCCCCCCCCCCCCCCCCAATACATTGACCCACGGTACGCCACTGGTCGTTGGAGTATATTAGTCTGCAGACACAGTACAGACCCTACTTTGAAAGGTAAACACAATTCAATAAACTTTGAGTACAGCAGCTACAGTACAAGACCAATGATGCATCGATAGTCTCACAGTTCAAACAATCTCAAACGTATTTCAACTGATAAGGGTTCTTTGCCTACAAACGTGGATGTGCATGTGCTACAAACTAGGAGCATTTCGTCGGGTCAGTTATAATATCGACATTCCCAATCCGATGTTTAAACATGACTGTTATGCAATCGCCTGCAAACAGACAGTTTGCTCAAGCACTGTGGTAGGTTTCAAAAGTTGAAACAGAGGTCAAACGGAGACTGTTTTTGAAGATGCAAAGGTAGGCTCTATAATTATAATGGAAGCACAATATATTGCTCCGAATAGTGCTCACCTCAGCTCAGCGGCGATCAGTAGGGGGGGGGGGCACATTAAGCCCTCGACTGCTTTCCCCCTTTTAAACCAAAGTTGCCTACCTTCATGATACAACTGGAAACGTGCCACCCTTTTTTCCGAGGGAGGGGGGAGGCGGGCTTTTTGTTTCCTTTTTACCAAGTTGTCAGAAATATTGAGAGCCATATACGTCTTTCACAAAATCCTGCAGTGGAATTTTCCCCAGGGCGTGATGGTGGAGGGTAAACGGAAAATGGGAAGCTAAATGACTGGATGGATATTGGAGATGTTCAGAAAGAGACGAGTTCTTACTGAAGATCGAGAGCTATGTCATGTTGTATAAGAGAGGAATACCTGGAGATTTTTCCATGGAGTCACCAAGAGCGGGAGACGACCCAACCAACAATATCATAAAAAACAGGCCCAGCAGCAACAACATATATTTCACAGTATTTCTGTAATAAAGCATGGGTTGTGTATCATAATGCTAGTCATATACCGAAGTACCATCAAAAGACCGATAGCAGATCAGTCTAAAAATTATATTACGCCTAGTAGTACGACATAGTTCGATATGGAATCGCGGATACTACCTCTTCCCCCAGCCCTCTTAATTCAAGCACTGTCGCAGAAGCATCATTGATTAATTTTTGTAATACACGAAAATCCGGGCGAAATTGGTGGCCGTGTTATGCAAGAGGGCTGAACAGATCGCAATTGATATAGCACATACACTTGCATTATGTTTTGCACTGAGTGTGTCCTTTTTAAACACCCATTATGTAAAATTATTATCTGGTTGTTCTTTTTTGAAATCATTTTGAAGTGAATAGGTAAAAGAGTTCATAAAAAGGAAATGCCGAAGCTTTCAACAGGTTTGATTTTTTTTTTTGTTTTTTTTTTTTGGGGGGGGGGGCTGAAACATGAAATTTATAGCTCTTTTAGTAGCTCTTTTAGTAGCCGGATGCAGAGTAGTTGGTTTGACAATTTGCACACCTAGAAAAGTTCTTTCCGTTGAAGATTTTTAATTGATTTAGACAACTTCAATTGATTTAGACAACTTACACAGAATGTGTAAACTGAACTCCGTACTATTTGCGTATGTGCGGTGATACTACGGAACATTATAGCATTGTCAAATCTCGTGAATTCACCCTGTGATCATGGTGATGAAACGAAAATTAGGGGTACACTGATGTGTATACTTCCATGAAATAGGGGGGTTTGTAGGGATGTTGAATAAAGTTGAAACATATGTTTGCAATTACAGGTCAGGGTTTAGTAATTAAATTAATATAAAGGATATGTCAACTTCGTTATCTATAATGATTGAAAACTATAGTCTTATGCATTCATAAAAACTGGTACTAACAGCGGTATATTCTTCCTTTAGGCCTATCTTTTAAAAAAATGTTTACTACCTTTTTCGTCTTTTCTCCTCTTTTTTTCTCTCCTTTTTTTATCACTTGAAAAATCATAGGGGGCATTCGCCCCCTGCCTCTCCCCCCCCCCCCCGTCCCTTGTAGCGCCGCCCCTGCACTGAAATGATTCCCATGTCCCCAAAACCCCAGTTGGATGTGCATCATCGATATCTACATTCGTTTCGTTTTATTACAGGTTGCATTCACGAGATGGGCAACACTATTAGAGTTCCGTATCAGCGCACATACACAATTCAGTTTGAACATTCTGTTTCGGCAACCAAGCTGAAAATGTTCATAGACCACATAGGATCATAAATCAGCCAAAAACTTCAACGGAAAGAACTTTTCTAGGCTACACTGCTAGCTAAATAGGACTGTCAAACCGACTAGAGTTCAAGTTCACTGCGACTCGTTATATTAAACCACATTGCCGCGCGATGCCGAGTTGATATTGACCGATCAGTACGGCCGAAAGTTGCAGCATCTAGCAACCGTTATATGGGAGATTACCGTATAACTGTTTGTTACGTAATGACCAAATTACAAGTGCGATAGTCAGGATAGTGCAATGACGCGTGTTGGCGTTGGTATCTTTTATTTAGGTAATAGTTTTTATTGTCTTTGGGATAAGAAGATTAGGGCCTACAGAGTAAAGTCTAGAATAACCACACTGTGATAAGTCATACTAGAATGGGGATGGAATGGATCGCTGAGAGAGAGAGAGAGAGAGAGAGAGAGAGAGAGAGAGAGAGAGAGAGAGAGAGAGAGCGAGAGAGAGAGAGAGAGAGATAGAGAGAGAGGAGAGAGAGAGAGAGAGAGAGAGGGAGAGTCGGGGTGGAAAGAGGGGGAGGGGCACTCATCGTGCCGTGGAGGTGCCGTGGTCCAGTGTTGACTGGAGACGCGAAAGACGCGAAATATTCTATATTTATTTATTTATTTATTTATTTATTTATTTATTTATTTATTTATTTATTTATTTATTTATTTATTCATTCATTCATTCATTCATTTCTGATATTTATACAGGGTAGCACATTTTCGCCAATAATGGTGGCCTTCCATGAGGCCCTGTTTGATAACAAAATGTTCAATAATATCATCAATGAAAACAAGATTACAGCAGCAAAACCAAGTCGAGAAATATATACACACATTATATACAGGGTCTACAAATTAATTAGGTATCCACAGTCAAGATTAGTCAAGAAATACACATTGTATGTATATTCTATGGGCATCATTTTTTTTTTTAATTGAATTGAAGTTTACATTTATTTCCTTCTGAAACACCAACAATGTGGAGCCGGTGGCGCGTTTCCGTTTTACACCGTAGCCTAGGCAGTTTTTCGATTAATTGCATCAAAGTCTAGGTCTCGTTCAGCCATAGAGATATGAATCTCTCTGTTTTCAGCTCTCATCGACAGCGGCGCACGCGGCGATCGTGTACATGTACAGAGAGAATGAGCAAAGAAAAAAAAAAATCAGAAGGAAAGGGGCCTTCAAGGAACTGCCCAAAGAAATGTAAAAAGAAAGATGAATCCACAGGCCTAAAAGTCCATAAAGTAAAGGGAAAGTTATAGATAAAAGGAGAAAAAAAACACACGAATACAATACTCTGTTCTTTCTTCATGTATTTCTTTATTCTTCCTCTCATCTATCCTCTCCTTTGTCCTTATGTTTTTATTTGTACTTCCTTCCATCTATCTTCTCTCTCCTGATGTATTTCATTGTTCTTTTTTCTCCTTTAGATAAGATCAGACTCAGCCATAGTCATAGAGAAATATATATAACTCTATGGGCTCAGCGCAATCGCGCACATTATGTGCATGCAGTGGATATCTTGGCTGTCGTCTATAAATTATGTGCGCTGAGGACTTAGACTCTTTCACCAGAGCACTTGTAGGATTTTTTAGCGAAAATGCCTTGGCAACGGTGTAAAACGGAACGCGCTTCCCCGGTGCCCTTAATGGAGTGGGAGAGGACGAAACACTTACTTTAAGTGATTTGGTAAGAATATCAGATTTATTATCTGTTCAATAGACAGAAGCACGAACCACGTCTGTGACATAGCTTTAATAAACCCCATCTTTTGAAATGCTAGCTCTCCAGGGGGGGGGGGGGGGGGGAGCATCACGGCCCCTTGTGCCTTCCCGTCTGCGCCATTGCTGTCATGCGAACATAATTGATAACGTTATTTCGTGCAAAATCAAATAAGAAAAAACAAGATTTTCAGTAAATTGAATAAAAAGTATACCCACAAACTTAGTTTTCTTTTTTTTTTTCAGAGACACCCTGTATGATAGATTAGCACGTAAATCTGGCAGGGGAATAGAGACACTCCTCAGTTTGGTCGTACACAAAACTATTTCATGACGCGTAGTAAATTCGGAGCAAGGACTCTCCTCTGATGCTGGAGGAAAATCTGCAAGGATAATTATGATTGACTTATTTGCAAAGGAAAATCAATTACGCACCATTCCGAAATATTCTCTTGTGTTTTCGCTGAAAAAAACTTGATATCGAAATCCATTGTTGTGAATATTTAAAAGAATTCAGCCGATACAAAATATATTGAGAATGGTCTACAAATTATATTACAAAAGGCTTTTGGTATTATGTCAAAAACGGAAAAACACGATATTACGCATAACTTTCTTATTCCGTTTTAGCTTTGATCTAAAATCTACTTGACTTTATCGTCATGGCTTATTTTAGTACTGAAAATAATTTAGCAGCTGGAGGAAACCTGGACTCGGGCGTCTACCGATCATTTTGATTTTTTGTTTTGTTGTTTTGTTGTGTTTTTTTTTTTTTTTTTTTTTTTGGGGGGGGGGGGGGGCGTTAAGACCTAACTTCCCGACAATTTTTTTGGTGATGACCCCAAATTTGCCGTAAATTATGCTGCATTCTAAGTTTAATCTACCCCCCCCCCACACACACACACACATACACACCAGAAATCATTTTCAAACAATATCGCAGATGCAGATCTTATTACTTTGATGGAATGTTTTGGGGACGCGAATCGTTTTTTTTTTTTTTTTAATTCAAATTCTAAGTTATGAACCAGGCTGTTCAAAAATTTGCTAGCCAAGCAAGCGAGCGAGCAAATGAACACAAACCCACCATGCCCCTACTCGTTATATAGAAGAAGCGTTATTTTGACCTCAAATACACTGTAGGCCTATTTTAAACGACATTGGTCGCTTCGCCACCAAATGTGATAAGACATTTGCACCTCCATTTTTGCCGTCCAGAACTACCCTGTTTCTAAATGTTACAAGCGAGCAAAACGATAGAGGAAAGACACAGGAAGTGTTATTTTGTCATCAGAATACACTGTCTATAAGATATTTAGGAAAAATATGTGTATTAGATGACCTCATTAGCCAAATATGTTTTCTTCCTGAAGTCATCCTATTAAAACATTTTTTCGTATTCACTTATTTTAAGTTTGCGAGCCAAGCGAACGAGCGAAGAAACACAAACCCATTACTCGTTATAATTATAAACATGATAAAAGAAGTGTTATTTTGACCTCAAATACACTGTCCTATAAGGTAACCAGAAAAATATGTATATTTCATTCGCCAAATTTATTTGCTTCATGAAGTCTTCCTGGATGTGCATAATTTTATGAAAAATAAACAATATTTCTCATGGCAGAAGTGTATTTCGTTATCAAAATACACTGGACTTTATAGGCCTATTCGGTAACCTATCTACTGAATATGCCTCTATTTAGGCTCTTCGCTTTTCCTTCCGAAACCTTTCTGTTCCTATACTTTATTTTCTTTAAAAAACTTTGATTCGTTAATATAGCCGGTTTAGTGAAGACCTAAGACTCTCAAAATGCGCGCGAACAAAGCGAGCGAGTGCTTCAGGGTTTCTCATTTTCTTTCTTCCTTTGCTCCTCTTTCCCTTTCTCTTTCCTTCTTTTTTCCTTTCCTTTATCTTTCTTCTTCTGTTCTTCTTTATTTCTCCTTTTCTCTTTTTCCCCTTCTCTTTCTTCTTTCTTTTCCTTTCATTTCTTCTTTTACTGACAGAGGTAGCGCATTTGCCGATTTTTTTAAGGGAGGACACCACCCCCCCCCCTCCCCGCGCTAGCGACGGTTCTGCCTGGTCTAAGCTGTCTTAGGACAGGTAAACTTGGAGAAATCATGAAGAGGGCTGCATCCAGCATTGGATGAACTCAGCCCGGTGAGGTGAGATGAGGGCTGACAAACATAGCTCAGCTCATAACAAAAGATAACATGCATAGTTTAATAACAATCTAGAGAAATATTCCGAAAGTTGTTGAATCAATTAAGGGGTGGGGGTTGGGTGGGTGAAAGGGGGGCATGTTCCCCTTAATTTTTAAGGGGGAGGGGAAACAATATGTCCCTCCCCCAATTTCTAGCTAAGGACCTTGTGTGTGCATGTATACCCTCCGCCCCAAGAAAATTATGTCCCCCTCCCCCTCCCCCAATTAAGATTATGTCGGAATGACTGACGCCCCTGGTTAAATCTATGCCAACATTGTCAGAAGGGGGAAAACGTGTATGGAGGTCCCTCTTCTCCTCCCGGGCCGCACCCAACACTCCCAAAGTATGCGTCATCGATATAACACAACGTCGATGCGCGGCTGACATGTACATCGCACAAAGGCGCTGAAAGGCCGACTCGCGGAGAAAGCTGTCCGTAATGCCAGCCTGACACTTGCACGATTTTGTGTCACGCATTAGCACGACTCAAGTCGTGCCAGTGCGCAAACTAGTCGTGAACTGGCGTGAAGTGTGCGTAAACACGTCGTGACACGTCGTGACTGCGTGCCATGTCGGGACGAGAATTTTGAAATGTTCAAAATTTTGGTCACGACAAAATTTAGCGACCGGGTCGTGAACTATGTGCAAACTGTTCGTGAACTCGTCGTGAACTCGTCGGGACGATGCGGGAGGATGCGTGCCAGTGCGTGGCAGTGCGCGCCATGCCACGACTGTCACGAATAGTTCACGAACAGCTCACGTCGAGTTCACGAGTAGTTCAAGACATGTTCACGAATTGGTGCGTGTCGCAGCGTGGCCGTGCCTTCCCACTGACATGGTCACGTGTACTTCACGCATTGATGGCACGAGCAGTTCACGACTAGTTTACGCACTTCACGAACAGTTTGCGCATGAGACGAGCAGTTCACGACAAGTTCACGAGCAGTTTACGACGAGTTCACGAGCAGTTCACGACTGCTGCGCGACAGTGGCGCTCGAGTCGGTGCAGGGCTTCTTGGACACTGCTCGCCATTCCAGAGATCGCCAGCGAAGAGACAACACACACACACACACACACACGCACACACATACACACACAAAACACACACAAACACACACACACTCACAAACACACACACATAAGCATACAGGAAACAGAACACCGTCCGAAGAGTCATAATCTTAACAATATGAGTGATATTTGGGAATGATTTTAATCTTCGTTTGATATAATTCTTCTTTTTTTACAAGATGATGCATTTGAATAATGGAGCACAATTCCGAAGGCAATCTTCAAGTTGAAAATCAGCAGTTATTTTATCATGTACACAATTTGGTAAATTTGTTATTAAAGTGTCATTTACACAAACATTACACCAAATTAGAAACTGAGAATTTCACAGTATATGATACGGAATGTCTTGTTTCTTTTATTTCAAAAAAGAAACAACTATGGATGCAGCTCATGGAGCTACTACCATTCTTTCTTGCCAAGGGACAGCACCAGCAGGGGACATGTAGTAATGTGACAGGTAGTCTCGCTGATCCTTTGCATCCTTCTGGGTATGATGGCCGGTTAGAGGCAGCATCCCCTGCAGGTGTCGGTCAGTCCTCCATTCACCAGGGATCAGATCATGTGTGTCCGGATCTTCGCGGTCCACTTCTGAAATTGCGTGTGGGTATCTGATGAGGATGAGGTTGTGCAGGACACAGGCGCACATGGTGATCAAGTTGATGGTGTCGGGGTGCTGATGCATCGTCGTCAAGAAGCAACGAACCTTTGACACAAAATTCCAAAGGAATTCTCCACGACACGTCGGGCACGAGACAACCTGTAGCTGTAAATGCGTTCTCGTAGGACCTGTGACCGATGGGAGAATGGTTTCATCATCCAGGTTCGGAGAGCAAAGGCGTCATCCCCTACGAAGTGATAGGGCACTGGCTGGTCATCATTAGGGAGTGGTTCTGGTTGAGGCACTCCAGCTCTGTTCTCTTCTACAGCATCATGCAGGGAACAGTTACTCCATGTTCCTCCATCCGACGCACCACCCTCTGCCCCAACATCCACATAGAGGAACTTGTAGGTAGCATCTGCCACTGCCATCAGTACAATGCTGTGGAAGCCCTTGTAGTTGTAGTAGTAAGAGCCAGCATTGGGTGGCTTCTTCATGGCGATGTGCTTGCCGTCCACAGCCCCAGACAGTTGTGGTAGTTCCATCTGGTGCTGAACGTGGCAGCAACTTCCTTCCACTCCTCTTCAGTTTTGGGGCAGCGCAGCACTTCGTCCTTGTAGACCGCGATGATGGCTTTACACACCTCGGGTATGAACTTGCAGATGGTACTTTCTTCAACCCTGAAGCTGTACTGCAGACTTGGATAGGAATTTCCAGTGGCTAGGAAGCGGAGGGTGACAGCCAGCTTTAGTCCAACTTGAAGCGGTTCCCTCATGAAGGTGGACTGCTTCTGGAGGCGAGGGGTTACTTCTCAACCATTTCTTGGAACAGGTCAGGTGTAATTCTGAGGTAATTTTTGTAGCCCCTTTGATCTTCCTTGTGGAGTTCAGTCAGTAAACTGGCATACTGTCCAAACTCGTGCCTTCTGGTCAACCATTCCCTGACCCACACTTTCCTTTGTGTCTTTCTTCGAGGTGGGGTTGCCTTTTCTTGCTCTTCTGCCTCTTCCAGCCTTTTCTGCTGCTCTTCAACAATGGCTAGAGCAGCTGCCAGGTATAGGCATCTTCTCTTCCCTGCAATGATTGTGTCTCTGACATTCAGCATGTTGTCTCTTCCACAGCCAATCCAAAAATGACCAGGGGTTGGGGAGGCCCCCTTTTTATATGGCGTGCCCAAGTCGGCACGACACCGTCCGAATTGCGGAAACTCGTCGTGCCAATGCGGGAAGTGCGTAAACTATGCGCAAACTATGCGTGAACTCGTCGTGCCAGTTCGTGTCAATGTGGACACTGACGGGCACGCATTCGTGAACTATTCGTGAACTCGTCGTGAACTTGTCGTGAACTATGCGTGAACAAGTCGTAAACAGTGCGGGAGCCTCCCAGTTCGTGCCCCAAAATGGCACGACTTGCCACGACAAAATCGTGGCCAAAAGTCGTGCAAGTGTCAGCCTGGCTTAACAGCATTCAGCTTTCGAGCCTCAAGGGCAGGAAGTGTTTTCCCCCGGTGCGACGCATCGTGCTCAGTCGTGGCGACGGAGCTTGCTCAGTGCGATGCCAACATCCAACGCGCTCCTCTAATCGCATACTAAGATGGTTTATTTTTGAGAAAAGGGGAAAACAAATTGATGAACTCGTCCTCTCCTCGTCGACTAATTCTCATCATCCACGGGAATGATTGCTTAGAGCAGAGGGATATATGATGAGAACAGCAGGTACGTACATGACGTATTACATCGATTTTTAAATGGTTTACGGCCTTGGGGTGATACATTTATCTGTTTATTAGGTCAGCAATGTTTACATGAAACTGGAAGAAGCCCATAGACTAGGAACGCATTTTCTTTAAATGCGAAAAAAACAAACAATGCAGTAAAATGATGCTGCATGGCTTAAAATACGTTATTGTCTAAGGAATGTTTTTTTTTTCATCCAATACGCAATTATGATCTGTTTCAGTCTTGGTTGAAACGAAACCATACACATAATATACGACGCGGAGTTAGGCTTTTACAGTGATTCGCTTCCGTAAAGAAATCAAATCAACAAGATCAAATCATTACTCCTATGCAGACTTATATTTAGCCATATAGGACTATGTCAGGAAAAAATATTAATAGAAAATTAGTCTGTTTCAAACACGCCATTTGTATCGTCTATATAGAGTATATACCCAAGATTGGTGTACACCTCCATAGTCATCGTGAGAATATTATGCGAAAAAAAATAATGAGATTGAATGTGATATAATCTCTTCTTCATTTACCTTATAAGGCGCGTTACAAGGAACATTTTTCATACTTAGGAATACAGTTGAGATTTACAAACAACGTGCAGTAAAATCTACGTCTATTCCTATTTCATAGCAGCATTGATAATAGACGTTTAGATGATAAAGAAAAAGGAAAACCGGCTATAGATCTGTTTCATGTGTGTAGGCCTTATACTGGAAAGTAATAATATTCTGAATTTCAGTGTCCCTTTGTTTTGACACAACCCTTCTCGTGTCCTCGTGTACATATACCCGCAACAAAGTATGATATCATACTGTGGATCGTTGATAATACATGTAGTACGACGCCATACAAAGCCAACTGACGTGTATATAATTTTAGGCTTCTGTGCTTGTGCACTGACCTATTGCCAAAAGGCATCACACTGAGCACTGAGGTTGCGTCGCATTAGACCAAGGCCATCATGGCCACGGCACGATTCTTGTTTTTATCTGAGTTATTCATGCTGATCACATGCAATATAATGATGTTGGCATCTGTAGGATGCTTATGTCACATTGTGTAGTCTGTTTCAGGCGGGCAGAATTTTATATAATGAGCATATATATGAAGTTCGTTATTTTTATCATGTGCTTTACAGTTAGTTTTTCTGTTTATGTGCCTATATTACTTCACAGGCAAATACATAATATGTAATTCCTTTTGAAAAACTATTTATGCTATTGTCTATTCCTGTTACATCAGGACCATGGTGCAAAACAGTTTCATACTTATCATATTTTATCCATTATGAAAAGTTAAGATAAATAGATAAATAGATAAATGAATAAATAAATATCGTTGTAAATTGAAATGAAGTGAATGGATATACTGTCGCGTACTGCTGAAATGGCATATAGTCAATGTTTTAATGGTATATTTATGTCAAAAGCGTCCAAGAATATATAGGTGAACGTACAGACATTATATTAGATAACGTCAAAAGATAATGGAATACAGAAAGCAAATTTCAATGTCTGTACGTATAAAAGCGCATACAAGACAACATGAAAAAGCATATGGAACTAGAAAATAATTGTATGGAATGCATAATTTTCTTGGCCTAACACTGCTTGAAATACTATCATTCCTACAAAACCATTCAAAGGGTGCTATATACAGAATTCTGTCATGATACTACGATAATATTTATCATCATGATTGTCATATTCAGTGGAGTCAAATGAATGAAAAAAAATTACTCAATCGTATGGACTTCCGAGAAATATACTTGAGGGCAATCATTCAGTTCCCCTGTTGTTTATCTAAAGAAGGAGGAGAAGAAGAAGAAGAAGAAGAAGAAGAAGAAGAAGAAGAAGAAAGAAAGAAAGAAAGAAAACAAAAATTCGGGTTATATATATATATATATATATATATATATATATATATATATATATATATCAAATGTTGGTATACAAAATAGCAGACAAGAAGAAATTTCATGCTTAAATCCAAGACGGTGTTGACCGTCGAAAATTCGTGACAGAAAATTAAAAAGTTGGATTTAAGCATGAAATTTCTTCTTGTCTGCTTTATATATATATATATATATATATATATATTCATCATTACCTGATGAAGGCCTATGGCCGAACATTTGTAAAATTCTCGTCTGACGGAATTTGTTTATTCATTGGCATCGTTCTTATATATATATATATATATATATATATATATATATATATATATATATATTAATATATATATTTCATTCTGTCATTTCTTTGAACAGGATGCTCTTTCAACAAAATGCTTGTATCATAAGAGGCCCGGAACTTATTGACAAAGGAAACAAAAGGAAACTTTAAGAAGAAATAAAATTGATAAAACACAGAAGAGATAATAATATTACAAGAGTGATTATTCTCCTAGAAGCAAAAATACGTATTAAACTAAAATAGGAATGACAAGAGATCTGTTGTATACATCAAATTATTATAGAAATGGTTATGGTAATTGAAGTGTGGCAGGAAGTGAGCTTGATCACTTGATCTTGAAGTCGTCTTATTTTATACTTACGCTTTTACTCTTTCAATAGCACTGCCTCACTATTAAGAGGCCATGGTCATTGTCTTTCTCCAACTGGTTCCGTTTGACAACAGTATTATCTCTGTTTTGTGTTTTATCTATTTTATCTTTTCTTAATGGTTCCGTTTGTCAATAAGTGCTGTTCCTCCTGTGATATAAAAGCATTTTCTTGAAAGAGGACCCTCAGGGTTGAAATATTGTTCAAATGAAATAAAATGAAATATCATATGATGTGATTCCTGGTTTAAAATACACATTTAGAATTAAATGCAACGCTGGCACCTTTTGGGGTACAATCTTGCACCCTACATAAAAAAGGTGCAAAGATGCACCCTTTTGTACTTGTTTGCACCCGGAAATGCCGTCTGCACCCTTAAAAGTGCAACTATACACCTTTAAGGGTGCAGAAATTTTTGCCTTCAAAAGGGTACAAATTTGCACTTTCCCTAAAGGGTGCAACTCTGTACCCTTAAGGGTGCAAAATGTAGCTCACTGCACCATTAATGGTGCATTATGCTTCCTTGGGTGCAAAGTTGTACCGATTAAGGAGCTCACAGTGTTGCATTTGAAGGGTGCAAAACTGAACACATTCTTCGTGTGTAATTACCTCAAATTTATGAACACCAAAGAATTTTTCCACTTTAGTCAGTTCCTTAATATTAATGCGGTCAACATCAGAGGTGAACGGAATTAAATTGCTGGTTATTCTTTACAATTACTGGAGAGAAACGCATTTGCCACCTTTGACATGAGAATTTCCCCGTTTGGCAATGTTTGGTTATAGTTCACGTGAAGAAATATCTGAACGAATTTTGTTGATAACCAAATCATGGTTGCCTACCCGTATAACCTTTCTAAAACATATATATTTTTCTGGCACAAAATCTTTTGGGACAGATATTATTATTCAATCATCCATGTGCAGTTCATACACGATGTTTATACATCCACAGTTCCACACTGAAAAATGAACGCTAATCATCTAACTCACTGGCTTTGTTTTTTTGTTTTTTTTTCAATGAAGAGGCTCACGAATTTATCAAAATGCCAGAAGAAAAAAAAAAAGTCAGTGGTATTCAATGTTTTATGTATATTTCCAATAATTTGTGTTACTTCCTAGCGCAACATGTCATAAGAATACGCATGAATAGATAGAACTTGGCATTGGTGTTACAGGTTTTCCAGGTCAAGTGTCCACTGATTGGAACCAATCATCCGTATATGCATTTCAAATGTCCATATTGTTAAATAAATGTCCACCATTGGAATAATGGTGTCAATTTAGGCAGTTCAAATGTCTGAAGAGATAAGTTAATGTCCATGTTGGTGCTCAGTGTACCTATAGCACATGTATTTCAAATAACCGGTTAGGGAATTAAAATGTCCACGTCAGAATTATACGTCCACAAAGTACGTGTCAAATAGCCTATTGGGGACTTCAAAAGTCACATTGATCAGTAAATGAATATCCAATTAGCTGTCCAGAGCAAATTCCCATCAAGAAAATCAAATGTCGAATAGTGATCTCAAATTTCAATAGTTTAAATCAATGTGTACTTGAACCGTATATACATTGGCGTAGCTAGGGGGGGGGGGCACAAGGCGGCCATGGCCCCTTATTGATCCGTGTGCAAAAAAATATGAAAAAAAAATAAGAAAAAAAATTGGAATAAAACTTTCATCGAGTTCACTTCACATAACTTACCCTACCCCTACCCTGGGAAATGAAAGTAAAACGTAAATATGCCACTTCTCATATGCCCACTTCTCAAGCTACCCCTAATACTGAATTTTAGTGTGCAAAACATGTCATTTTCATGCACGAATTTACAAAAATCTCCCTATCGTGGGAGGGAGGATACCGGGGGTGGATACCCCCTCCCACACCTCGCCTTTCCCCCTCCTATATGCCACTTCTCATATAGGTTACCTCTAATACTGGATTTTTTTGTGTAGAAAATCCCATTTTCGTGCACGAATTTTCAAAAATCTCATTACCGTGGGTGGGATGTACACCCTCGATCCCCCCGCTCGGTCGCTTCGCTCCCTTGCCTTGCCCCCCCCCCCCCCGTTGGAAATTCCTGGATACACCATTGCGCATATTTTCTTACATACAAATTGTACTGTTCAGTATAAGGCATACACATCACGGGACATCAAACATACGTGTAAAAAAAAATATGTTTTTATTGAAATGTTCGTTAACCAAACTCAGAATAAAATTTTGATAGTTATATATCAAATAAAAATGATACACACATGTATTTACCTTTTTCCTTTCATAAAAAAATCAAGACACATGTTTTTTGTTAACGTTTCAAATCATGGAGAATATATCTCAATCTCTTGCATTATCCTGCTTCAAACACAAATGTCCATTTATTTTTGCATGTACCCATGCTCTGCCCCTCTCGGCTTTCCGAGTCATACCAAATCTTCTGGCCATACAGTGAACGGCCAGTAGGGAATATCCCGAAACTCCAGAAGCTGACCCAAGGAAGTCCGCATCTAATTACTTTCAGTTAGACTTAATACATTAATAGGTCAGGGTCAGTTTTGATGATTCCTGGACCTCATCATGCTTACAATTAAGTATACGCTAATCTCATCAACTTCAACATTTCTCAATTCTTTCAAACAGTGTCTTTAACAGCACTCCGCAGGAATAGGACTCCTTTATCTTTTGAACACATGATTGCATCATTTTTGCGTTAATTCCCCCCAAAGAACTAATACTGCCGGCATCTGAGTATAGTTTATCAACTAGATTATATACTTAATGCCGTTAGAAATGCGGGTTTATGACGTCTGCTCAAACATATGGTTATCTGCTGAGATTTGACAATTAAGACTTATCATTAATTACACAATATTCCTATCAATGACAGGCTGGCACATTGCGTCTTTCTGAACATTTTGCTCTTCTGTTCATTTTGCTCTTCTGTCATGCCTGTATCCACATTAAACAGGAAAATCAAAGCAGACCAAATTTTAACAGTTTTCACCGGGCTTCAGCTTCTCTTTAAGGAGTGTACTCTCTCTGAAAATCACAATTTAGGAATCGCTTCGGTTGCACTGCGATTAACGTTCCAGATGGTGAAAAGTCACTCTCGATAAGAGTTAATCAACCGCTACTTCTGGCCTGTGTATATTCTGCAATTCTTCTAACCGATGTGATCACTTAGACTAGGGTTTTTCCTTTAATCTGAATAAAGAGTACACACAAATTATCTACTACCACCACCACTACTACTACGACGACGACGACGACGACAACAAGGACGACGACTAGGCTACTACTACTACTACTACTACTAC
>CM057167.1:23145160-23147660 GCA_029962745.1 Echinometra lucunter
TACCATGTCAAGGTCAACTATTGGCATAACTAGGTTTTTTGTTCACTATGGGCACCCTCCTTTATTTCCTACCTGGGCACAAACGTGGGGGGGGGGGGAACTCAATCTAGTAAGGAAGGACGTACCCTCCACCCGGTCTCGTCACCATGGTCGCTATGCATGCTGTTGTCGACACCATCCTTGCTTCTCATAATACCCACCTATGGGAACAGGACTGGCGGGGATGTCTGTATTCTTGTGCCTCCAAGTATGGAAATATGTACACGGTATACTGCTTTTGTGTAATCAAAGTTGCATCAGACAATGACGTTAGTTACAGATTTCCATACAAACAAGGTTGTACAATGCCTCAACCAAATCCGATGTATTATTGTATTCCTACTGCGTGCAAACCGACTCTGCCATATGCTGCTTTGTTGCATGGTCATTCGCCAAATATAATTTCATAAAATACACCATAGAAACCACGCATCTATTTACTTTATCCTTCTGAAACTATATGAAATTACATCGGATTGCCCTCAAAATGTAAGATAAAGCTATATATCATCAGATTCTAGAAATGTATATTTGTATAGTAAATTGGCTCAACAAAGAGTCCAGATGGCATTCAGATTTGTTCGGTTGTCATGGTTGTTAGCACTACCCGAGTTTTGAGTTACGTCACGGCGTTATATCTTTTACCGTATATTTCAGAATTTGTTGTCATCTGTTACAAGTGAATGCCATCTAGGCGGATATTATGTGCGCTTTGTAATTTCTGAATTATGATAATTTTGCTATCATAAGTATGATTATTTTTGTCACTATTGTTATTGTCATCATCATTATCATCATCATTATCATCATCATCATCATCATTATCATCATCATCATCATCGTCATCGTCATCATCATCATCATTACCTGATCATTATCATGATAATACATTTGTGATGTGTCAACAAGAAAGGTTTACCAAATTTTTTTCACGAATATTTTAGGGCATCTGTCATGTTCAAAAGGTTTATTTTTATGATATCTACCCACTTATCCATAATATAAAGAGATATGCAAATTAGACGTAGCCCTATTATGCTGCATTACGAACGATCAGGGGAGCGTTTCGTGAAGAGTTTGGTCACTGATTTTCACTGACAACTGTTATAAGCTAGTGAAAATCCTTGCATCTGATTGGCTGAGAGCAAATTAGTCAGTGAAAATCACCGACAAGACTCTTCATGAAACCCCAGATGACAAAAATAAAATTGACGCAAGTCATATACATAATCAATGAGTAGAAAGAGTAATAAAGTGGTAACTTATATGACTAAATTGAAATACACAGAAAGAAGGAAAAACAAATTATAGAAGTTAAACAACACACCAAAAAGAATGGGTATACTTATGAGAAATTCCAAGGAATAGCCTTTTTCCTATACTAACTTTTCATGTCATTTACATTTGACAATAGAATCTGAAGGTAAGAGTAACAAACAGCGATATCAAGCTAGAAAAATTAGGCAGATTCTCCAAAATGCAATAAAGCCCTGGACCAGCACCGCCTGCGACCAGATTTTCGAACAAATGACATTTTGCATTAAATATGACAGTTATAACGAGTAAAATTATCTTCAGAATATTGACAGGAATACTAAAATCGAAATTTTGTTTAACTGCAAGCCTTGTGGTCGGAGTAAAGGCCAAATCGGCTTCAAATCATAGCGCAAAATTGCTTGAGTTCGTTTTTATTCCTACAGGGAGGCTTGTAATAGCCAGGATATTTCGATTTTAGTATTCATACGACTTTTCGGACTTTGATCGTTAAGTTTTTAATGTTTAATTAATTTTTGAATGTTCATATCAAATGCTATAACTTTTTTTTCCAAAATCGGATCGCAGGCGGGTCGTATAGTGTGCAGCGGGCTTAAGAGTTCATGATATCAAAACGCGGGGTTCTGATTACTGATGATTTCATCAACGTAAAATATTTTATGCAATTTACTGTAGTATTTAATTCACTTTATTCACAGTTGCAATTCGTATTTATGACGAGTTTTAATCTCTGTAAAAAAATATCAACAATTCGTTATTGTTTTTTTTTCTGCGAAACATGTTTTCCAATAAACCTTTATTGAATTGAATTGAAAATTCGTCTCTTGTTTCTTGTGCAATACAGTAATTGATTCATAACATACAACACTATTAAGGCTTTCCATGCACTTGAGTTCTGAGTTCATTTTCAGAGTATCGTGTCACATTTCTCCAACAACAACAACAAAAACAAACAGATATTAAGAAAATAAGTATGAAAATAAACAGAAATAAATTACAATGCAATGAAACAATAAATCATGGTAGTGTTTGTTTATTAAGTATGTTTTCATTAAGAAAACGAATCGCAGTCGAAGGGCTGAATTGAATACTATTTTGTAGTAAGTTAAAAAGAATAATTATGCTATATTCAACAAACAAAATTTAATGTTGTCGATATAATCGATACTTCATATTCACAACTTAA